>JAFIRS010000944.1:0-489627 GCA_018342105.1 Gonioctena quinquepunctata | reverse complement strand
TTGAGATTTTATCAGGGTGAGTCAGAAAAACTTTGACAAACTTCGGAGGTGATTCCTCACAATATTCTAATATAAATTGCCCAAAAAAAATATATTGGGAAAACCTTCGTTTCCAAATTTTTACAATGTTGAAATTATTTTTTTTTAATTTTTTTTTTTTTAAACAACTTTCGAAATACGGGCCTTAATTTAAAAATTTTTTTGGGGAGGTTTTGAGGTGTCAAATTCGAACTTGATATTTGCTCTTACTCGTAGGGGCGCCACCTCACATCTTTTCTTTTGGAAGATTCAAAATTTTTTTGAGCGTACTTCTAGCACATTTTCAGAAAAAAATCATTTCCTCCATTATATCTACGTAATAAAAGCACCCTTGTTACAAGTCGCTATAAGCAACCATTTTCGTTTTGGACTTGAAATTTCATGTTTGATTATTTGATCATCGATGCGTGTTGAAGTTATTACCATTATTTTTTTTTTTTCAAAAGAATGCTTAGGAAATGTTTTGACTTTTAAATAAGTAGTTTTGTTAATTAAAAATTCGGCTTTAAACGTTTTGTTGAAGTTTCTTTTTTAAAACACAAATTTTTGAAAAAATGGATTATTTTAACAAAAAATGCTCATTTAGCCTTTACGCATTTCGTTTATGGCCTTGCGGATGGGCAATGCGTGCAAAAGCAAGACGTATTTACCGGGGAACGTTTTCCCCCTAATCGAGTACTGCCTTCAGCTCAACATTTACCAGTCTCCACCGTCGTTTGGCAGAAAAAAGGTGGCATTAAAGGGCAGCTGATTTTTTGGAAGACCACGAGTAGTCAAACCCCCAGAATTGGAATAAGCTTTTTTGGGGAACGCTCTCGGGGAGAATCCAGAAAAAAATTACAAGAATAATTCTCTCAATTCATCTCAGTCCACGGTTTGGAGAATTATCCACGATAAATTTTTTTCCTATCCATACCATATTCAAAGGGTTCAAGCTCTTTTGCGAGACTTTCCCCAACGCTTTTTCTATTTGTCCAGTGGTTTTGGGAAAAAATTTGGGGGAAAAACCTAAATTTTTTAAGATATGCTCTTCACCCAGAGACAAACTTCTCCCCAAATGCTATCAAAAAATTGCATGACAACCTTGTTTCAGCTCTGGAAAATCCGCACGCAGTTAGTGGAAGACATTATCAGTATCAATTTTCTGTAAATGTATGGGCGGCAATTTGTAATTACTTGATAGGTCCTTTCTTTCTTCCGTTCCGACTGAATGGCGCAATTAACGAGACTTTTTTAGAAAATGAATTGCCGGGACTACTTCCAGAATTTCCATTAGAAATTCGTATCCGCATGTGGTTTATGCATGAGGGGGTTTTGGCCCCATTTTGCGTTGTAGCCGGGGAATTTCCCTTTCACTGTCTACCCAAATCGATGGGTCGGTAGGGGTGTGAAAAACCCCTAACCGGGTGTGGGCCCCAAAAGGCCCCAATCTAAACCCGCTAGATTTTTATTTTTGAGGACTTTTGGGAAGTCACTTTTTATAAAACTCCAGTAGCGAACGAGGAAGATCTAAGAAACCGAATGGTAGACGCCTGGAAACAATAGAAACACCCAAAAATTTTTTTGCGCGGTACGAGATTCAATGACAAAGAAGACTGTCCTGTATCTTCGCTGAAGGGGGAAACACTTCGAAAAATTTTTATTTGAATACAATTTATTTTTTCTTTTTTATTTTATTCAATATTAAAATTTTTGGAAATAAAATGTTGATTTTTTAAAAATTTTATTAAAACAAATGTTTTTTGCACCCTTGATAAAAAAATAACTATTTCAAACGGTGAAAATAAATGAAAAAGGTGGCCCCCCTACAAACCCAAATCTACTTACTAAAACGTCAAATTCTTTCCTAAGCATAAAAAAAACGGAAAATTGAGCGAAGAACGAGTTCTCAAATATGGAGTGCCGCAGGGTACATCTTGGGGTTTATTGTATTAAAAAGGGGAAAGTCGGCGGTATCGGCCACTTTACCTTTTTTTTTTTGGGTAATGAGAAAAGGGGTTCTCACATTCAATAAATAATTGGTCTACCCACGAATACACCCTCTTAAAATTTTTTTAAAAAACATAAAGTAATATAATTATTGAGAGATTCTCGACTACCTTTTTTCGTTTTTTTCAAAATGTGATGGCTGGTATCGGAAAAAGGACTTTATGTATGGATAGGGAACCCCTATATTTTAAGTTAATAATGAATTTTTCCCAACTGACTTACTATTCGGACTTTGCCATGGTAAATATAATAACGATGATTTAAATTTTTTCAAAAAAAGTTGTACTGTTATTTTGTCATAGGGGTATAGTTTGCACTGCTACTGCTGGGATTGCCTTTTTTTTTTTAAAAATGAAACCCAACCCCAGGAAAAAATGTATAACAAAACTTATGTGTCCCTCCATTTTCCAGGTTTCCCCTTCATGGGAATACTGAGAAATTGCCCGTTATCTTATCAACATTAAAACTATTCACCTAACACAATTTTTTTTCATATTATATGAACTGTTCTTTCACATATCAATCAACCGGGGTTTTGGGAAGCCAGCCCTTCTTGAAGTGGAACAAAAAAAGTTTACTTTTATTTTATTATTAAGATTAAAAAAGCACTTTGGAATGGAGTGTCGGTTAGTTGTGTTACAAAGAAACTGCCGATGTGTTCTACGCAATAAAAATCAAAAAGAAGAAAAATTTTTTTTCATTCAAAGAACCCCAATTTTATTTCTAACGGAATTAAGTGAAAAGTATTGTAATTCTAAAACATATTTTCATAAGAATTCATTGTAAAGCGTTATTGATTTCATTTACAAATATATATTGAGAATTTTTTTTGAAATTTGTTAGTACTGTGGAAACGTCCGACATTAAAATAAAAATTTTAAATTTATGGTGTTTTCGAAAATTCATGATATAGGAAATGAAAAAAGCAAAAGAATGATGAGTAATGTTGCAGTTTTTTTTAAAACCCCTCCGGAATCGACGAGGCAGTAAAAAACTACCTCATTAAAATTTACTATTTTTTTGCATATTTCTTAGAGCTTTGTTCAAAAATGAAATCTTCAATTTTATTGCACAATTATTCAGGTTAATGACAACCCTTAGAATTAAAAATAATGTAGATATTTCTAAAAAGTTCCCAAAATTCGTTTATTATTATACAAAATGATTCAAAGTACTTTGACAAACTTCCGGGGGGTGATTCCTCACAATATTCATATGTGAATGTCGAATAAATATATGCCCGGAAACGCTTCGTTTCCCAAAATCAGAATATTTAAGTTTTCATTTTTTTTTTCGTTTTTTTTTTTAAAAAACTTTCAAAATACTGACCTTAATTGAACGAAAATTGGTATTGAGAGGTTTTTTTTTAAATGTCGAATTCGAACCTGATGTTTTTTTGCTCTTACCTTTTTGGGAGGGGCGCCACCTACACGTCTTTTTTCTTTTTGAAGATTCATAGCTTTTTTTTGCGTACTTCTAGAACATTTTTTAGTAGAAAAATCAATTCTTCTATCATATCTACGTAAAAAACTATCCCTGTTAGTAGGCGCTATAAAAACAGCCGTTTTTTAGATATTTGGCTTGAAAGTCGATTTTTGATAATCGATGCGTGTTGGGGTTTCCATTACCATTACCATTATTTTGCATTTTTTACAAAATGCTTGAAAATGAATTTGACGTTGAATAAGTAGTTTTGGTAATTACATAAATTTTGCGACAGTTGAACGTTTTGTTGGAACAAAATTCCTTATCGCGCGGGAAGGGGCTAGACGGAATAAAATTTAAAACCAAAAGTTGTAACGACACTTTTGCTGTAGTTGTGAGCCCCTGCGGCGTGCGCGTTTTCTCTGTCTGTCTCTCTCCTCTCTCTCTCTCTCTCTCTCTCTCTCTCCCCTCTCTCTCTCTCATGAAAGCAAGCCAGTTATTTTTCCCTTTCCCTCTTTCTATTTCGCATTGGAACCCGTGTGGTGTCGCGACGGTGAATTTTGTCCCAAATGTATACAGGTTTTTTTACATAATAAATAATAAAAAAAATAACAATAATGAATCCTGACAGTGTTTCTGCACAAGGGTTTCCCGGGAAATTTCTGATGGAGTTAGGTAAGTAGAGATTTTTTAGAATAATAATTTAAAAGTTTTGTATTTTTTTGCAAATTGCAATAACCCTCTTTACCCAAAAGTGCTAACCAAGTCAAACGCGTTATAATCTCTCCATTATTGTGTGTTTAGCAAAATTTCGAGTCAAAACTTTAATAAATTTAAAGCAAATTATATTTTAATATTACAATATCAATGGGATGTACTAAAATTGAGCTTACTGATGAAAATTTATATCACATTATATTTGTTAATAATAAAAAAAAAATTATAACAAAAAAAAAAATTTTCAATTCCTTCACTAATTAATCGAAAGGGAAATTCGTTCCCTCCGGGGGTCCCCTTTACACCTCTCAAGTTTTGTTTTTTTTTGAAGTTTCTGTAAATTTTTGAACACTAATTCTGAAAAATGGATTATTCAAACAATAATGCTCATTTAGCCGATATGCATTTCGTTTATGGCCTTGCGGATAACAATAAAACCCCGAAACAAAATCAATTTACCAGGAGCGATTTTATTAATCAGTACTGCCTTCAGCTCCAACATTTACCAGTCTCCACCGTCTTTTTGGCAGAAACAGGTAGTTTTAAGAGGGCAGCTGATATTTTGGAAGACCACGGAGTCGGCCCCCAAAATTGGAAGAAGCTCTTTTGAATTTGAGGAGAATCAGAAACAAGTACAAGAAAAATTTTCGGGCTCTCAAATTCTCCAGTCCACATTTTGGAGAATTATCCACGATCAACAATTTTATCCATGCCATTTAAAAGGGGTAAAAACTCTTTTCCACGAGATTTTTCCCCAACATATTACTATTTTCCAGTGGTTTTGAGATAATTGGCGGGAAAATCCTCAATTTTTAAGCAAATTATTCTTCACGGTAAGGCAAACAACCATTTTGGCCGGAAAATCCCCCGCATTAGTGGAAGACATTATCAGTATCAATTTTCTGAAAAATGTATGGGCGGCAATAATTGATAATTATGAAAAAGGTCCTCTCTTTCTTCCGTTCCATTGAATGGCGCCAACTTCCAGAGATTTTTTTAAAATTAATTAAAATTCTTTTCCCGCATGGGGTTTTTATGCATGATGGGGCCCCGGCCCTTTTTAGCTTGTAGCCGGGGAATTTCCCCTCAACACTGTCTACCCAAATCGGTGGATCGCCGGGGGTTGTAAAAAGAACCTAAAAAAGATCAAAACCCCGCTGGATTTTTTTTTTTTTGGAGGCATCTGAAGTCATGGTTTATACCAATAGTAGACGCCTGTGAAACAATGAGAAACACCCAAAAATTTTGAGCCGGTACGAGATTCAATGACTAAAAGACAGATGCCTGTATTTTCCCTTTGAAGGTGGACACTTTGAACAATTTATTTGAATACAATTCAGTTTTTTTTTATTTTATTTCTTTCCCTAAAAAATTCAAAATTTTTTGAAAAAAAATTTTATTTTTTCTTGCAAAATTTTTTTAAAACCAATACCGATTTTGCACCTTTGTTGTAACAAATTTCAAACAAGTAAAAAAAAAATAGAATAGGTGGCCCCCTACAAAAAAAAGCTCTTATTTAAAAAAGTCAAATTCATTTCCTAAGCATTCTTGTGAAAAAAGCCAAATAATGGTAATAACTTCAACTCCTTGATTTTAAAAAAATCGACTTGAGAATTTCCAAATATCTAAAAAAACTTTTCTAGCGTTTGTAAAAAAGGGTAGCTTTTACGTAGATATGATAGAAAAAAAGTTTTTCACTGAAAAATGTGCTAGAAATACGCCCCAAAAAATTATGGATCTTCAAAAAAAAAAAAAACGTGTAGGTGGCCCCCCACGGTAAGATCAATAATAACATCAGGTTTTAATTGACACCTCAAAAAAAATCTCAATCCCAAATTTTTTGTTCAATCAAGGTTAGTATTTCAAAAATTATTTAAAAAAACGAAATAAAAAAAAGACTTCAACACCTTTTTTTGGATACAAGCGTTTCGGACATATATTTTTTGGACAATTCATATCAGAGATATTGGGAATCACCTCCTGGAGTTTGTCAAAATACTTTTGGGAAACACCCTGTACAATATTTTTAAACAGGATAGGCCAGATGGAAATATCAACCTTGCTGAAAAGGGGGGGATGGGGCCGGGAGATATAGACAATCAATTCATTAATTCCAAAGTTTTCAAAAATTCTGTGGTGTGATTTGTTGAAAATATAACAGGATGTTCATAAAATCAAATTTGGGGAAAAAAACTGCGACTGAAAGATAAACTTTTTCACTATCTTTTTCGTCAAGATAACCTCTTGTGGGGAAATTTTTCTTGGAAAGGAAACATTCTCAATTGAATATTGATGAAAGATTTTTATGTGAATTGGGGAAAAAACCACGATAAAAAAAAAAATTATTTTTTTTGCTCTTAAAATAAATCCGTGTTTACAGTATAAAAGTTCTAATAAAATATCATTGAATTTCCGTCTTATATTTTGGTGAAATGTAAACCCATGGTTTTTTTTTTATTTTATGCCTTTAGACCACAAAGTCTGCCCGTGAAAAAAGGACAGAAATTTAGTTGTAGGGATGGTTTTTAAAATTTGGGCAAAATATCGAAAGAAGAGGGATCTAGTAGATGTGTTTTGGGGAAATGCATAATATCGAAAAAGAAAAAAGCATCTACTAGATATACTCTGGTTTTGGGAAAAGGGTAGATATTGAAGGACAAGTGCCCACTAAAATCTAGTCTGTTTTTTTTACGAACTGGACATACATTGAAGTGTCGAGCGCCTCAGATATAATCTGGTTTTTTGATTTAACTGGACTGATATTGATGTGACGAGTGCCTACTAAAATTTAGTCTGGTAGTCATATATTGAAAATGGCGAGCGCCTACTAGTTGTAGTCCAATGTCCCAAATGAAGTGACGAACGCCTCAATATGTAGGGGGTTTTGAAAAACGAAAAAATTTTAAAGTGATCAGCGCCGACTAGATGTAGTCTGGTTTGAGGAACTGGACAGATATAAGAGTGACGAGCTACTGATATAGTCGGGTTTAAAAAAAACTGGTGATTATATCGCTAAAAAATGCATTTTTCATTGCTGTTATCCTCTTTCTGTAGCTATATAAGTTTATGTGAAATATAAAAAATAATCTTTCAACGTTGTCAGTAAAAATATAGGCATGAAAAAATGCATCAAACTCTCGCTAAAAAAGTTACATTTTTATTACAATATTTTACAACTTCAACATCATTCGGTTATAAAGCACCACGTTTTGAATCCCAACGATTATCCAGTGGACAGCTGCAGCCTGACAGTAAACCATTCACCGAAAATTTCAATTTTCATTTCTGAATACGTAATCACTAATAATTGATCTGCGTGGGTTCAATCGAACCAACCCTTATCATCGGACTAATTGAAATAAAATAGTTATTAACCGGATAGAATGGAATTAGGATCGCGTGCGGCTTGCGATATTGTGATTGCAATTTGTTTTCAAACCGCTAATTATTTTTACCGGAAATAGGGGATGGGACACGTGGTCCCTGTCAATAGGTAACTAATATCGCGGTGAAGTAGGCCAGAACTGGAAGGTATGGTTTGTTTTGACAGTGATAACAGTGGTGCTTGCAGCACCAATTACATCTGAAGGAAGCATGTTCCCATAGGAACTACTCAATTTTTATAAAAAAAAGATTATATTGTTTTCCCTTTGGCAATTCTTCATTCGTTAAAACCATATATCGATGCAACCAGAAAATAATTATTTTAGCGAGTTGACGTAAGAGAATCTCCTAATAATAATAATAAACCTAATACGTTTTTTTTAACAATTTCCATCTATAATATACAGTTCGATTAATTTCAAATATGTTTATAAATATCAATAATCAAATGATTAATCACATAGGTTATCATAACCTGTGCAATAGAATAAATGAAAATGGAGGTTATATACCGGTGTCCAAATTGAATGTGACAGGCAATATGTGTCTTACTGAAAGAGACTGATAAAAATATTTTCCAAAAAGTTTCAGGATTTCGTAGGAGCTGAATTTTGGTAAAATTTGGTTTTACACGCTTTATATTAGCTTCACTTGTATGTTTGTTTGTTTGTTTGTTTGTTTGTTTGTTTGTAACCGACTCCTTTGGGCGCGATTTTGACCCACTTCAGACGTCGAATGATTTGAAATTTGGCTGGTGTACATAATTCCGGTGACAATGCATTAGAAATTTTGTGTGAAGAAACAAAATGGCGGCTCCAATATGGAATTACGAGTTTTGTGATTATGGTCCGATCGCTTCAAAATTGGTATCAAGGGTTTTGTGGTCGGAGATTATGATTGTTTCGTCAAAATTGAAAAATTCAAGTGGCGCTCCAAAATGGTGGACGAGTTTTGTGATTATGGTCTGAATCTATTCAAAATTGGTATGTCGGGGTTTTGGGGTCAAATATTATGAATTCTTTTGTCAAAATTGGAAAATTCAATATGGCGGCCGAGTTTTGTGATTATGGTCCGATTCGCTTCAAATTTGGTATCTGAGGGTTTTCGTGGTCGGAGATTATGATTCTTTTGTCAAAATTGAAAAATTCAAGATGGCGGCTCTAAAATGGTGGACGAGTTTTGTGATTATGGTTTGATTCTATTCAAAATTGGTATGTGGGGGTTTTTGGGGTCGAATATTATGATTCTTCTGTAAAAATTGGAAAATTCAAGATGGCGGCCGAGTTTTGTGATTATGGTCTGATTCTATTCAAAATTGCATATTGGATGTTTTTGAGGTCGAATATCATAATTTGTTTGTGAAAATTGAAAAATTCAAGATGGCGGCTTTAAAATGGCGGCCGAGTTTTGTGATTATGGTCTGATTCTATTCAAAATTGGTATGTGGGGATTTTTGGGGTCGAATATTATGATTCTTTTGTAAAAATTGGAGAATTCAAGATGGCAGCTTTAAAATGGCGGCCGAGTTTTGTGATTATGGTCTGATTCTTTTAAAATTGGTATGTGGGGTTTTTGGGGTCGAATATTATATTCGTTTGTAAAAATTGAAAATTCAAGATGGCAACTTAAAAAGGGCGGCCGAGTTTTGTGATTATGGTCTGATTCTATTCAAAATTGGTATGTGGGGGTTTTTGGGGTCGGAGATTATGATTACCTAATTTGATGAGATTATTCCATTTTTTAATTTGCAAAAAAATAATGAAAATAATAGTTTTAAAAAAAACTAAAAAAACACGCTTTTATAAATAAACCACACTAAAATGTAGGAAATAAATAATAGTTCAAAAAAACTAGAAAACACACTTTTATAGAAAACCAGACTAAAAAAATAAAAAATAAGAAAAAAAAATATTTTATTTCAAAAAAAGCGTGGGTGCATGGTATCAATAATTATATAGAACTACACACCGAGGCGATACCATGCACCCACGCTTTTTTAAAATAAAATAATTTTTCTTATTTTCTATTTTAGTCTGGTTTCTAAAAAATCGTTTTAGTTTTTAAACTATTATTTATTTAAGTACTTCATTCATATAATGCGTTCCTTACAACAATTTGAAAACAATTTAGAGTTTATAATAATTATGCATTATATTGATGAATTAATTATCCAAAGCAGCGAACAAACGGAAACATTATCTACAAAAACTTACAAAATACAGTTACACTCTTTCTAATATTAGTCTACATATATATATAAAGATATATATATATATATATATATTTATATATATATATATATATATATATATGCATACAGGGTGTTCCAAATTAAGTTGGCACCATTGCCAACTCCGTTATTATTAATGCTACAATTTCGGTGGAATGGGCAAACTGGTAGCATTTTCAGTGGCCTTTTCGATGCCGAAAACAAATAAAAATTGACAGTCGCGTTGTCATAATATTTCATGAAATGATATTTTTTTCAATGGAACACCCTATATTTTTCCATCCATTTCGATTCGTAATAACATTCTCAACAACAAAGCTCGTATCACTTTTCTTCCTAAAGTGGAAAATGAGCGACTAATGTGGAAATATTTATTTCTTTCACTAGTACAAAAAATTTCTTTGTTTTGGCGAATGAAACCTCATGATTGTCCAAACACCCATTTTTTGTACTTATACGAATGACAATATTTTGTTACTAATAGCAAAATAAGACAGTAAAAAGAAAAAATTGCGCTGGGATGTGAACTCGTGATCATCATGTCGCTCAATTGACACCACTAAGCTATTTGGTATTAATGTACAAAACGATAATTTCCATCTTAAAGCCATTCCGCTAGCCGCATTTATTTTGTGAATCAAAATATGTCTGCTGTAATGATAACTTCAAAGCCGTTTTTGTACAGAACAGAAAATACTGGAGGGTCATATGAATGTGGTTGGAAAAAATGTGTTTGATTCGATAAAACATAATTATTATGAGCAATCAAGTTGCCTTGAAACTTTGTTGAAATTCTATTTGTCAAATATTCTCAAGTATGTCATGACAATGTCATAAATTATTGTAACTGTCAACTACTGTTCGAATATTTTTCGAAATGCCGTTTTCCCATCAAGAAAAATGTGATATGTTAGAATCCTACTTGGTATGCCAGAAAAATAGCGTAAGAGCACTCCAACACTACAGCAATTCGTTCCCCGATCGTGAATTACCTAATCGGCGTTTTTTTGCTGTGCTTCATCGTCGATTCAGGAACAATGAAAAAGTTTTTGAGAAGAGAACTAAAAAACGTTTTGTAATATCTGAAGATACGGAAATTGACGTTTTATCCTACTTTGAGGTATATCCAAATAATTCCATCAGAGATTTATCTAGAGAAATAGCTGTTCCACTGTCTGGTATTCAACGAATTCTGAAGAAACATAAGATTTCTCCTTATAAGTTAAGACCAGTGCAAACACTAGAACCTGGTGATCCTGAGGGACGATTGGGGTTTTGTCGGTGGTTTATGAATAAATGCAGACAAGATCCAAACTTCAATAGAAATATTATATGGAGCGATGAGGCTGATTTTTCAAATCGTGGGATGTATAATAGAAATAATTTTCATTATTGGAGTAGACATAATCCATTTCTAGTCCATCCCCACAATCCGCAAAGACGATTTAGTATTAATGTTTGGTGTGGTCTATTTAGAGGCAGAATTATCGGTCCATTTGTTCTTTGAACGGACCCCGTTACATTAATTTATTAACAAGAATGTTGGAAGAGTTTTTCGATGATCTTGATCTGGAGGCTCGTTAGATGATCTATTTTCAGCAGGATGGAGCACCACCACATAATGTCAGTGGCGTAAAACGACTGCTGCGAGGCTATTTTGGAAACAGATAGATTGCTACAAATGGTCCTGTCAAGTGGCCCCCTCGTTCACCAGACATGACACCTCCAGATTTTTATTTTTGGGGATTTCTGAAAAATGAGGTGTACAAAATAAAACATAATAATGGAGATGAAATGAAAAATTATATTGAAACTATAATTAATAGAATTGATGGCCGAACTGTGTTAAATGCCACACGTAGTGTCAATAGAAGGGCCCAAATATGTGTTCAACAAGAAGGCGGTGTTTTTGAACATTTACTCGATATTTTATAGCGCTTTATCAAACCCGTTTGTTATAAATGTTTCCTATTAATACAACTGTCTTATTTTCACCTTTACGAAAAAAAGTCAAATGAGCTTTGTTGTTGAGAATGTTATTACGAATCGAAATGCATGAAAAAATATAGGGTATTTCATTGAAAAAAATATCATGTTATGAAATATTATGACAACGCGACTGTCAATTTTTTTTTGTTCTCGGCATCGAGAAGGCCACTAAAAATGCTACCAGTTTGCCCATTTAACCGAAATCGTAGCATCAATAATAACGGAGTTGGCAATGGTGCCGACTTAATTTAGAACACCCTGTATACATATATATATATATATATATATATATATATATATATATATATATATATATATATGTATTTATTGTTATGTTTAGAAGTACGTGTTAAATGTTCAAAGAGTTAAAATGAAAATTATAAACTGAGAAAAGCACATAAATAACAAGTGTTCATATTTAGTAATTTATGCTAGTTTTTCTGAGGATTCTACCGTTTTTCTGAAACCTTATATAATATTAGTCGATACCGATGTTTTAAATAAACATGTTTTCAACATTACAAGCAATTGGCATAATTTATAAAAATTATAGAAATCAAAATTTACTAATATATTTTTGAGCACAAGCAGACAACAAGTTAGAACATTCTGTATATGAAATTAGATCTGAACACAATAGCCAATGAGATGCCAGGAAAGATTTTGATGCAAAATTATGAATATTGAAAATATGAAAAGCAGAAAACGTCAAAAATGATTTTTAATATATCATGTATATAGTAAGGTATTTAGAAACTATTAGTGGATAAAATCAGTCAAATAAACGAAAATAATGAAAAGTGCAACAAAAAGTGCGTGTAAACCGAGAATTCGAGAAGAAAACAAAAGATGTGTGGTATCAAAGGAAAAAATCAACAAGCAAGAGGAGATTGAAATAATAATTTTGGAAGAACAAACTTAAGAAATTTGAATTTGAAAAATCAAGCATATTTTCATTACAAAACCAGTTATTTGCCACTACACCACAAGGAAATACCAGAAAGAATAGTAGCTGATAAAAACCACATACATAACGAATTCCTGAAACTGACATCAAGAACTACCAGAGGACTCCACAATAGAACTGACTCCTGAGATTCCATAGGCGTACTGATTGAGTTAGCTGAGGTAAAGAAAGTAAGGTAAGAGAATCCAATGGGAAAAAGGTAAAATACATAGCCGGACATTTGAAATATTTATATGGGTATTTATTTATGAACATATTAAATTAAATGAACATATTTAATGAAATGGTAACTAGCTAAAAGGTTTTGAAAATAATAGTAAAAAATATTTTTTTGTTATGATGTCTGATTGTGAAAATAATAAAATAAACCGCAATCACCTCATCATAACAGTATATATATATATATATATAAATATATATATATATATATATATATATATATATATATATATATATATATATATATATATATATACCGGGTGATTCTCCAAGGTGAACCCCAAATTTCCATTTTTAAATGGGACATCCTATATATTTTCACTTATTTCGATCGAGAATGACATTCTGAATCCAACAACACCTCACTTGTCAATATTTGACAAATAAAGTAATTTTTATTCCAATTTTTATTTTTCGATGTAGAATGCCATGGATCGTGTAAATCGCTTCATTCTTGATCAAGAAACATGGGAAAAATAGACTTTGAGGCTTATGACTTCACAGTCGTCTTAGAATTATTCAAAAGTCGCAAATTACTCCAGGTTCTGAATTTTTAAAATGACCTCCTCTTTGATCACGGCAAAGTTCAACTTTTTCAATTGTTGCGCGCACCACATTGGAATGCCACCCTTACTTTATACTCCAGTTCTTCACGAGTAGCTGATGCTGTTTTATACACCTAGTCTACAATTGTTCCCCAGAGAAAAATCTAGCAGAGTAAGATCTGGTGATCTAGAATATGAAAAAGAAATAATACATTATGAAAAAATATGACAACTTAAGAATGTACCTCGCAGACCACTGAATAGATCCATAAGTGCCATTCCACTTTTCTGGGAGGGTGTCATTCATATGTTCTCTTACGACTTGAGAATTGTGACGTGGCGCTCCATCTTGTTGAAAATAGATATCAACTTGGTTAGCCAGTGGTAAATCTTCAATGAAATCATTAATTTGATTTCTAAGGAACTGTAAATATCTTTCCGCAGTAAGTTGTCCGTCGAAAATTATTGGCCCCAAAAGTTTTCCTCTCATAATACCCATTCAGCAATTGAAACCAAATCGCTCTTGAAAATTTCCTTCTTGCATCAGATGTAAATTTGTTTGAGACCAGTACCTTTTGTTATTCCGATTAAACAGAGCCAAGTTGGTGAATCGAGTTTCATTGGAATAAATAATTTTAAATTAAAAACGCACATCTCCTCTGTATTTAGTCAAATACCAGTTGCAATAAGTTAATCTTCGGTTGTGGTCGTTATCGTAAAGATGTTGGTGTAGTTGGTACTTGAATGATCGATAATTATATTTGTGAAGAATTCTCCAAACGGAAGAATAACTTATATCACACTCAGAAACAATTTGGCGAATTGACGCAGTACAATTCACTTCAATATAGTCTAACACGTCTACTTCTTTTTCTTCACTGACGATGAAGTTATTGGCATTTTCTTCTGGTTCATTTCGCATTTTCCCTTCCAGTTTTGGAAAATAATGCCGAGTGGGATGGCGACGATTGGGGAATCTCTGAGCATAAATTAGAGCTGCATCAGTTACATTATTTTTTGCTTCTCCGTAAATTAGCAACATGTCAATTTTCTCGTTTCTAGTATAATTTTCCTTATCAAATTATAAACTGCGCAACAAATAAATTTTCAAAAGTGACAGCATATTCATTATCCTATTTGTTCAGGTAGTCCTGGTAAATTCGCAAACACACAGAACTGATCAAAGTGTCACTCACCCATGTGCCTCCGTCGGAGAATCTGATCTTCAGCCAATAGATACTTCGTCTAGTCTTCCTGGCGGTACCGCCGCTAATCACATTTACACTAATTCTAAGGATGAGGAATATCTTGAGTAATAAGCGTTATATCAATGAGAAAACACAAACTCGAGAAAAAACTAAAATGCTATGTTCTTTCCATAAGATCTAGGAACTCAATGTCTATCTTCACATTTCTCCTCTTCCGTCTCATTTTCCCACTCCCACAAGTGACTATATCAGTCTGTGTGATACCTCACGCGCAAAATAAGGTCGAAAGAGTTGAATAATGCAAATGAAAAATTCCCATTTGAAATATACAATATACATATAAAATCCCTTGGCAAAATTAATTATAATTATAATAACAAAAAAAAACAAATGCGTCAAGACGCAACATAACCGCTCACCTAAAATTACGCGAGAAAGTTTACCCAAAAAATAAGCCAAGAGATGCTTATAGTCTAACAAAATTCTAATGTTCTATAGAAGGTAAGGGACATACCTTCGTAACAGGACGTAGTGTCCCTTTAGCAGTTTTGACAGTAACAACTCGTGTAATACCATCTATACCATCGTGTTCCTCGCCTACTCGATCTAAATGCCACTTCAATTGGGGTGAAATTTAATCTTTGAGAAGAACCAAATCACCGGTTCTAATAGGAACAGATGGATCTGTCCATTTTGATCGTTTAAGGAGAGTATGGAGGTATTCCCTGTGCCATTTCAACCAGAATGATTGTTGAATTTTCTGAACGATCTGCCATCGTCCTAAACGTCCCATTTTGATATCAGTAAGGTCCTCATCTGGCAAGGGTTTAGAGGGGCTAGGGTCAGAAAATGACCGGAGTTAGTGCTGAAACGTCATTCGGATCAGAGCTAATGGGTCCTAATGGCCTTGAGTTCAAAATTGCTTCGATTTGTGTCAAAACTGTATAAAACTCCTCATACGTGAGAGTTGTTCTCCAACCACGCGAATGAGGTGCCCTTAACCGATTTTATTCCCGCCTCCCATAAACCTCCAAAATTAGGGGAAAGCGGAGGATTCTTGGAACTGGATACCTTCAGTCTCAACAGCGGTTTCCATCAGGTCAGATATTTGTCTGGCAGCACCACAAAATTCGTTCCCTGATCACTATATATGACTACAGGAACCACGACGAGAAACGAAGCGCCGCAACGCTCCAAGGAAGGCATCACTCGAAAGGTCGGACGCCAACTCTAAGTGAATAGCCTTGGTTGCCATGCATACAAAAAGGCATATATAGGCCTTGTGTACTTTGGAACCACGAGTTCGTCCCAACGTAATGGAAAATGGACCACCATAGTCTACTCCAGCCTTGGAAAATGGTTTTATTTGAGAAATCCTATAGTGAGGAATATTACCCATGATAGGCTGTGGAGCGGACGGGTTGACACGAAAACATCTAAAACACTTCGACAGAATTCTACGAATGGTTCGTTTGGGACTTAATATCCAGTATCTCTGAATAAGTAAGTGATGCAATGTTTGATATCCTGGATGTAGATATTTTTATGTGTGTGCTGAATAACTAATTCAGTAAACTTATGATTGCTAGCGAGGAGAGCTGGATGTTTTTGTTGAAAAGACAATTTTGAAAAGACTAAGCGCCCCCCAACTCTCAATACACCTTTTTCATCAACAAAGGGTGTTAGTTTTGCGAGACATTTGGGAAGGGGTTTCTCTTTTCGAATGAGGGCAAGTTCATGAGAGAAGGAATCAATCTGAGCAAACCTTAACAAATACAACTCAGCTAGCTCAAAATCAGCAATAGTGAGAGCACCATTTTTATGATTATTGGGAAATCGAATATTATGAATAAAACGTAAAACGTACGATAGAATTCGTTTGATTTTGGTTAAAGATGAGAATTTTTCTAATAACTTTTGAAGGGGTTCTGTCTGCACCATGGCAATGCAAACATTTTTTTGTGTTTCTTCTTTGGTATCAAAGAAGTGTGAACTCTGGAGAATGGCCGGGGGCCAACCGTCCTCGGGCTCTCTTAGCCAAGATGGCCCCGCCCACCACAAGGAATTAGTGAGAAGTTCCGATGGAAGCAAACCCCTGGATGCTGGATCCGCCGGGTTATCTTCCGAAGACACATGGTGCCAATGGATCGGAGGGACATTGTCTTGAATTTTAGTGACACGATTGGAGACAAAACATGTCCATTTATGAGGACTACTTTGTATCCATGCTAGAGCTGTGGTGGAATCGGTATAGGCAAAAACTTGAGAAAATTCGAGTTTTTCTTTGAAAACCCTTCGAGCGTAACAAATCAAATCAGATAACAACAAGGCACCACACAGCTCGAGACGAGGTATAGATATTCTCTTTGTAGGTGATACTCTAGACTTGGCACATATGAGGTGTGTAGTAATATGATGCTGCTGTGCACAATCCTGATGTAAATCACAGCCGCATAGCCCTTCTGACTTGCATCGGCAAACCCATGCAATTGGCAAGATGAAAAACAATATGACATAATAAGGCGGGGAACTTGGATTGAAGACAGAACACCAAATTCAGATTTAAGCTGAGACCAAAGTTTAACTATGCCTTCAGGGGGAGCACTATCCCAATCTATACCAATAGTCCATAAAATCTGGATGAGATTCTTTATGAAAAGCACAACAGGACTAAGAAATCCTAACGGATCGTAAATTCTTGCTAATTCGGACAATATAGATCTTTTCGTACAGGGTTTATTGAGGGGTTTAACTTCGTATGAAAATGAATCAGAAACTGGGTTCCATTGAAGACCTAAAATTTTATGACCGAATCAGGTTCTAAATCAAGACCTAGGGTTGTAACTGTAAAGAGGAAGCTGGTAAATGAGAGCAATTCGGGACTGTTGCTCGCCCACTTGCGTAATTCAAAACCACCCCTATCGAGAATTCGAATCAGATCTGTTTGAAGTTTGAGTGCCTCTGGTAGCGAATGACTTCTGATACAACATCGTCAACAAATATATCATTCTCCGGAATTCCAGCAACGGGCGGACTTTCATACCTATATTCCCTTTGCTAATTGTCTAATCGTATTTATTGCAGAGGTAATTGCGAAGGAGTCAGCCCATACGTCACTGTTTTGAGTCGATAATCTTGAATAGGTTCCCAAGGAGAAAACCTCCATAGAATTCTTTGATAGTCCTGGTGATTCTTAGTGACAAGAATTTGTCGATACATTTGTTTTATATCACTTGTAAAACAAATAGGGTGAAGGCGAAATCTCAGGAGAATATTAACTAGGTCGGGCTGCAATTTGGGCCCTCGTAATAGAGTGTCATTCAAGGACAAACCATTTGAACATTTTGAAGAGGCGTCAAACACCACCCTCAATTTAGTAGTGGAACTTTCTGGTTTCAAGACGCAATGGTGGGGAATATAATAAGAGCGAGAACACATTGCATTTCCAGAAATCAATTCCATGTGATTAGAAGAGATGTAATCTTCCATGAATTCAGAATATTGGGCATAAAGTTCAGGAGATTTCAGAAGACGGCGCTCCAGAGATTGAAAACGTTTCAAAGCAATATCTCGAGAATCTTCGAAAATTGGTTCAGAATACCGAAACGGGAGAGCAACTATATATCTGCCAGAATCGGTTCGCGATAAGGTTTGGTTATATATTGTTTCAGCTAAGATATCATCAGGTGACGATACGGCAGCTGACGGAAATTGTTCAAGTTCCCATAATCGTTTAACTAAGTTTTCTAAATTACTATCGCAACTAGTAAAGAATGTGTTGACCTCTGCCGATGGAAAATTGACCTTTCCCATAATTATCCACCCAAATATCGTGTCGAGGGCTACAGGTTCATTTATTGAAATTTGCGGGCTCCCACCTTTAATAATGTGTGCGAAAACATCTGCTCCCAACAACATCTCCACGGGGCGTGAAATATTAAAATTTGGGTCAGCAAGTTTAAGATTCGCAAAATTACTGAATTTGTCAATTGATATATTTGTACAAGGCATATTCGAGCAGATTTGAGGAAGCACTACAAGATCTACAGGTAAAATAGGTTGAATTTCACCCCTAGGTTTAATGGTACACGAAACCCCTTGATTTGCATAAGAATGTATTTGTCCAACACCCTTAATATCAATAGACATTTCCATACGAGTGAGCCCTAGTTTATCGCAACATTTTTTTCGCAATGAAGGAGCACTGACTTGCACTATCTAAAAAGAACGCGAACAGGTTGGTATTTTCCACGAGAATCTAACACTTCAATCATGGCAGTTGAGAGTAAAACTGTACTTTTAATGTTCGAAAATAAATTCACCTGAGAGACAGTTTGGGTTTGGGGTACGGGATTATTTGGAATTGCATGGACCGGGTTGTTAGAATCAGAGTTCATATCATCGACAGGGGTCCTTTGAGAGTTTTTAAAATCGAAATGTAAGTAAGTATGATGAGAAAGTGAACATTTTCGGCACAGAGAATTAGAGGTACAATGAGAGACAGTATGTTTAGTTCCCAAACAATTTGTACACCACCTTCTACTCCTTACCAGATTGTACCTTTCCTTTGGAGAACTTGATAAGAATGTTGGGCAATTATAAATGTGGTGATCTTTGTTACACAACTGACAAGTATTGGGGTTTGAAGAAGAATTAACAATAAAACTAGCACTGGCTTTCGATTTCATCACCTTATTGAAAATAGGGATGTCGTCTTGAAATTTGACTTATCAATTTTTTTTATTGAGTTTGGATTCGATAAAGCAACGTTATCCATCGCATTACATTGTTTTTCTAAAAAATCTTTCAAGGTTACATAGTAATTGTTCACTTGTAAACTTGAGGAACATTCGAGTTCAAATCCCTTTTGAGCATCAGTATCCAGACGATCAAACAGCATATTGAATAATACAAAATCCCATTGTTTCACGGGAAAACTTAAATTTTCAAGTATCGCGAGGTTTTCAGAAAAGGTATCCAGAAGATGCCGCAGAACCATGAGGTTTTCTGAAGAATTTATTTTTTTTGTGCTTTTAATCGAATGTCAGTGGGATTCTGCTATTAATCTTTTATTTTCGTACTTCTGTTTCAACGAATTGTAGTCAACAATATAGTTTTGTCCCACAAGTGGGTACATTTTACAATTGAAAGCGGGTTACCCTTCAATGAAGATATTAAGTAGTTATATTTATCAATGTTAGATAGAGAATCGTTAGTATGTATCATCGAATCATACATATCAATGAAAGTTTGCCATTCTTTCATATCCCATCGAAAATGGGAAGTTCAAGTTTAGGAAGTTTAATGTTACAATTTCTGGTTGAACTAGCACCTGAAACTGGATCATTCTCGAATAATTGGGTATAAATTGCCTGAATATGATAATAATCCCCATCGAAGTCTTTCAGTATTTGATTGTGAGAGGTTAAATCAGCATTGTCTTGACCAGAAACCTGACTCAAAATATTCGAATGAATGCTATTAAAATTACTACACAACACTTCTATGTGTTTATAGCGGCATTTAAAGTTATTATGAATTGAATTATCGATCAATGCTTGATCCGCCACCCTTTTCAATTCACTAAGTTTTATGAGTTCTGTTTCTCTTTGAGCAATGAAAGATTTCAATTTCCTAGCTTCTACAGACATAATAAGAAATGAGAGTTCAAATTGTTCAGAGCGAGTTAAAATTGCAATTAAGTGAGATGCGAGAACAACCGCGCAATAATCATTAAAAATTTTCCCAATCAGCAAATTATAATAATTCCAAATCGAGTTAACAGAAGAAATATATTGGAATCGTACTGACCTACTTATTTCGGTCAGCTGAGAAGCTCAAGGTCGTTCCCAGGTGTCGAAGTCGGTGTGGCCCAAGAGGGGTAAATAATACGTGACGTAGGTGCGCTAATTTATGTGCATATGACAATACTATACGGTACTTAAGGAAGGTAGGGGAGTATGCGCTACTTATTTATGAATGGCTATGAAGATATTATAAATCAATGGCTGCCAAGGGACTTGACGAAATTATTTCAAATTTGAATCTTTCACTTGTTGCGAAATAAACCAAAGTGAATCCGGCTTCGCAAGGACCAAAAAATGTTCGTTCAGTGGACTGTATAAATAATAATTTGTGGTAAATTCGCAAACACACAGAACTGATCAAAGTGTCACTCACCCATGTGCCTCCGTCGGAGAATCTGATCTTCAGCCAATAGATACTTCGTCTAGTCTTCCTGGCGGTACCGCCGCTAATCACATTTACACTAATTCTAAGGATGAGGAATATCTTGAGTAATAAGCGTTATATCAATGAGAAAACACAAACTCGAGAAAAAACTAAAATGCTATGTTCTTTCCATAAGATCTAGGAACTCAATGTCTATCTTCACATTTCTCCTCTTCCGTCTCATTTTCCCACTCCCACAAGTGACTATATCAGTCTGTGTGATACCTCACGCGCAAAATAAGGTCGAAAGAGTTGAATAATGCAAATGAAAAATTCCCATTTGAAATATACAATATACATATAAAATCCCTTGGCAAAATTAATTATAATTATAATAACAAAAAAAAACAAATGCGTCAAGACGCAACAAACAGCTTCAATTGTTTGTCACGGATAACTAGAATAACAGGACTTAGTGCATAAGTATACCGAATACGTATTATTTGTTATTAGGTATGATCGCTTCTTGTAATTATTTAGAAAAATAGTGAAAATAAAGTGGAAGTGTGTGGTATCAAATTATTCATAAAAAGATGATCTTTCACAAAAAGCCTTTTCATTTGAAAAAATCAAGTTAACTGGAAAAATTCATATTTGCTACTTTCAAATAATCCTTAAAAGTCATTAGCAAAGCAATGATTTTCAGTCAGGAGATGGTTAGCGAAAGTTGAATTAGATTTTCCCTTAATAAAACTGTTTCTATGCTCGGATATGCGTTGCATGAAAGTTCTACCTGTTTGTCCTATGTGAAAACCACATGTTAGTTCATATACTCCAGATTATATACTTTTCAATTCGATCGTTGTTGATTTTAATAAATTTTCCCAAAGAATTATTTGTCCTGTAAGCAATATTAAAATCTTTATGTCTTAAATAACTGTTTCATTTGCAGATGATACGACATTCATTTATTCTGGAAAACTGAGATCGGAGCTGTACAGAACTCATGAAGAATTAGCTAATAAATCTGGAAATTGGTTCGCAGCCAATAAACTCAAACTAAACAACGATAAATCGCAATCTCTTTATCTTTCGTCCACGAATTCCACAGAAACTCATTCTGCAAATTTACTAGGAGTAACTCTGGATAGTGATCTATCATGGAAACCTCATAATACCAAATTGAAAAGTAAACTCAGCAGTGCTCTGTTTGTCCTAAGACAACTTCAAACTGTAACCAATTTCAATGCACTCAGAACAACATATTTTTCGTTATTTCATTTGCACAACTTCAAACTGTAACCAAATTTAATGCACTCAGAACAACATATTTTTCGTTATTTCATTCGCACATCACTTACGCTACTATTCTTTGGGGTGGTTCACCTGATTCTCTCTCAATTTTTCGTTTACAGAAAAAAGCTGTCAGGATCTTATCCAGTGTAAGCAATCTGGAACACTGTCAACCTTTGTTTATTAAGCACAGAATAATGCCCTTGCCGTGTTGGTATATTTTTCAAGTTTTGATAGAGATTCACAAAAACTCCTCGATGATCACTAAGCAATCTGATATACACAGCTATGGTACTAGACAAGCAGATAACCTGAGACCAAACAGGTTCCGCCTAACCAAATCCAAGAAAAATTCACTGAATTATTATCTCTACAATATACTACCACCAGAATTGAAATCGTTAAGTTTAAACTTATTCAAAATAAGTATGAAAAATTTATTTTTGACGCATTGCTTTTATTCCACAGAGGAATACATTGGACATTTCAGACTTTGTAGGGAATAGAATTCGTCTCGCCTAATTTCCATTCTTATTTTCACTTTCTATGTTTTTTTTTAATCTATTTACCACACTTAGCACAATTTTTACAATAATTTACAATATTTTTACACTATACGTGATGTATTATTATTATATATTTTAACAATGTATTATATTTTAACAATATTTTATATTTTAACAATTTTCTGCTCTACAGTATTGTCGTTTTTTCATTACATGCTACAAACATGTATTTGTAATGTAGTTATTGTAGTTTAATTTTTAATTAGAAATGTTCTCTGTAGGTTTGCCGAAATAAGTAATAACCCTGAAGTTTGATCCTGTATTTGAATCGGTTAGATAAACTTCCTGGATTGACTTTTTATAGAGTTTTTTCGATAGAATGCTGTCGACTAAACTTGAGTTATATCCGTTATTGGCTGCAATTTGTTTAATTATATTCAATTCTTTATTGAAATTCTCTTCTGACAGAGGAACATCCACTAGTCTGTGGATCATACTATTTTATGGGCCTACTTTGTGTTGGTAGGGATGAGCGGAGGTACTATTGTAATATCTGTATACGAAGGTTTGTGGAAAATAGAAAAGTCTCGTTTATAGTTTATTTTCGTTACAGTCAAATCTAAGAAGTTTATCGAATCATTCATTTCAATTTCTTTGTAAATTTTATTGGGCGATGAATGCCATTAATGAAGTCAAAAATGTATTTATTTGTCTAACAGTCCCTACAAAGCAACATAAGATGTCGTCTACATATATATATATATATATATATATATATATATGAAAGGAGGGTAGTCGCTGACTAGTTAAGAGTAAAACTAATAGTAGGGTCTGCAGCACTGTAAAAGAAAACTCTTTGAAGTTTTTCCAAGCTTTCGGAATCGTTTATTCCATCATTAGGGAGACTACAAATGGAAAAAATGTGCCATATAAGAACTGTAAAATCAAATTATATGATACTTACATCTATCTTGAGGATGTTTACATATAAGTACATAATCGTATATAAGATACATTATTAATAGAAAATGACTTCTAGCTTTTGGATAATTATACTTTTTGATAATTCATTTCAAATTACATTTCTGAACGAAAAGACAAATTCTTGTACATAGAAACAACATTCAGGTATTCATTCTCGGAACTGACAGTTACTAATCTGACAATGACACTATTATCTTCGTAGAACAATTCAAATTCAGTTTAGGTTAGAATCAACTTGATGAGATTCCTCTTTGAAAACAACTATTTTTCATTCAATGGAAAATATTTCAGACAAACTTTTGGAACTCCTATGGGATCTTCAATTTCACCAATTCTTGCAGCTTATGTTATGGATGAATTACTAGACACAGTGATTCCAGTACTCTCTTTTGAATTATTTTTCATCAAAAAATATGTGGATGATATAATTTTAGCTTTACCAACAAATGGTATAACAGAAATTTTGGATACTTTCAATAGCTACGACCCATTCATACAATTCACAATCGAAACAGAAGACTTAGATCTCTCAGTACCTTTTCTTGATACAAAACTTATCCGATTGGTTGATAACACAATATTGATTGATTGGTATAGAAAACCATGCAGTTCAGGAAGGTATTTGAATTTCTTTTCTTATCACAAATTTTCGATGAAAGTGAATTTATTGAAACAAATGAAAGACAGAGTACTCAAAATTTCTGATATATCTTTCCATAAAAAAAATTTGAACAAACTTCAAGAACTTTTCTTACAAAATTCTTATCCACCGTCTTTAGTTAAAAAAATATTATTTAGCACATCCTTAACAGAAGTTGATAATACCATAAGACAAAATAACAATTCTCATAATGAACGTGTTACTGATATGAATCAAGTTTCAATTTTTTATGCTTCGTTACCTTATATAAAAGAAATAACACCTAAACTGACCAGAATTTTTAAACCTTTGAAAACATCAAAATTGCAAATAGAACAGTCATTACAATAAGACAAATATATTCAAAAGTAAAAGACAAAATTCCTTTTTTATCACTTACTGATGTTATTTATAGTATCCCTTGTCATGATTGCGATAAGAATTATATTGGCCAAACAAAAAGATTATTGAAAGATAGAATCATTTCTCATAAGAGTGAAAGTAGACTACATCCTGAGAGATGTGCTTTAGCTAAACATGTCAATGATTGTGACCACCAAATGAACTACCTTTCAACAACTGTTCTTGCAAGAGAATCACATCTTTCAAAAAGGTCTTTTTTAGAAATGGCTTTTATCTATCAAGAGAATGACTTGTAACGAAGTTACTATTTTCCCACTATATTTTATAAGACAAAAGCTCCCTGTAAGAAATAAAAGCCCCATCTCCGTTAATAATAATCGGAAAAATATCATTCTTGTCCGACATAAATTCGCGAAGCATGAATTACACATGTAATAAATAGCCCTCCCGAATCGATTACGTAAAACACCTCGCAACACATAGCGAAAGAAAGCAATCGTACGTCACCCGCCCCACTCTGGAGCAAGCACTTGAATCGAACGCAAAACTCGAGAATCAAAGTCTCCACTGAAGATCGCATTCATTCACGTACGAGCCAACAGTCCGATCGCCACCCAGCACAGTTGAGTCTAGACAGAGACGCGCGCACCGAGCTGACGTCACAGCCGTCGCCACCGAGAACATGACACTGTGTCCGATCACCGGGCCGAATTGGACTTGGATCAAAGCGAAGAAAGCAGCAGCGTTCCGAAGCAGCGAAGCCAGCCAACACGCCAGAGAGAGTTTTCCCCAGTATAGATGAGGCGCACCACCGAGCGATAAACGCGGAGGATTTTTCGAAGGAAGGTAATTATTCTGTGAAAGTATAATTTGTATCGCAAGCGACAGAGTCCACAAAACGGCGCGCGCATATAAGTCGTTCGAGAGGGATTCGGAAAAGAGGGAGAAGCCGGCCGTAGTTCCGTTTCGACATATTTCAAAGAGTAGTAGCTTGCCCAGCCCAGCAGAAGCAGTCACGCGGCCGACTAGTATCCAGAGTGAGAGCCAGGGACCGAAGCAGTCCACGACCGTCCCGGACCTTGCCGAAGCAGTGAGATCGGAGTTTGGTAAATATGTTGTATCAGGTAAAAGACATCAGGAAATGTTTGTAAGTACCACAGATGCGATGTGCGCATGATCGTAAGAGGCACATATATATTTCAAAGCTGTGCTGGTAATTTCTGCATACGAGTCCGTACGACACCCACCGCAAGAGCTTTTGGTTGCTAAATTTACCCCGCTTGCTTGAAAACACCCTCCCCGCTTCCTCTGTATATAGTGCTTGCCATGTGTTTATTTGTTGTGATAACTTGAGGCCGCCGTCAGCCGCCCTCACTGTATTTCATTATTTTAATATACCTGTTTATCCTGTTCTTAGTATTCTTTCATTTACTATCTTGAGTAGAATTTAAACATCTAGTGCGCAGTCGCCACCCAGGTCCGAAACCCAGTTAAAGGCAATTAAAGCCTGCCTTGCTGGCCCTGTTACAGTGTCACGACTATATTGACCCCTGGAGTGTCTTTCTTCACTGAGACTGCCCGGAGCAAAAGTGGCCTTTTCCACTATAAAGCTAAAGGTGGCGCCCGAGGAAAACCGAGAATAGTGAAAAGCGCCAAAGTTTGATAATACGGGGAGAAACCCCTTTACATTATCATTGTAGGAACTTTTCAATTTTTACACATGTATTTAAAAAATTACCTGGATATTGTATTCTGAAATAAGTGCCATCAATTACACCTATTATAAGTGGAAATCTAGCTTTGTCATAAAATTCCAAATTAGAAGTATTTATTTCTGCCTCATTTTGATAAATCTGTCATATAGGGATGCAAGGCTCTTCCTACACCAAAGTGAAAATGATTTTGGTATTTTGCGTAGCCAACATTTTTGAGTGTACGCCATCATAACTGTCAAAAACTAATACGAGACAATTAAGATGTCTAAAAACCATGGTGTATTCACTTATACCTGTAAAATATTGGGACAAACTGGGGGACACCAGCCCACTTGATGAAGGGAGTTATCTAGAGTTTCAGATGGCGCCGACGTCGTTTCTTGTCATAATTCAGTAAACTGCAATTACAGACCACACAGGGTGTGTTTGTGATTTGTGTCTCTGATCCGTTCTGTGATTGTGCTTTTGTCGCCTTTAAGGTTATGTCAATTCGTTGTGAAATATTTTGAGGTTGATCGATCGATGTAACATATTTTAGAACAAACTATTCCATGTACTTATGTCAGTGTTATATAGAATTTTCGAGAGGTGTTCCGAAATAATTCTAATTATGAACCATACCAATTTATTTTCTATTAATACGGCTCCACCGAGTTGGTACTTACGTATTTCTGTCCCTGTTTGCTCATGATAAAAATCTTATGATGGAGCGGATAATGATTTTATGAAGTGCAGTAAATTACATACAATTACTTAATTTAGCTTTCAAACCAATAAAAGTACAGGAGATGCAATCTCTTTCGCTTTCTGAAAAATCTATATTCTAGTCTGAAGGAAGTGTTTTGTGACATATCTAAAGCGTTTGATTGTTACGTAAGCTTCATCTCTACAGCTTCAGAGGACGAAGCTTCAATTGGTTCGAATCCTATCTGAGTGAAAGAACCTCTCAGCTTTTGGACAAATTAATTATTTTGGCAGACAACACGACTATCTTTTTTTTTTAATGTTCTGGTTCCCACGAGAAGGGATATCCTGTAATGTTCAGAGAACATCGTGGGAACCAAGGGAAAGAAGGTAGGAGTTGGCGTTCTTCTTGAATTTCTGGAGGTTGTATGCCTCGGGGAACACCTCCCTAGGCAATGAGTTCCAAAGCCTCGCTGTTCGTTGGATGAACGAGTCTTTGGAAAGTGATGTTCTGCAGGTCTCCAAAGTGACCACGAAGGGGTGTGATGACTGAACTTGACGGGTTAATCTTGAAGAGACTGCCAAAGCAGGAACGATTGTTGATATTTCAGAAGAGCATCGCCCATGAAAATATCTATAAAATAGAGACAAATCGCCAACTTTTCTACGGTGTTCCAGACAAGTGAGCGAGTTTGTAAGCGAGGCATCACCGACGAGACGAATTGCCCTTTTTTGGACAGAATCCAATAGCCTCAGGATATGTTTAGGTGCCGCGCTCCAAATATGGGAACAGTATTCCAGGACAGGTCGGATCTGTGCCTTATAGATCATAAGCAGCTGAGTGGGGGTGAAATAGCTCTTGGCACGAAAGAAAAAACCAAGTTTTTGGGATGCACTTTTGGCAATGGACCTCACGTGATTTTCCCAGGAAAGGTTATTGCTGATAGTAATACCAAGCATCGATATGGATGACTTCAGTGGTATGGTTGCTCCTGACAAAGTTATGTTAGGCACAGTGAGATCGGCTTTTCTAGAGAAAAGACATGCTTGTGTTTTGTTTGCATTGAATCCTACCAAGTTATTAGATCCCCACTCGAGAATTGTTGCTAAGTCCATATTTATATTATTAACATTTCTTCCTCGTTCATTCATTTCTGGTTTCACGGGCTGATATAGGGGCCCTGGAAGAGAAAGCGGTATGGAGGGTACTATCATCGGCAAAGCTGTGTACTGGACATGAAGTTGCTTTCAACAGGTCGTTGATGTGAAGTAGAAATAGTGTTGGTGCGAGAATAGATCCTTGCGGAACACCAGCATTTATGAGTAGAGTGTCAGATGAAACTCCATCGACCACTACATGGAGAGACCTGTTTGAGAAAACTAGCAAGCAGAGAACACAGCTGAGGGGGCAAGCCATAAGACGGAAGCTTGGCGAGGAGTCCCTGGTGCCAAACTCGATCGAACGCCTTGGAGATATCTAATGCCACAGCTAAAGTTTCTCCATACTTTTCAATAGATAGCTGCCATATATGTGAGACGTAAGCGAGCAGGTCACCAGTTGATCTCTGATGGCGGAAGCATATTGCCTATCGTTGACAATTCCTGAGTCTTCCAGATATTTCATGAGCTCGATGTTGATGGCTTTTTCCATGACCTTTGAAATAATAGATAGCAGTGCGATAGGTCTGTAGTTGCTAGGTAGGGCCTTCCTGCCTTTTTTAGGGACTGGCTGTACTCTTGCAATTTTCCAATTGGACGGAAATACCCCCAAATTGTAAGAGTGGTTGAACAACTTGCAAAGAACAGGTGTTAGTTCGGGGGTACATTTCTTGAGAACAATCGGCGGGATTCCGTCAGATCCACAGGCTTTGTTGGTGTTGAGACCCAGCAAAATCTTTCTGATAGTACGTTGGCGAAAGGTGATCTCGGGCATGTGACTGTCAATAGGTGTAATGTTCGGGGGTTGTTTTCCCGATGAATCCAGAGTGGAATTTCCAGCAAATAAGTGCGCAAAGATATTGGCTTTTTCCTGGGCAGTCGTTGCTAGTGTTCCATCTTCTTTGGTTAGAGGAGGAAATGAGCTGGAAGTGAAGTTTCTTCCCACGGTTTTGGCGAAAGACCAAAATGAACGGGATCCGTTAGGACATTCAGCAAGTTTTGATCTTATTTTGGCATTGTGGGCATCTTTTGAGCATTCTATTGTCTCTTTGCATATGCCTCTAGCCTCGACATATGCTGCTCTGGTCTCAGGGCCCAGATTTTTTAGCCATCGATGGTATGCTGCCTGTTTGGAAGCCACAGCTCTAGAGCAGTTTCTGTTAAACCAGGTCTTATCGGATGATGTTCTTCTTTCGGTATTCGGTATGTAAGTTTGCATCCCCAACATGATGATTTCAGAAATTGTCTCAGCACATCGTATTGGATCTACTGAAGAGAAACAAACTCTCTTCCATGGAAACGCTGAGAAAAACATACGAAGACCTTCCCAGTCGGCCGAATTGTAATGCCACATGAGACGGGGTGGTATTGTGCAGCTCGATGGTAAATGGAAAGAGCATGTTGTGGAGATGAGGGTGTGATCAGAGTTTCCAAGTGGGGCACAAACTTCTATTCTATACGGGTCAGGATTGGTGTTGAGGAAAAGATCTAGTGTATTGGCAGACTGGTTGTTGACATCAGGGATGCGGGTTGGTAGCTCGACCAGTTGTTCTAGACCATGAGTGATGGCGAAGGCCTCGGCTTGACGACTCGCATCATCTGTTTTGTTAGAGAATTTGAGCCAGGCAGCGTTATGTACATTAAAGTCTCCCATGATTATGGTTTCAGCTGTTGGATGGTTCTCCTGAATGTAGTCCAGTTTGAGTGATAAAAACTCAAAGAGGTCGTTATATGAAGGTTCATAAGGTGATAGGTAAAGGCAGCAGAGGAACTTAGTCAGTTTGGTATCAGATAGCTTGAACCACATCACATCAAAGTCTTTCGGTTCCAAACTCTCTTCACGCTGGCATGAAAGGTTAGCCTTAGCGTAAAGGCAGACTCCACCTTTGAACCTGAATCGAGAATGGAGTTCGTAACCAGGACAAAGCATATGGACCTTGTTGGTGGACGAGTTTACTTGTGTTTCTGTTAGAGCCAGAATATCCGGTTTTTTCGTCTGTAGGTGATGGGGGACGTCATTGATGTTCTTGTTGAGTCCGCGGATGTTGTAAAAATTAATCTTTAATGTTGAGTCCCCTCGAGTACCTCTCGCCCGGAAATCCGAATGGAGAGGTATTTTGCTTCCGGAGTGTTTTACTCTAGGAGACTTCATCATTATTACTATTAGGATGCACCTGAAAATAAAGGAGGAATTGGGGAAAAGGAAAGAGGGAGACCGGAAAGTATCGACCGAACACTGAAACATGGAATGATCCATTTCACAGCACACAAAGTCGATATGGTGGTATTTCACCGGGCGATGAGACCATCTTCCACCTACAACAATCTTATAGCAAGAACTCAAATTACCTTCATATAGCGGAGTAAAAATAGCTTAAAATCATGTATTATTTCGAAATTCTGGAGGACTCCATGGATTTTCCTAAAACCTTCTGATATTACTTAGAAATAGCTTGCAGAAAAAAGATATAAACTTATATTCGTGCGCTGCTTGTTTATTAATTGTTTAAACAATGAAAAACAATTTTGTTAGGCAAATTTTACCCAAATTGATGCTAGAGGGGTTTTTGAGGTCGCTGAACCAGAATATGACATTGAAAAAACGATGGCGTGGCCAGTCGTAAAGGTAGATTTCATGAATGATAATTTACAGCTACCTATTTTTTATGTATATGTACATTTCGGAGAAAAAAAATGCGGGTAAAAGTTGTGGAGCTAATGAAGCTCTATCAAACAACTTATAGTTTGCCAATATTGGGTATGGAAATGAAATATTGCGATTTTTCTCAAATATTTCAAGTGACAATAATATTCCCAGACTCCATTGAGATAAAAAAAATTACCAAAGTGTTTTGAATGTTTTGAAGATGTCAGGGTGGTATTAGATTGTACTGAAATTCCAATTCAGAAACCCAAGTGCATATGCTGCCGTATTCGGTTTTATTCGCAATACAAATCTAATACTACTGGAAAATTTATGACTGGTGTATCCCCTGGGGGTATTATTACATATATCAGTGAACCTTATGGTGGACGAGCTTCAGATGAAATTATATTTGAAGAAAGTAATTTGATTCTCAAATGGGAAAGTTCCAAAGATGCTATTATGGTAGATAAAGGTTTTTTGATCGATGATATATGTGAACGCTTTAAGATTAAATTGATTCGACCACCATTTTTACAAAATCAAAAACAATTAAGCACTGAACAAGCATTAGTGAATTCTAAAATAGCTGCTGCTAGAGTTCACATTGAGAGGGCTAATCAACGTATAAAAATTTTCAAAATCTTGAGTAACAAGTTACATTGGTCATCAGTTGGGAAAGCAAAAGACATTTGTATAATTGCATGTGGAATCACTAACTTGTCACAGCCCATATTAGCAGATAATAGATTTTTAAGTGACTAGTTACTATTTTCGTTCAAGCAAGATTTTATTGTAACTTGATCAATCCAAACATTGATAATTTTGACCTTAGTATAACCAAGTTATGAGTCAATTTTACTAATGTATTTTTTTTTTCGTTGTAATTTGGATTTTTCTTTGGTTATGCATATTGAATTGTGATACTTTTCACTTTACTATTGTTTATGTAATTTTGTATAAAAGGTATAAATAAAACACTACAATGCCCTTATATGTTTAATATTATCATTTTATTTTCTATTTTCACATAAAAAATAAATCATGTTATCAAAAAACTTCATTTTTGTAACTGACAGAAGTTTCGATGCAAAGTCATAATTGAAAGGAACTTCGATTATTGCCAAAGATTTATCGAATGAGGCATATATCACTAAATAACAATTATCCACATTCAATAAATCCATTCCTAGTTGGATTTGCCCATTATATTTGTGATTCTCCTTCAGAAAATATTCACCATTAATTTATCTCAGAAATTTGGCATTTTCCACGGCCTCTACGACTGTGTTTGATGCACCTATAAAAGATACTAATTATTGTTATGGTCATATAATATGTATGGGAAACATATACCTTCATACAAGCATTTAATTTCCAATAAAGCCGCTGGTTTTCCCTTCTCCACTATTACACCATCTGGGGAATAACCAAGCCATGGATTTGGATGTGATATAACCATGCCACATTCGATCACCTCCACACCAGAATTCCGTGCTTTACAAATTTATTTGTAAAAGATTTCGGAAATAAATATTTGAGTGATTTTGTTTCCCAGTCTCCTCCAGAATAGGTGAATATTTCATAGATTCGAGAACCTGTCACTCGAAACTGCCTTTGTTGATGCCATTCTTTTGATTGCTGAATTATTGCAATCACTACATTGTCTGATGTAAGATCATAAGTCGCAGTGCAACAATCTTTATCATTCTCGACTCTGATGGAATATAATTCCATCATCAAAACTGACTGGCATGAATGGTCAAGAATTGCAGTGAAGTGAAGTGAAGATTGTTCTACCCCACTGAGGTTCATCTCAACCTGTTCATTAACACTTCTTCTTCCTACACTGATGAAAAAAAAATATTTCAATGAATGAATTTGTGGTATATAAATTGTTTTGCTGCATGACTAAAATTGTAAGGTTTCAATATACCTATGTTTCGATATTGCTGAATTTGGCAGTTTAGCAATAAAAAAATTCAACATTTCTTTTTCATCAAATGATATGTTCACATGTTCCTCAACTTTCTTTTGAAACATGGCATATCTTTGATAGGAATAACAGCTCGATATTTTTCCCTTGTGGTATGTTTTTGCCTATTCCAAACACATTTGAGGTCTGTCTGACAAATCAACTCCAATTCTTGGAGATCGCTCCTGAAACAAAATAAACATTCATAAAAAACATGAAATCAGTGAGTTACATCAAAAATATCAGTCAGTATTACCATACTTTGGTACACAATAACATCACACACCTTGAACACTTGTTCAGAACAGCCGAAATGTGTTTGCATCTGTCACTGTTACCAGCCTCACAGGAGCAGGACATTTCTTTAATTTGGACTTGGCCATTTCCATCCAAAGTTAGTATTCCTTTTATTTGATGAGGATCAGAAGTTAGTGCACTAGTCTGGAGACGTAGGGAACACAAATTCAATTTCTCCGAGGTGAAAGAGTTGAGTTTCCCACACAGGATTACATGCCCAGCATTGAGGACTTCTTCTCCTTCATATACACACCTGGATGAATGAGTGCCCCCAATATATCTCATATATCCTAAGAGACTCAATCTCCTATTGATAACACTGAAAGAAAAAACAGTTTTTCAACAATTATTCATTGACTACTTAATTTGTGAAAAAAATAACCTCAAAATATGGTTACCAAAATTACTAAATTATACCTATTACAAGCAATGAAACACCTTATCGAACGAATATCGGCTGAAAAGGCACTTATAATTCACTGGAATACAAAAATAGAGCCAAAAATACAGTCTGCTTTGCTTGAATCACCACCAAAGAATGGATAATTCACACATAAACAATAGAACAATAACAATACAATGTACTTTCATGTAGTTCCGGTCTCGGCCGTTTTGGCGCTGCGATCTTAAATTCAGTCGCCTATAATCTATTGTAACGTAAATAAACTTAACTTGGTTTAACTAATTTATTTAACACTTAATCTACAACTTAATTTATATTACTACGCCACTGTATAGCTCGATGGTATGGGCTCGTTCAGACTGTGTCTCTGAGACTTGAGGGTTGCCTATTTATCTCCGATACAGCATTCTCGATGTTTCGAATTCTTTCAGTTGGCGACCGGCGTGTTCCAATTGTTTCCAATATTGACCGTTGTCTTCCGCGGCAGAGCGCACTGGATGGTTCTCGAACATCTCCGGGGATGATCTCATCGCTGTCGACGGCAACATGTGAGGCGACAGGTCCGGCCTAGGTTCGTTACATTGCCCCCTTCTTAAAGACATTTCGTCCCGAAATTTCATCCTTGGAGTGTGACGATATCTGCATGACTCCCCATATCTGCACCGTGAAGTTCGATGGAAGTAACACTCCACGGTCTTCATGATCGGTCGTGGAAGAGGGTTACAGCAAACCAAAATCTTGACGCCGCTGGATCTGAATATCGCCTCCAGCATACTTCTTATGACTCTCCAGTCCAACCCATCAATACCACAGGACAATTTTGGAATTGCTAGATCCACCAGATTCTGGTCCACCATAGTATCTCTTAGTTTGGTGAGACTCTTCCAGACATCTTCATAGGACGGTTTATCTTGGGAATGCCTCTTGGTAACTAGGTAGTAGATGTTTCTCTGGCCTTTCTTCAACTGTAGCACCCCACCAACTTCTGGATTCTGCCCCGCAGTGTTTGGAGTTGACCAAATTTCTTGGAGAAACTACGGCATGCCCTGGACATTCGAAGATCTTCTGCCACACAGTGCGCTAGTGCGTAGTCAGCAGGCACCTCGAAAAGGTCTCGTGACTCCTCTCTAGTAACCCCATGTAGAACTTTCTGCCCGTTTGAATACAAGGACATAAACTTCTCGAACGTCATATCATCCTCCGGTGGCTTGAGGGTGCGAACTTGGTCATGGTTTCCAGCGTAAGGGGCCAACCTGTTGAAATGGACGACCCTTGGTTTCCCTCGGGGTGGCTTATGGATTCGGTACACAAGGTCGTTTATCCTTTTCACGATTTTATACGGGCCTTCCCACGAGTTCCGCAACTTTGGTGATAGTCCACGACGACGTTTGGGGTTGTACAGCCAAACCAGGTCATCAACCTTAAATCCTCCAGCGTCGGCCTTGATGTCATAGGTCTTCTTCATTTTATCGCTGGCACTCTGGATGTTCAACCGGACTCGTTCGTGGATGTCCACGTCCATTCTCTGCCGAAGTTTGCTGACGTAGTCCTCTCCCGCAGTGTCTTGTCCTGGCGGTATCCCAAACTTCAGGTCACAAGGCAGTCGCAGTTCTCGGCCCATTATAATACTAGCAGGAGTTTGACCGGTTGACTCGTGAACTGCGGATCGATAGGCCATCAGGAACAAATGAAGATACTGGTCCCAGTCTCTTTGATGGTCAGAGACAACCTTGGACAAGTGGCGGTTGATCGTCCTGTTCATCCGTTCCACCATTCCATCGGACTGCGGATGTAGTGCCGTGGTTCTTGTCTTGCGGATGTTCAGCAGTAGACATATTTCTTGGAAAAGGTTGGATTCGAAATTTCTGCCTTGATCCGAGTGCAGCTCCATTGGAATACCGAATCGACATATCCACTCTTTCACCAAGACGTCGGCGACGGTGATGGCCTCCTGGTTGGGCAGGGCATAGGCTTCCGCCCACTTACTGAAGTAGTCCATTGCCACAAGGATGTATTTATTCCCGTGGTCGGATACGGGAAACGGGCCGGCGATATCAATGGCGATTCTCTCGAACGGGCTGCCTACGTTGTACTGACGCATCGGGGCCTTGGGTCGTATTCGAGGTCCATTGCTAGCAGCGCATACAGCGCACTTCCTGCACCAGTCCTGGACGTCAGCTTGACAATTGGCCCAGTAAAACCGTTGCCTTACTTTCTGCAGGGTCTTCGTCACTCCCAGATGTCCTCCGGCGACTCCATCATGGATTTCCCGCAGCACTTCCTCTCTTCTGTTCCTGGGAATAATTATTTGGCGTCTGTCTTCCCCACCAATATCGGCCTCCAACACACGTTTCAGGATCCCATTGTCCAGAATAAGAGAGTTCCATTGTGCCCAATAGGACTTAACAGCCGGCGAGTAACCTGCGACTTCCTGCCATGATGGTCTTCGATTGCCCTTCTTCCAGCTGACGACTAAGCCAAGGTCGGGGTCTCTCTCTTGGTCTTTCTGGATCTTGCTGTCATTCCAGTTGTCATCCATTACCGCGGTTCTACAAAGTGTTGCTTCTTTCTCTTCTGCTCGTCGGCAATGTGAGCAATCATCTGGACATGGTCTTCGCGACAAGGCATCTGCATTCTTATGGCTAGTTCCGGCTCGATGTTCGATCTCGAAATCGAATTCTTGGAGTCTCTCGATCCAACGTGCTACTTGACCCTCAGGATTTTTGAACTGTAAGAGCCATTTGAGAGCTGCATGGTCAGTTCTCAACAGGAATCTTCTTCCGTACCGTACTTGTAAAAGTGTTCCACTCCTTTACAACAGCTAACAGCTCTCGCCTGGTGACACAGTAATTGCGCTCTGGTTTGCTAAGCGTCTTGCTGAAATAACCAATGACCTTCTCCTGTCCCTCCTGGATCTGAGATAGGACAGCTCCAAGTCCCACGTTGCTGGCGTCCGTATCCAAAATGAATTTCCCTTTGGGTAGGGGATAGCTCAGTATAGGTGCGTTGATCAAAGCTCCTTTCAGCTTCCTGAATGAGTCTTGACATTCTTCGGACCACTGGAACTTTGTTTGGCCTTCCGTGAGCTTGGTCAGTGGTTTAGCGATGTTGGCGAATCCCAGCACATATCGGCGATAGTATGTGCATAAACCAAGGAAACTTCGAAGTTGGTGAATGTCTTTTGGGATGGGCCAATCCTTAACAGCTTTGTGCACATATCGGAGATAGTGAGACAACGTGGCCGAGGTATCGTACTTCTTTTGGAACAGATGGCATTTCTTAGGGCTCAGCTTCAATCCGGAGTTCCTCAGTCGCAGGAATACTTCCTCCAAGTTTTCACGTGGTCCTCAAACGATCTGCCGACCACAATTATGTCGTCGAGATACACTAGACACGTGTTCCATGAGAGTCCCTTCAGTACTGTTTCCATCAATCTTTCGAATGTGGCGGGAGCATTACAGAGCCTGAATGGCATAACGGTGAACTGCCACAATCCTTAGCCGATGGTCAAAAGCAGTCTTTTCTCGATCTTCCTGAGCCAGTTCTACTTGCCAGTATCCACTCTTCAGATCAAGGGTCGAGAAAATCGTGGAACCAGCCAACGTGTCTAGGGTGTCATCTATTCTCGGAAGAGGGTAACTGTCCTTCTTCGTGACATTATTAAGTTGGCGATAGTCTACACTAAAGCGTGTCGATCCATCCTTTTCTTCACCAGTACGACTGGAGAGGACCAGGGACTGTCAGATGGTTCGATAACTCCTTCTTTTCCCATATCGCTGACTATTTTGTCAGCCTCTTCCTTCTTGGCAAAAGAGAGTCTTCTTGCTGATTGCCGGATCGGTCGGGCACCCCAGTATCAATCTTGTGCTGGACCACATTAGTTCGACCCCTTTTCCTTGTCCGGTATCGAAGATGTCTTGGTACTTCTTAACTAAATCTCTTAGTTTGGGCTGTTGAGCTGGTTTTATGTCTTTGGAAGAGATGGCAACTAATTTTTCTAGTTCTGTGGGCAAGTTGTTGGGTTGGCTAATCGTACCTCGTACGCCCCGGATCACAGATGAAACTGACGAGCAGTGCCCTAAAATTGTTCCTTTCTTTAAGGTCACTGGAAAGTAATTGACATTCATGACCCTTACCGGCACAAATTTTTCAGCACGTAACAGGGTTTTCCCTAGGGCAATCCCTCGTCCAATTTTCTCATCATGAAGTTTGGGCTCGAACATCACCACGTCTCCACTGCTCGCACTCCCGTCCAGGCGAGCCTCCAGAATGGTTTCAGCCCTCTCAGGTACGCTTACATCTTCAGCCAACAGCACACGGATCAACTCTTCACTTCTCCCATGAAGTACCAGCTCTTCTCCGTTGACACGTAGGACGCCGTCTTTGAAATCCAATTCAAACCCTCTGGAATTCATGATGTCCATTCCGATGATTGCATCGTCTTCGATGTCCGCTACAAGTGCCTGATGTTTCACTTTAGTGCTGCCCAAAATTATTTCAATCGGTAGCTCGCCATATACAGTAGCTGGCCCTGTTGCTGTGCGTAGCTTCCAAGTTGTCGGTTCAATCCGTTCCGGTGTTCTGGCAAAGGAAGGCCGAGAATTGTCCTAGTCGCACCTGTATCTAGCAGCATGGTGCAAGGCTCGTTATTGATGAGACCGTCTACGAAGACACCTTTGTTCTGTCGTTGAAGGATAGCGACATATGCGTTGTTAACCGGGGCTTGCCGGACATATGCCGACGATTGCCCCTTCTCGTCGACCTTTCTTAGTTTTCCTGCATCGGAGTCGATGAATGTTGGACATTTGCTACGCAGATGTCCAATTTTGCCACAATTCCGGTATCTTATCTGTCTTTTCTCAGGCAACACTTCCTTCATCACTTTTCTTATGGCAGCTTCCAAGTTAGCAGGCTCCGGTGAGTCTTCCTCAATCGTTTGAACTTTACTTTGGGTTTTGCAGCATTGTTTTGCTGCTTCGAATTCCAAAGCTCGTGCCAGTGCGTCTACGAGATGTGTTGGACGAGCTAATATCAACGCTTGTCTGGTTTCTTGGTCACGGAGTCCATCCAAGAATGCCTGAACCGCTAATCGCTCCATTACATTTTCTGGTGTGGGTGGAAATGCGAGACGAACCAAGCGTGCAATGTCAGTTTCGAATTCTTGTAAGGATTCGCCCGATTTCTGGCAGCGATTTTTCAGTTGGGAGTGGTATACGTGTTCCAAATGGGCCTGGCCATATCGTAATTCTAGATGTTTAATCAGCTGATCATAGTCCTCCTGTTCTTGGGCGGTGAGAGTTTGTAGAATATTCGTCGCTTCTCCACGTAATGCAAGTGTTAGTGCTACAGCTCTTTCCCCTGCATTCCATCCGTTTGCTTTGGCCGCTGCTTCAAACTGCCGGCGGTAATTTGCCCATGGAGTTTTTCCGTCGAACTGAGGCGGCTTCATGGAAAGCTTCCCTATTTCTGAAATGACCTTGACATCTTTTATACCCTCTTGAACTTTATCCAAGTTCAAACTCAAGTTCAGCATTGCATTTTTGTTAACCATCTCTGTGGAGGGCGCACTATCAATTCGTTTTTCCAGCTTACTGATCGTTTCCTTCATTTTGTCCATTTCTGCCTCGATTCCGTCTTTGATTTCATCGCTGATTATTTCCTTCATCTTCTCCATCTCTGCCTCGACGGTTCCTATTCTTTTTTCGGATTCGCCACCCACGAGTTCTTTTTTTAGGCCTTCTGTGTTTTCAAGGGCTTATCTTCCAGGCTTTCTAGAAGCTTCTCTTCCAGATTTCTAGAATTTTCTAGAAGCTTCTCTTCCAGATTTCTAGCATTCTCTTCCAGGCTTCTATAATTTTCTTCCAGTTTATTCATTACCAAACTTAAATCACCTCCGGGAACTTCGAATAAAAATGTTTCGGGGTCCTCACCTTCTTGTATAAGTCCTTCTGCAAGTCTTTCCTGGAGTACTTGCTTTTCCGTTTTTCCAGTTCCCTTTCCTCCAATTCCTGTTTCAATTCCGCTACCTTCAAATCCGCAAGGCGCACTTTTCTTGAACACATTTTGTCTTTGACGAGGTATCAGTCTGTTTTACACGAAAAGTTATCAGTTTGTTAAAAATTCACTTCGCGAATTCTTTTCCACGGGCCACCAGTCTATTGTCTGTTTCACGCGAAGAGTGTATCAGTTTATATTCCCACGCACAATTGTCCACTTCGCGAAAACCGGGCCACTGTCTATTTTCTGTTTCACGCGAACAGCGTATCAGTTTATATTCCCACGCACAATTGTCCACTTCGCGAAAACCGGGCCACTGTCTATTTTGGGCGTACAAAAAGGTCTATCAATTTATTTTTCTGACTATCCACTCCACGATCACTTGTTTATTTTCAAAATCTCACTTCCGACACCAATTGTAACGTAAATAAACTTAACTTGGTTTAACTAATTTATTTAACACTTAATCTACAACTTAATTTATATTACTACGCCACTGTATAGCTCGATGGTATGGGCTCGTTCAGACTGTGTCTCTGAGACTTGAGGGTTGCCTATTTATCTCCGATACAGCATTCTCGATGTTTCGAATTCTTTCAGTTGGCGACCGGCGTGTTCCAATTGTTTCCAATATTGACCGTTGTCTTCCGCGGCAGAGCGCACTGGATGGTTCTCGAACATCTCCGGGGATGATCTCATCGCTGTCGACGGCAACATGTGAGGCGACAGGTCCGGCCTAGGTTCGTTACACTATAATAACTCACTCGACACCTTCAGTTACCAGAGTCGTAAAAAAGCAACGTCAACTTTTACATCGCTTATAAAACACAGAGAAAAATAATTCGATAGAGATCGATCAACTATAATAAGCAATAGAAAACTTCCTGAAACTATTTCCGATATTCTTATTTGTCAAAATATTTTATTAAAAATTTACTAATGAAGGGGTGCATTCATTTATTTCAGCCGAAGATTTCAAGGTGGGCAATCGATAGATTCTTTCGTCGAATGTCTTGCCCGAATGCTCAAAAGTAACGGGTTCCCTTCATCGGTCATCCATACTTAACGCCTTGTAAATCGGCTGAATCAAATCTCAAATTGAAGTACCTTTTTTATTTCAGAATCCTTCATATACCAAAAAAAAATCAAAATTCTACTTTTTCCATACACCCGATAATCATTTCTTCAAACGAATTAAAAACAACGAAAGTATATCTGATGAGTGATGCGTATCATTTGGGATAATCATATAGGTATATGATTCTACTTCGATAATTGTTCGACATAAACTCCCAGGGAGATCCTCCAATCTCGATTATCATTATAAATTCCAACAAATTTTTCTTCGTTCTCACAAAAAGAGGGTTCAACTCTGCTCTTACCAAAAACGAGTTCAGTCCTGTTCTTGCTGAATGCCAATCTTATTTCTAATTTACTGGAAAGCAAAGAAGAAATCTTCCTTCTGTTACTTCGCGCCGAAAAGAAATCTTGTTGTTCTGAATAATTTTTCTTTCCCTACAAGAGGACGCCACAAGGTGCCTCCATATCGAATGAAATAGATGGCACGCGCGAGTGTATAACACACGACCATTGTCTAAAGATTTAGACAATGACACGACCTTCTTTGGGTCCCACCAACAATCTTTTTTTTGAATAAACAATGCTCTTATGATGTAGAATGTAGGCATTAGGCATTGTCACAATGATGTAGACCATCATACTAGTGCCCAGGGTTGCCAATTTGCCAGTAATTCCTGGCATTTGCCAGAAATAATAAGCTTGCCAGTAATTATGCCAGTAGTGGTACGATAGCAGGAATTTGCCAGCATGTCAAAACATTTATTAATTGATATTCTCTTAAAGAAGTTTCAGACAAATTAAAAGGTTACATGAGTAACAAAAATCGACATTTTAATTTCTTTCTATTTTTTTACCAAATGGAAAAATATATCTAGGTACCTATACGTGCTCACGAATCTTTATAAGAGCTGAGAAAGGACGCAAATTTCAACCACAAGGTTTTTATTCTCATTATTTAAAATTGTGCATTAGACTTGTTCAGAAATAAAAGAAAGTACCTACGTACTTTCTCCATCGATTTTAAAGTATAAAGTCTTGCATTTATGCATTGGTGACATTGACAGACCACGTTCTCCGTAAAGCGGGAGCAAATATTTTTCATGTACACGCAAGAAAGTGAGAAAGAGAGAGACGAAGAGCGGGAGCAAATATTTCAGCTTTGTGGGTATCCGAAAGAGGGACTGAAGCGAGGAGCAAAAGTTAAACATGACAGCACAACGAGCTTTTTTTTTATGTTCTGGTTCCCACGAAAAGGGATATCCTGTAATGTTCAGAGAACATCGTGGGAACCTAGGGAAAGAAGGTAGGAGTTGGTGTTCTTCTTAAATTTCTGAAGGTTGTATGCCTCGGGAAACACCTCCCTAGGCAATGAGTTCCAAAGCCTCGCTGTTCGTTGGATGAACGAGTCTTTGGAAAGTGATGTTCTGCAGCTGGAACGTGTATTCTTTATAATAAAAAATTGAAAATGTAAGTGGTAATAGCAGTAACGAACTTTCGACCAGCTATAAAGAAAAATAGTATACACCACACGGGCAGGAAAAAATTCCTGTCCTTAAGTAGTGTAATATAGTATTTCAGTTTTAGAAGATGAACTATTCATGTTCTGGAACCAAAATATGCGCAAACATATGAGCAAAAATCATTAATAAATGGTTTTCAACGATTTTCATTTGCAAACCAAATTTTAGATAAACAAGAATTAGACGTGTTGAGAAGTTCTACTTTAGAAGTCATTCATTGGGAAAACGTTTCCAATTTGAAAAATGCTATTCAGAATTTGTTTTTGAATTTAAAGTTGTAATTAGTTTGTTGCTGATATTGCCATTCTTAAACGCTAGTGTCGAAATACTGTTCAGTTGATAATGTTGAAACAGGTTTGAGAAATAGGTTAAAAACTGTCACTATGTTGCAATATTATCAACTAGAGATTCCATTTAGCATCAAAAGGAGGTATATTAAAATTAATTTACACCATCAAATAAGATGCTTGATAGCTCAATATGGACGAAAACGTAGATGGTTTTAGTACAAAGAGTACTGATTTTTTTACAATATGTTGTAGGTACCTAGTACCTATTTTATTTTAAGTTTCCTATTGTTTATTGATGATATTATTTATTTTGTTAGTTCTTTTGTTTTAAACTTTCAAGTTTATACTTAAATAATTAATTTAGTTATTTTTGTTACCTACATTTCAAAAAATATCTTAAATGAGAAAACGATGCATTTTTCGATTTGTTGAAAGATAAACTTCAGTAACTATCTTCTATCGTCAAGGTATTCATGTTGAAAAGAGAAACATTCTCAATTGAATATTGATAGAAAGATTTTTCTGTGAATTGAAAAATCCACGATTAAAATGAAGTTATTAACTTTTTCCATCTTTGCAAAGTGAGATTGCTTCTTGAAGTTGTGTTTCCCATTTCTTCCGTTCTTCCTGATGATCGTGGAAGCGTGAAATAGATTTTCGTCGACAAAAATGTATTGAAGACCTAGTGAATGCGATGTCTCTCTTGCGTCAATGTTACTAATGATTTCTGGTGAGTACTCTCTTTTGGAAAACATTCTTCTTTGCCTCATTCATCTTTATGAGTTCCTAATTAGGACTGGAATAGAAAATCAAATAACTATCTGAATGAAAATGCAAATTTTCAATTTCAGATTTTTTCTTTTGAGTTAGGGTGTTTTCAGAATATCTATCAGATGTAGTTCAATGTCCAGCGTGGCTTTAGCCGGAAAAATAGTTGTTTTCTGTTAGACATTCACAAAAAATATTCAATTGAGAATGTTTCCCTTTTCAAGATGCATTTTTCATTATTCTATTGAATATAAAATGAGATTAAAGATTTTAGGATAGTTTTGAGAAAAGTTGCCAGTAATTGCCAGGAATGGAATCATTTTCAGCCAGTAATTTTGCCAAGAGCTGTTGGCAACACTGCTAGTGCCATCTAGTATCATTTCTGTAAACAAAGACCGAGGACGACAGGCACTTCCCAGTCCGCGTACATGTAGCATCGTTTTTGATTGAGCATAGACAGAAGCATAGTCAATTATGGACTGAAGCTTCAGTGAAGAGAGACAATGCACAGAGAGCAAACGGTAGTGAAATACATGACATGAGATCTGGTGGTAATTGCTCGTTTCGGATTGAGTTTAATTCCAATAGTTGTGTCATCTAGCGGTGAATACACCCAAATACATATGGAACGATACAGCTTTCTTTATATGCGTATTGCTCGTTTGCATATCAACTCAATAGATGGCAAAGAATATGTATGATCCCATCAAAGAGAGTAAAGGTTCAGATAACATTTACTCTCTTTGTGATTCGATAGCACAGATTCCATAAAAGAAGTAAATATAACATGATCTTCAATATATTATGCCCTTACTTACAGTAGGCTGGATTTTGGGTCAGCCATTTGGTCGCCAAGGTATTGCCTTCATATAACAAGACTTGAAAGAATGCAAAACAAATTCATTAGATACCAACCATAATTTTAAAGTAACAGGTAATTACCAACTTTCTGACACTTGCAGTTTACTTGAACGATACAAATTTCTTAGTCTTGAAACTAAAAGAAAGCAAAACGATCTCTATATAATATTCAAAATAGTTAATGGTATGATTGACTCTCCAGATCTTTTTCGGTTCCCTTTCTGGCTCCCGCGAGGGAGAAGTAGACAATTGTTCTATATATGCTGTCCTGGAACTAATATGTATCAGAATTCTACAATCTCTAGGATGTGTCTATGTTATAACACACTTCATTCTGCTATTGATCTGTTTTACTGTATAGTTATTCTAATCCCAATTGGAACGGCAATAAAATAAGAGCACTACGAGGAGTGTTCATATGCACTGCCCGGCAAATGGGAAATTTATATACTACCAGTGTTTTTACTTTCAAAGCGTTCCTGGTACAATCATACAAAAGTTCTGGCGCGTGTATCTAGTTGCCCAGATTATTAGTAAAGGCGCTATCAAATATTTGAGTAATGAAAGCTCGGCTAGCTGGATTGGACATATGTTATCTCCAGCTGCATAATATCCTCATTTCACAATATTCCTTAATCAGTGCCGTGCCGTGAGGTTAGGAATTATCCATTGAAAATAATTTTATCATTATGGCTTTCTGGAGACCTTTCGAAACAAATAATAAAATCTAGTTGAGATAACATGTGTCTACTTTTACATAGGGTGATCAATTGCTATGATTGTAAGAATAAGTAACTGAAGAAATACCTCTGAAAAATAATATTCGAACGCCTATATCAATGCGGCAAGTGCAAAGAGAATCCCTTCTCGAAACTTGTTATGTCGTTCCAATTGAGATTAGAAATATATTTGTGTTTTCGGAAACACATTAGGGACATTGATAAACGATGTGTATTCATTTGTATCGATGTGAACTCTTATGTACTTAGTGGATACTGTTGTGGACTGCAGTCTGTTTGTATCCTGAAACTGATAATAAATAAATAAATAAATGACCGATCTTAGAATGATTACAAAATAGCCCCTTTGCCATGGCTGACATGAGACTCTTTTTAGTTGTCTGTACATTTCTAATAAAACGAATGAAACGAGATAAGAGATGTATCATTGAGATAAAATTCTATTCTATCTCAATGAGATGTATTGACGATTTGACATCAAACGGTGTCAAAACTCGATTACCTTTCAGAGTTCAGGGCAAGTTTTCCATTTTTCATTAATGTTCGAGTTTATTATTTAGAAGCACTAAACTGATAGATATTCACAATGTATCGTATTCAGGCTCACCAATTTACGAGTAGCAAAAAGCAAAATGGAGATTGAATGATGTATATAAAATATAAATGAAAATTAAAGAGAGACCAACTCTGATATGGGAGACTAATGGCGGCGCCTTATAGGGTTCCATTTTGATCTCTGCATGTGGTATCTACTTCTTTTATGAGGTCTGTGTCCGATAGTCAATCATAATATTGACCCAAGGGTATTTTCGTCCCAGTTGCCACCCTAGATTTTTTCACTTAAATCCTCTATATCTTCAATTGCCTTATTTTTGTAAAAGGACTAGGCACAGATATAAGGTCTTTATTATTTTCAAGTAATATAAATAGAACTTATTTTATTTTTATAGTATAGAAACAGATTTCTGAAAATAAAGGGCGAAGATCATTTTCTGTAGAGAAAACAGTAGCTTCACTACGAAAATGTTCTTCCACTTAACACTGATACACTGTGTCAAGGGGAACATTGCAGTATGTAGCCTTTTGATTGACAATAGACAATGAGAGAAAAGGGATGATTATCTTCATGCTTATCAGTTTTTTTGGGCAGCGAGGTAGAGGAATATCTAGACTTGTTTTTTTAATAGTTCATTTTCATATTCAGATCTGAAGCAAGTAATGCTGAGGTTCTTTATACTTTCAGGAACGGAGTTATACAACTGGTAAATTTGGTAAGTAAAGGATCTCCTGAATATTTTGAATTTAGGTGGGGATATAATCATAGATTTAAGTTATGTATATCTGTCCTGAAATATATTTTATGGAGCAAATATGTAGGAATTTTAAATAAAACAATTTTGTGGTATAAAGTGACTGCGTGATGAATTCTTCTATTTTGCATGTTTAACCATCCAATCTGTATTGATTTATGTGATATTATCTGGCTTCTTTTTACACCGTAAATTAGCCTTAAACAGGAATTCTGCACTTTTTGGTTTTTATTTTTATACACAACTGTTAAGTTCGGACCATATACCATAGATCAGTTTCAGTGAACTATATGCACGATGAATCAATTGATTGACATGACATGACACTGGGGTGTTGTTCAGATCAGTTTATTAGCATTCTACCATATCTCACTTCCTCTCTGAGTAGAGGTAACCATGTATGATCCATTTCAACAGAATTTGTTGAAAAGCAGTTGTTATTGGAAAGAAGAATACAGGCCATTTTTTTCAATTTTCTCCTCTCTTGATGTGGTTCTTTCATCAAGATTTTTGTCCTATTCCATTCAATCGTATGATCGCCATTGGATGTGAGGATATGTTCTGCAATTTTTGATCCAGTTATTTGTCGATTTCTGATGTAACTCTGATGTTCACTTTGGCACACTTCCAATGGTCTTGACGTTTCACCTATATAACTATCACCACAAGAACTAGGTATGTTGTAAACACAGTTTTTGGTACTTTCTTCTGCGTTTTCTGGTTTTGTTTGTGTTAGTATAGATCTCAGTGTGTTTGTTGTTCTGAATGATGTTCTCACAACATACCTATGTCCAATTCGTTTGATCTTTTCAGATAATCCGGGGACATAAGGTATTATGTTGGTTATGGAATGTGTAGGTGGTGGGAGTACTCCTGTTGGTTGTGTTAATTGGTTGTTTGATGGGTTTTTGTTTTCTATGTCAGTGATTGTTTTTTCCACAAACTGATCTGGATATGCATTTTCCTTGAGAACAGATTTTATGAGGTTTATTCCTTCCTGTAGATTCTGGTTGGAATTGCAAACCGTTTGGGCTCGATTATAGAGACATTTAACTATGCCTTTTTTCACACTGGCATGATGGTTTGAGTTATAGTGTAGATATCGATTGGTATGCGTCTTCATAAAATCTGTTCTCAAGGAAAATGCATATCCAGATCAGTTTGTGGAAAAAACAATCACTGACATAGAAAACAAAAATCCATCAAACAACCAATTAACACAACCAACAGGAGTACTCCCACCACCTACACATTCCATAACCAACATAATACCTTATGTCCCCGGATTATCTGAAAAGATCAAACGAATTGGACATAGGTATGATGTGAGAACATCATTCAGAACAACAAACACACTGAGATCTATACCAACACAAACAAAACCAGAAAACGCAGAAGAAAGTACCGAAAACTGTGTTTACAACATACCTTGTTCTTGTGGTGATAGTTATATAGGTGAAACGTCAAGACCATTGGAAGTGCGCCAAAGTGAACATCAGAGTTACATCAGAAATCGACAAATAACTGGATCAAAAATTGCAGAACATATCCTCACATCCAATGGCGATCATACGATTGAATGGAATAGGACAAAAATCTTGATGAAAGAACCACATCAAGAGAGGAGAAAATTGAAAAAAACGGCCTGTATTCTTCTTTCCAATAACAACTGCTTTTCAACAAATTCTGTTGAAATGGATCATACATGGTTACCTCTACTCAGAGAGGAAGTGAGATATGGTAGAATGCTAATAAACTGATCTGAACAACACCCCATATATCAAATGAGCAATACGTCACTCTCAAACTTTTTTGGCAGATCTCAATTGACATCCGTCAGTTGAAAAAGCGAAAAAGACTCTGCGAGAAAAAATCCAAATTATAAAACAATTAGAGGAGATTTAGAAGATTTTGAGAACGGGGGCAGATATAGTTCCCGAAACGTCAAGCAAAAACTATATAGAGATCTTTTGAATTTTTTTTAAAAAATTTTGATAGGCAAATTCAGAAATCGGCAAGTTATTGACCAATTGAATCATTTTTCTATAGGAAATATAATTTGGTGAACGCAATAACTTATCGGGGTGAACTAATCAGTTTGCCCTTTCTACACTTGTATAGATTTTCCTGATTATATTTTCATTTTCAGACTGTGGAAGGTTACCCAAAAAACATGTCAAGAAATATAGCGATTGATTCGTTATTAATTTCTATATTAATAGGAAACTAGCCTGATTATACATAGAGCCAAATAACATTACTTTTGATTTAGCACAATTTATTAGTAAACAATGCTCAGAAGCCAACTTAATGAACGTCGCCAGTTCCCTATTAATAGTTTCATAAGCATTATCTGCTATCTGCGGAGGAAAATTATGATAGGTCGATCTGTGTGTCATCAGCATAGACGTGAATCTTACATTGTTCTAGGGATTTTATTAAATTGACGGTATAAATCGAGAAGAGTAAAGGGCCCAAAATTGAACCTTTTGGCACCCCGAGTTCAATTTAATATATTCGGACTGTTTAGAAGCAATTTTCACACACTGTTTACGATTGTTTAGATAATTTTGTATAAGGCCAACGGCCGTTTCTGAAAAACCTATATAGTGCAAAATATTGAGCATTAATTTAAAGTTAATGGTGTCAAATGCTCTGTACACTGACCTTTATCAATTGAGGCAATGATGTCGTCGACTATTTTCAGTAAGGCTGTAGTACAACTGTAGCCTTTACGAAAGCCAGATTGAACAGCCGGCAATAGTGAGTGATCTACTAAGTGTTGTCTCATCTGTACTTCAATTGATCTTTCTAGAATCTTGGGGAGCATAGGTAGAAACGTATACCTCTAAGATCCTTGTATTCTGAAGGATTTTGTTTCTTAGGCAGAACTTGGACTACAGCCATTTTCCAAAGAGCAGGGACAACACCGCTTGAAAGACAACAGTTTATGATGTGTGTAATATATAGTACAATAAGTGGACAGCAAAGTTTAATAAGTTTAACATTTAGCCCATCACAGCCCAATGCATTGGAGTTTATTTTACATATATTGTCATAAATAAAGGTGTCATCGACCTCTTTGATTTTAAAAGTGGTAGGAATAATATTATTGGTACTGTAAAAATTCATAAGATATTCAGTTGGAGCAACTAGGCAACAATAAAGTTTGCTGAAATTTTAGTATGCTACGCCTAAGGGATATTAGATTAATTCTACGCGACCACAATAGCAATTGCATTAGTTGATACAGGCTGCATAGAAACTTTCTATTTCTTGACATGTAATAAGCAATTTTGATTTAATAACTTCTAATGCGATTACCAAGATCATAATGGAAAATTGACATCTATGAAGGAACATTCTCGTGCCACAATATTAAAAATGTCAATCTACCCCCATTTGTGAGTTTTCTAATAACTCTGCTGAGATATTCCATTGAAACGCTGAAATGTAGATTGCACAAAACATAGTTTTTGTGTCACCATAAAAAAATTCAAATCAGTCCCCTTATAAGGGGATTTTATACCTCGATTTTTCGAGAAACTTTGTTGACCGAGAGTTTCCGGTGAATATATTTCATTGAAACGGTAGAAAATGATTGCATACAACATATTATTGGTGCCACCATAGAAAAATTCAAATCAGTCCCCTCATGGGCGAGTTTACTTTTTTTGGAAAACTTTTTTGACGGGTGGTTTAACCTGGTTAGCCTTTAAAAATGGTAAAAAGTGAAAAAAAATAATAGTAGGATGAAACCCATTGGAAAAGGAAGAGAATATAACAAAAATGAAAGGAAAAATAATTTACGGGCGATCTGAGGTCGGGGGTGAGTTTTTAAGGGTAAAAAACGGTTTATCTCGATTTCCGGCAAAACTACAAATCCTATGGAAAAAAGTTAAATGGCAAAGTTTTAGGTAATAAAAAGATCTACAACTTTTGTATCCACACTTGTTTCACATAACCTCAAAATTTATGTGAAAAATTTTTTTTCACGAAATTTGATGGAAATTTACCTTTTTATGTCCCATACACACTGTAATTTTTTTTATTTGAAATATAAATTTTTTCACCTTATTTTGACTTAATATCGAAAAAACACCTTAATTTTCAATCGAAAATTCTCCCGTCCAAATATCAGCTATTTTAAAAAATTCGGTGGGTTTTTTGTTCGTTGGAATCTCTACTTTCTGATGGTATGAAAGAAAAGTACATTACTATGACAGAAAATGCAAAGAAACGAAAAAAACTCGAATCAGAATTTAATAAGACATCTACAATATTTTGAGAAAGTTGTAGAATCTTCTTTAAATTATATGCCAATCCAATCCAATCCAATAGCATTTATTTACATTTTTCAGTATTACATTGCACGACTTAATCCTTAAACTACTATTTACATGTTATATACAATTTACAATATATACAGTTACAGTCCTTGGGCTTTTAACGTGCTCCGCAGACCGGAGAGGGCCGGGCCGACTTCCTGGGGCCAACAATATGACACTTGCGGACCCTCAGACGCCGCCCCCACCCCAAGACGGGCTGCTCCCTTCGAGTAAACGAGGGATTTGCCCCTCCCAGCAGATCTTGACGCTGTCCTCTTGAGCTTTCGGTAAGTACGTGTTATTTTATGTTGTTCGTCCGACCTCCTACTTGCGTCTATGTCAGAATTTTGTAGTTTTTCCGTTTTGTATTTTGTCATTTTGTGCGTTTGAGTTTATGTAGTAGATGTCCAGGAAAAGTATAATAAAAAACCTGGTAAAGGGTGTGATTTTTGAGTTGTTTGTGTTGGTTTTTGAGTATTTGTTTGAGTAGTTTTTATTTTTTAGTTTTGGGTTTTGTGGAGTTTTTGAGTGTGTTTGTGTTGGTTTTTGAGTATTTGTTTGAGTAGTTTTTATTTTTTAGTTTTGGGTTTTGTGGAGTTTTTTGAGTGATTTTGTGTAGCATTTAATTTTGTGTGCTTTTTGTGTGTTCAACTCCCCACTTCTGCTCCCGGTAGCTACCCCCCCGAGTCGTGCAGGGGAGAGTGCGACATAGGTCGACTTCCCCCCACGCTCAAGGGCGCAGCCACCGTTTGCATCATGACGAGTTGCTGTAAAATTTGAGTTTGCAGCGCTAAGGCCGCTTGTATGTTTTTAAGTAGTGCCAAGATCTGCAGGGCTAGGCCTTCTCCCTCGTCCTCTCTGGGCTGGGTTCCTGCATTGCTTGGCTCATTCTGTTGTCTTGTTCTTAGCTCCGTGGTTCTTCTTGTACCCTGGCCTCCTAGGGGGTACGTTGGCTTTCTTGGGTTTATATTCTGGTATGGAGTTTGTCCTCCTGGTCTCTCTGAGTGATTTCGAAATGGATCCTGCTCTTCCTTTTCTTTACTATTTTTTACGTATGCTTCACATTGCCTATAGTTTGCCGGGTGTGGTAGCATGCAGTTAGCGCATTTAGCCGGTTCGTTCGGGCTTTTCTTGCAATTCATAGTGAAGTGCTCTTCTGCACATTTTAAACATTTGGGGGTGAGGTTGCAGTTCATGGCAGCATGCCCCCATCCCTGGCACCTTCTACATTGGGTCAGGGATTGGTCTGCTCTCCTCACCTCCCAGTCTATATGTATTTTGTTCAACGTTTTACAATTTCTCTTGAGTGTTGTAAGCGTTACTTCTCCATTTGTTATTACCAAGTATAGTGGTCTTTTGGTTTTTATCATTGAAAATATTTTAATGGCTTCGATGGAATATTCTTTTTTCAGCCATTTTTCTATATCTTCGGTTGCAGGTTGGTTGTCCATTCCTTTCAACACAAAGGCGTGCTGCTTTTCGGCCTTTGTTGTATATGTATGGAAGCCAACCTCCCTTTCTCTCAATATGTTTTTGACATTTTCGAAGTCTCTGATCTCTTCTGTAATCACAATTGTGTTTTCTTGTGTATATCTTATAGTGACGTCCTTTTTGCATGGTTTTTGCAGCACCTTGTGTTCGTCTTTTTCGATTATAGGCTTTCCCTCTAATATGATAGGAGGGGTTTTTTTCCCATCTTTAATTGTATTCCTCTCTTTCTCTACGCTTGGAGTATTCTTCTTCTGTTTTTGTTTTCCCCCTTTTTTGGGGTTCCTGAGGTTTTTATTTCCTACTTCCTTCTCGCCCTCGTTGGGCTTCGCTGGCATTTCATGTGATCTGCCTGCTGGCCCCGCCTGGGTCGATTTCGGGAGGTTTTGGGCTATATGCCTATTTATTGCTATTTTAAGATAACTTATATACCTGAGTGACCTACGGAAAATGTTAGCCCATCAAAAGGTATTTCATAGAGAAGTGGGGAAGGGGCTAGGAGGGTCTGGGCCTTACTACCTGTTATTTCTTTGCATTTTCTGAGAACATTTACCATGGTAATGTATATTTTTTTCACACTATCAGAAAGTAGAGATTTCAACGAACAAAAAGCCCACCGACTTTTTTTAAAAACCTGATATTTTGACGGGAGATTTTCTGATTGAAAATTAAGGTGCTTTTTCGATATTAAGTCAAAATAAGGTGGAAAAATAAATATTATAAATAAAAAAAAATTACAGTGTGTTTGGGACATAAAAAAGTAAGTTTTCACCAAATTTCGTGAAAAAAATTTTTTTTTTGTAAAAGGTAAAAATCAAAAATCAAAAACTTGGTTATTTGAATTTTTCACATAAATTTTGAGATTATGTGAAAAAAGTGTGAATACCAAAGTTGTAGATCTTTTTATTACCTACAACTCTGCCATCAACTTTTTTCTATAGGACTTGTAGTTTTGCCGGAAATCGAGATAAACCGTTTTTTACCCTTAAAAACTCACCCCCTTCCACTTCCCGACCTCAGATCGCCCGTAAATTATTTTTCCTTTAATTTTTGTTACATTCTCTTCCTTTTCCAATAAGTTTCATTCTACTATAATTTTTTTTGGTTTCAAAAATTATCGACCCTGGTCTAGTAGTAATTAATATACTTAAAAAATAAAATAAAAATAGAATTCCAATATATACACCCAATTAAATAATTTTGGCAGAATCCGCGAAGAAAATAAAATATACGTTTATCAGAATTGACGGGTACAATTTCAATCTTTTCAATATTCAAGAAATTCAACTCAAACAAACAACACCGGCACACAAAAAAAAAAGTTGCCTGTGCACCGGGCGCCACCTATCTACGGGCATGTTTTTCGACCCGCTGAACACGAATTTCAAGTCAGTTTAGGCCGTCCGGGCTTCAATTTCGAGTAAATTGCAAAAAACCCCAAAAATAGCGAAAATTCGATATTTTGACAAGATAAAAAATTCTGATTCTGCAATAAATTTGGCCCATAGTTCCCTCAAACATTCATAAAACTGCAAAAAACCGATAAAATATCAGAAAATTGACTGCTGAACAAATGGTTTTTTTTTTTAAACGCACTTAAATAAATTTCTTGTATTTTTATTTCTAAAATACAAGATTAAGATCCAAGAATGTACACAAATTGAATTTTTAACGGTTTTTCGAGGGTATTGTACTGTTTCATTCTCAAATGATCTACGATGTGGATACCTCTTTTTCCACCTTTTCCTTTATTTAGTAAAAATTTGTCATCGTGTTGGAATTTCAACTTCTTCGAAGTGCAGACTTCATTTCATTGCATGATCGCTTGTACTTGCAACCAGGGCACCTCCTCGGGGTGACGGTGGGCAACAGAACCATCTGGCAGAGTCCCTGGGTTAACGGCGTGTGTGCCGTCATGGCAGGTAAAAGTGATGAGTACTTTACGATGCAGGGATTCGGAAACCCAGTATCGGCGTCTGGTCAGGGTGAGAAAGCAGGCCCGCAGGCGTCGTCATCCAGCGACTGCAGCTCTTCAGTAGTGGAAAACTTGGCTACTGGAGAGTATACTATTACAAGAAGCAATTCCCATCTATGCAATAAGAGTCCTGATCAATTTTGTTACGTTTGTGGGGAGTTTCAGCCGGTAAAAAACCGCAGAACGTTTTCAGATAGATTAAAACAAAATCCCAATTTTCTTCGATCTTTGTAATTTTTGATGATTTTTTACAATTTTTTTAGATTTAAAACGGTTTATGATTGAAGTACGATCGAAATTAGTATTTAACAGATCAAAATACATGAAAATTATGCTTGCATTAGATCTCAAAAATTTTTTTCTTGCCAAAACATCGAATTTTCGCTATTTTTTGGGGTTTTTTGCAATTTACTCGAAATTGAAGCCCGGACGGCCTAAACTGACTTTAAATTCGTGTTCAGCGGGTCAAAAAACATGCCCGTAGATAGGTGGCGCCCGGAGCACAGACAACTTTTTTTTTTGTGTGCCGGTGCAATCAATCTCGACGACGATAATAACATTTATGTGGGGACTAATGCGATTTTTTCCCTGGTGGCACAAATAATATGTTTTTTGCAATCATATTCCAGCGTTTCAATAAAACATATTCATTGTATACCCCCGTTCAGAGGCGTATCTAGGAATTTTGCATGGGGGTGGGAGGGTTCCAGTCAAATTCAAACAAAAATACCAAATGTAATGAAATAAAAAAATATATACATATACTTATAATAGGTACAAAAACAAAGATTTCTTTCGTTAAAATAAAAAACAAAATGAAATCCAGTCTCCCGTATTTCTTATTTGCAAATATTTGAAATATCTATTTGCACATCTCTATGAACATGAAGTAGAGTTTTTTGGGTAACCTTCCACAGTCTGAAAATGAAAATATAATCAGGAAAATCTATACAAGTGTAGAAAGGGCAAACTGATTAGTTCACCCCGATAAGTTATTGCGTTCACCAAATTATATTTCCTATGGAAAAATGATTCAATTTGTCAATAACTTGCCGTTTTCTGAATTTGCCTATCAAAAAAATTGAAAAAATTCAAAAGATACTTCTCTATATAGTTTTTGCTTGACGTTTCGGGGATCATATCTGCCCCCGTTCTCAAAATCTTCTAAATCTCCTTTAATTGTTTAATAATTTGGATTTTCGCTCGCAAAAAAGACTCTGCGAGCGAAAATCCAAATTATTAAACAATTAAAGGAGATTTAGAAGATTTTGAGAATGGGGGCAGATATAGTCCCCGAAACGTCAAGCAAAAACTATATAGAGAAGTATCTTTTGAATTTAAAAAAAAAAAATTTTTATAGACAAATTAGAAAACGGCAAGTTATTGAAAATTGAATGGGGTGAACTAATCAGTTTGCCCTTTCTACACTTGTATAGATTTTCCTGATTATATTTTCATTTTCAGACTGTGGAAGGTTACCCAAAAAACATGTCAAGAAACGTTGTTCCTCCACAAAAAACCACATTCATTCAATACTATGAAGTAGAGCTAATCCAACCAACCGTTCCTGTTGATCGTTGATCGCAGCCAAGCTTTCATCGCTTCAAAAACTTTTTTAACAAGGGAATATGTTAGCCTCACAAGATTTAAAAAGAAAAAGAATTTAAAAATTCAAAAAATGATATAATCAGCTGAACACTTGAAAGAATGTTATTTCGTTGGAAAATAATTTTTCCATTGAATTTTGATAATGTTTATTGTTAATTGAGTAATTTTTTTTGGTAACGCCGATTTTATTAAAAACCGAATAATTGTTCACAGAATGACTCCTTAATTTTTTTGCTTCCTGGTGCACAGTTTGCATGTGTACTCAATAATATAACGCTATAAAACTGTTTAAAAGTTGATTACTTTGTTAATTATAAATTTCTGAAGTTGACAATTTTGCAGAAATATTATAACTAAAAATACTCAATATTTTTTAAAATGTTAACAAACAAATGCATAAGTTGAATATGTTCAAAATAGTTTTTTTTTATTATTTAAATAATATATTAAGAATTTTTTTCTTTAAAATTAATTATTGGTTATTCTCTACCTAATAAAAGAATGTTTTATCAATAATGTAATTGTTTATTTAATTAATTGGCATTATATTTTATTAAGTGGAACAAAAAATAACAAAAACGACCATAAACAACAAACTGTTAAAAACATTATTTTATAATTTTTCTAGAAAAGTCTATAAAAATTACAAACAAAATTTTTGGAACATTTTGTCGTATATGGTTGTTTTTGTTATTTTTTGTACCATTCAAAAAATATAATGTCAATCAAAGTTTGTTTAATTGTTGAGTAAATAAACAATTACATTATTCATAAAAAAATATTCTTATTAGGTAGAGAAGAACCAATTATTCATTTTAAAGAAAAAAAATTCTTAGTATATTATTTTAATAAAAAAATGAAAAAACTATTATAAACAATAAAAACAAACAATAAGAATATTGTTTTTTAATTATTATAAACTAATGCAAAAAAACAATTTTTGAGAAATATTTTTTCAATGCTGTAAAATGCCTATACCGACATAAAACTGACAATAATGTAAAATATCATTAAAAAAATTATATTTATTCGATTTCTCATATTTTGTTAACTTTAGAAAATTATAATTAACAAGATAATCAACTTCTAAACAATTTTATGGAGTCATTCTGTGAACAATTCGGTTTTTAATAAAATCGGTGATTTCAAAAAAACTACTTAATTAACAATAGCCCCTCACATTATCAAAATTCAATAATAACATTTTTTCCTAACGAAATTACATTTTTTCAAGTATTCAGATACTATAATTTTTTTGAATTTTTAAATTTATATTCAGTAGTATAAAAAATATATTTTATGTGAATTGCTCTCTCGAGGGGTGTACTCCTGCATTAACGCCCACGCGGAGCCCTATTTTCAACGTTGAATTAAAATTATAAATAATTGAGATAGAGTTCCGGGAGTACGAACTTTTTCATGGGAAATTTTCTCCTCTTCTAGAACCTGTTTTTGGAACGTAGATCCTTATCGCGCGTTGCGAAAGGGGGCTAGACGGAATAAATTAAGACCAAAAGTTGTAACGAGACTTTCGCTATGGTTGTAAGCCGTGCGGCGTGCGCGTGTTTCTCTGTCTGTCTCTCTCTCTCATAGAAAGCAAGCCAGTTATTTTCGTTTCGTCTTTCTATTTCACATTGAACAGTGTGGTGTCGCGACGATTATTTTTGTTGAGAGTATACAAATTTCATGTACATAATAAATAATAAAAAATAATAACAATAATGAATCCTCACAGTGTTTCTGCACAAGTTCCGGATATTGCTGATGGAGTTAGGTAAGTAGAGATTTTATACAGACAATAATAAATGCCTATGTATTTTTAGCAAGTACGCATTATAACATCTCTTTACTATTGTGCTAACCAAGTCATACGCGTTATAATCTCTCCATTATTGTGTGTTTAGCAAGTGTACGCGTCATAACTTTAATAAATTTAAAAGCAAATTATATTTTAATATTACAATATCAATGCGTATGTATTTAGCAAGCCGTGCGTGTTCTAACCTATACGCTGTTGTGTTTACGAAGTCGAGAGAGTATATATATATACACTCTGTTGTGTTTACAAAGTCCCGCGCATCTATGACGTGTACGAAAGAATAGACAGACAGAGTGCATATATATATATATATATATATAAAATATTATTATAGCTTAAAAAAAAAATTATTACAATTCCTTCACTAATTAATCGAAAGGAACTTCGTTCCATCCGGGTGTCCCTTGACACCTCTCAAGTTTTTTATTTTCTCTATCATCAATAGTTTTTGAGCTATAAACTAAAAATTAAGGCCACTTCCATTTTTTTTGTTTTTTGTTAAAAAAATAGCATACTTTCGTCGGCGGAAAAAGTCGAAAAATATGTCTTTCTCAGAATGACATCTCGAATCAAATGAACCATCGCTCATATTTTTAGAAGACTTGGAACGATTTTTCACAGGAAACTCACTTTTCGACTAGTCTAATGAGAACATGCTCAGCTACAATAGCGGCCACGACGATTTAGATTTGAGTAGAGATGTGGAGTGTGGTGCCCATTCCATCGATTTAAACATTTTGCTGTTGCCCCCCCCTTAAATACGTGCTTGCCCCCGGTCAGCAAAGTTCTTCCAAAAATCTCAAGTATAAACTACCCCCATGAGGCGACTGATTTGAATTTGCTTATTGTGGCACAAATAATATGTTTTATGCAAATATTTTCTACCGTTTCAATGAAATATATTCACCGCAAACCCTCGGTCAACAAAGTTTCTCGAAAAATCGCAGGTATAAAGGACCTTTATGAGGGGACTGATTTAAAAACAATTATGGTGACACAAATTATGTTTTGTGCAAAGTACATTTCAGCGTTTCAATGGAATATCTTGCTGAAATTGAATATTTCGGAAACCAATCTGATCACAGTATGGTTTAGATTGAATAACATTAGCACCTCAGCTGGCTACTTGTAAATTCCTTGGAATACACATTGATATTAACAGTTTCAAGTTTGAGTCGCGTATAATAGCTCTCAAAAAAATATCTCCATATTGTTGTCATTAATGTTATGTCCCGTGAACTTGGACTTTCAGCTCCATTCACGGTATGGGGTACTTGTAACCAGGACCTATTCCAAGTGTGTTTGTGTTACAGAAACGAGCTCTGAGATTCATATTCAAAATTAAGATATCGGAATTTTTTTCGAATACAAGATATTTAGGTACCTTAATCGAAATTTTTATATAAAAGACGGTGTGTTTGCTACATAAATACAGAGAAAGATTCGTGAACTCTAATAAAGAAAGACACACTCGGCAGGAGATAAAACTTACTCTTCCGTTTCCTAGATCATCTCTTACGAGACAATATTTTATTTACAAAAGAAAACAAATATATACCTAATCATTTATATTACCCAGCGAGCACAAAAACATCTCAGAGATGTTAAAAGTACGAGATTTTGAGATGTTCGGTTTAGGTATACATGAATAGAATTTTTATAGAACAGCCAATCGCGGGTGACGATTTTCATGATGTCCCTGGAATGTCACAAAAATAACATTTCCAAAATGTTTTGCGCACATTAAATCGCTGTAAATAAAACATTTTTAGAGATCACTTTCTGACGCATTTTGTTATTTATTCGGAGATTCTATTTGAAATGGAGTTTTTTTTTCAATTTTCATACCACCATGAATACATTCCTATTTTAGGATGTCTATCATCTAATCTAAATGGAGGTTCTTCTTGAATAAAACGAAGATTCTGAGTGAAACTTTTCCATTAATTTATTCTGTTAGGATGATAGTGTTGATGTTGAAAAATAAAAATGAAGTTTCTTTATAACTTCCAAGGCATTAGTATATGATTAGATATTTTCTTTACAATTTCAATTGTATCTCTGGGAAGGAAGATTTTGTTGAAATTATATTTGGAAAAATATTTATTTTCACAGTGTTTCTTCAGTTTTATCACAAACCAAATTCTTCTATTTAAAGAGTCAATACATTTCAATTCGCAAAGTCTGTTGGAAAACATGAGGAGTTGTGTTTTATTTTCCAACTCCCCATAATCTGAAAACTAACAAACTTCCTAAAGGAAAAATATATAAAGAAAATAGGTCGTTTTTTTCAAGAATCTTCAATGATACAGTTCGAACATGGCATTACAGATCCGAACACCCTATCAAAAAATATACATTTTGCTTGATTGCTTGCTTGTTTTTTATGGCCTATCTATTACAAGATAATATGCCAGTAATTTTGGGCTTTAGCGACATCTTCTGCCCACCTTCCGTGGGTAACCCGGATTGTCTCACTCGAAATGATACCATGAATGCCCAACAAACTTTCACGCTGTCGACGTATGCTTTTGAAGTTATATTATGTTTCTGGACTATGCTAATACATTTAATTCATGCAATACTTACTTTATTTACTTATTCAGTGATATCAAAAATGTCTATTATATAATTGGTAATGTTCACTACACATCAAACATCACTTTCCAGTTTTTCTCAGTTAAAAATTATTAAAAAAACTTTAACCAACGCTTCACAGTGTTCCATGTGCCATACAGTCCAGTTGTTCTGCGAGGTTCATCAGGATTAGCTCCTGAATGGCCAAATTGTAACATGGCAGGAATTTTAAAATGAAAGTAGAAAATAAGTGGATAGGACAATGGTTTTTATTAGAAGGAATAATATATAAGAATGTTGATTCTGTCCTGTGTAAAATAGGAGGTATTAAAATGAAAAGAATACAAAATGAAATAAGTACTTGAAAGTGAGGGGTCGAAAAATATAAATAAAAAGATTTCATTCACAGGAAATTTTCAACTTTTTGTTGCATGAAATGATCAAGTTATAATTTTTTTTTGCCGAGAACCATTATGAAACTGGATAATAAAAATGTATATTCAATTTCTGGGATGAACCTCTGAAGGCGAACTATGTTATGTCTAGAAATAATATCCACACGTTAAAAAAAATTGACTTCGCCAATACCTCTCAGTAGGCATACAAAGAAATGCCACAGAAGAACAAATACAATACTTCCAACATCCTTTAAAGACCTCTTTGGGAAGTGCATATTGCGTCTCAAAAAAATATCCTCATGCCAACATTTTCAAAACATTCCAAAACCTCCCAGAGATATTATTGATATAAAGCAATTCAGAAAATATGTTAAGGAACTACTTATGGGGAAATGCTTCTACATTCTAGAGGAATATTTTGTATGTCAATTCTAGTCATTCCATTGTCTGTGAGATATAAAAAGTGATATATCATTTTAATTCGAAATGCATGTTGTTGGTTGCCATTTTCTTGTACTTTTATATTTTGACGTTGAGCCTGTTTGTCCTACAGTGTTTGTTCTTTTTCAGAATTGAATAACTCCAACTATTTTATTGATATTTGACGTTGTCTCTGTTTATACAAATTGATTAATTACAACTATTTCCAAGATGTATACCATATGCACCGTTATAAAGTTAGCAAACCCACTTGCTCAAAAATCGATAAAACCTAGCCAATATTTATCGAATAATTGTCGCAAATGTCGTGAATACAATAACCCCTTTTTGTGATATCCTGTTATTCACGCTGCCGTCTGTCTTCAGATAATTTGAAGGGTGAAAATAATAAAATACTGGAAAAATATTTCAACATTTGAAAACAATCATGTCGAAGCCGTTCTATATGTGTATAATAATTTGCCACATGAAAATTTAATAAACGTTTTTCAGGGTCCATTGAATTGAACACAGAACATGCAGAAATGTTAATTTTACTTCCATTGTGAAAAATTACAAAATATTGATAATTGCACATATGTTACAATTTTGGCTAAAATTTTATACCAGTCATTTTCAACCAATCAGATGCTTTATTTCGACATTGTTACTGTGGTAACCAGTAAATTTTCTGAAAATTTTTCATCCACATTAGCATGCAGACGTAAAATTAATAAGTGAAAATTTCCCGGCACATGACAGCTATCATATAATTAGACAAAAATGATATTGAAATAATATTGACAATATTTTTTATTTACTTACTTTATAAGTTGGAAATATTACAACAATTTATTAAGGTGTGCATGCCATAATATCATTAATTAATTTTAAATTCTTCAAAAATTCCACTCCTACCTCCTCTTTCCTAAGTGGTGAATAAAACACAGAACCGGTGTTTTTTTTTAACAATATGCTTGTGTTTCATAAAATAAAAATAATACTGAGACACCAGTTTATTTCTTTGAGTATTAGATTTGTGTCCAAAAGAAGGCACAATATCACGCAGAATGTTGCCAATCTCTTTAAATGAGTTTTCATAAGTGAAAAATCGATTATCCCCTATTTTTCTACCCGTAAGGGTATATAATTCTATTCGAAATCTAAATATAAGGTATACCCTATCTATTAAAAAAAGAATCATCCAAATCGAAGAACCCAGTAAAAAGTTATGCCTGATAGAATCGGTTAACGGACCAGAATTCAGAGGGTGAGTGATCAATATCCTTCATGTTGCTACCCTTAGGGGTGGATTTCATCTTTTAAATTCAAATGGGACCACATTCGAAGTACACCCTATCCACTGAAAAAAGAATTATCGGAATCGGACGCCTCACTAAAAATTTATGCGTAATCATACATAAAAAAAAAATGATGGAAAAAAAAATATACGGGTCGACCAGAGAACCTCCTCCTTTTTGGTTTCGTCGGTTAAAAATATTGATTGACAGGAGTAGTGAAAGTCAAATCCATGGCTAACTTTACAAAGTATTTTTTTAACCGGCAACATACGCCAACAGCATTCTATTTAGAATAAAGAATAAAATACCCCGATTTCCTGAATTATTTGAAAAACAAATTATTACCCCTAATATTAATTTTTCTTAGAATTAAACCTAAAAGAATATGAAAAATATTTAAGTATATATGTATAGGTATAGTTTTATATTTTTTGCTGTATATCACCTTTGTTTGTAGTCAATACTGACATTTCCCTGAAAGTAAGAAAATTATATGAAATCAATTATTTTTATATAATAATGTATCTGATATTATAAATTTTATTTTACTAGGGCACGGGAAAAATAAAAATATCCCGCAATACGAACATCTACTTTCATTTTTAATCAATATTGACATTTCCCTGAAACCCAATAAGAAAAAAATTTATATGAAATCAATTATTTTTATATAATAATTATCTGAATTATAATTTTATTTACTAGGGCACGGGAAAATAAAAAAATATCTCCCGCAATACGAACGTATCCACTTTCATTTTTAGTCAATATTAATATTTCCCTGAAACCTAGTAAGAAAATTGTATGCAATCAATTAATTTTACATAAAAGTTTATCTGATATTATATATTTTATTTTACTAGGGAACGGGGAAAATCAGAAAAAAATCTCCCCCAAAACTCCCATTACACACAGCCTTCTATTTATTTGTGAATAACGTCAAAATAAATATTTACTTAATGTTTTCTATTTAAATATAATTCCGGCATAAAATTTTCTTACCGAATCCCCCACGTGCTTGAATTAATTGCGGGAAATTTGTCTCGTACATTAATTTTTAAAGAAAATTCATGTACTCAAAAAATTTCCGGCAATAATTCATGCTCTAGGGAGATAATAAGTGATAATTTTGCAAGTATGTTAATATTTTGGTAGCAAAAAAGATCAAATAATGTTATTAAAAATGACTTTGTCGGAGTAGGAAGTGACTGCAAATAATGCTTCGATTTCTGAATATTGGAATAAGAGACAACAAATTTGCAGCTATGTTGATTTTTTTATCGTCAAACAAAGCTTTGCAGTTTTAACCCTTGACTACCAGAAGAAATCCAAAGGCTCATCAGATGTTGTCAAAGAGGAAACAGGCACATCAGTCTGTGCTGCAATGCGAACGCGTACCATCTCACATGGGAAAGCACGGACACAAAAACACGAGAAAAAGAATATCAGTCTGCGTCTAATATATACATTGTCAATAAAAGTAACTAACCCACCTTTTAAAATGCGATCAGAAAAGTGGTTCTTGACCTAACCCTTGCTGATCCATCCATCCATCCCTTGGAGTTATCGGAAACACCTTTCGAGGGATTTAGGATACCTAAACTGACCACCTGGGGTGCTTATAAAGAGCATCTCGAGATGCAGTTGGGGGACCAACATACAGGGTGATTCAAAAGTACTTTGACAAACTTCAGGAAGTGATTCCTCGCATTATTCTAATATGAATTGTCCAAATAAATATATGTCCGAAAACGCTTCGTTTCCAAGATTCAGGGTGTTAAAATTTTATTTTTATTTTCGTTTTTTTTAAATTTTTTCGAAATACTGACCTTAATTAAACGTAAATTGGTATTGAGAGGTTTTTTGAGGTGTCGAATTCGAACCTGATGTTATTATTGCTCTTACTCGTAGGGGGTGCCACCTACACGTCTTTTTCTTTTTTGAAGATTCATAACTTTTTTGAGCGTACTTCTAGCACATTTTTCAGTAAAAAAATCAATTCTTCTATCATATTTACGTAAAAAAATACCCTTGTTACAAGTCGCTATAAGCAACCGTTTTCTAGATATTTGAACTTGAAAATTTCAAGTCGATTATTTGATAATCGATGCGTGTTGAAGTTATTACCATTATTTTTTATTTTTCTCACGAATGCTTGGGAAATGAATTTGACGTTTAAGTAAGTAGTTTTGGTTTTTTGTAGGGGGCGCCACTTTTTCTATTTATTTTTACTCGTTTGAAATAGTTATTTTTGTATCAAGGGTGCAAAATCTGTATTTGATTTAATAAAATTTGCAAGAAATATCAACATTTTATTTCAAGAAACCTCGGTGCCCACACCTGATTAGGTTCTTCTACACCCCTACCGATCCATCGATTTGGATAGACAGTGTTAAGGAATTCCCTGGCTACAACGCTAAAATGGGCCGGAGCCCCATCATGCATAAACCACATGCGGATACAAATTTCTAATAGTACATTCTGAAGTAGTCCCGGCAATTCATTTTCTAAAAAGTCTCTGTAAGTTGCGCCATTCAGTCGGATCGGAAGAAAGAAAGGACCTATCAAGTTATATTATCAATTATTGCCGCCCATACATTTACAGAAAATTGATACTGATAATGTCTTTCACTAACTGCGTGCAGATTTTCCAGAGCCCAAACATGGTTGGTATGAAAGTTTGTGATAGCATTTCGGGAGAAGTTTGCCTCGTCCGTGAAGAGTACATATCTTAAAGATTTTAAGAGTACATATCTTAAAATCCGTGACAGATGCGGTCTTTTTGTATTTGGATCATTTGTTTACGTCTAGAAAGATATGAAGTGAACCAATTTATGCAATTTCCACGTATGCCATATTTGTTAATTTTTTCTAGCAATATTGTGTGGTTTAGGAAATCAAACGCTTTTGATAGAACTAGGAAGGTAGTATTGCATGCTATAATTACAATTAAATGTGATGGAATTAGAAAACGTCAACTTTTAAAGCGAAAAATATTGGGAAAAAAGAAACACAAAATGGTGGATACATGAGATTAATGGCAACATATTCTGCTACCTCGATATTAATTGATTTATTGGATCGTTTGGAACCATGGAAGGAGCATGACCACAGTAAACACATGAAGTGTATGAAACGTTTCAACGGAACCCTAAATCGAATCATTTGAAACATTCTGAACGCACGTTTCAGAAATATATCATGAACATCTAACATTTCACATTAACAAGTAAATGTGTCTAAAATGTTTCCAATGTATAGATTGAAATGTTTCAAATGAACAGATAAAACCTACCAACATAACCTTCAATTTATGAATGATGAATGCAAGTTACTCAATATACGCGCATGTGCTGATGCTTTGCGGGCGACCATCCATAATGATGATCACAGCACACAGCACAGTAGTTGTTGTTAGGCAGTGGACCATCGACAAATATTTCTTTGCCATCGTCGACGGTTATACACTTTTTTAAGGGGGGGTTAAATGTGTAATAATTAAAATTACAATGAATCGCTAATATCAGGTACGTAAAACTGTTTACTTTAGGCAACTCATTTTAGAGGTTAAGTTATGGCGTCTTTACTATTTTGGTAGTTTCTTTAAGAGTTTTTCTCATCTGTCTGGTTCAAACATAATAACTTTCGAAAAAAGATCTTGTGTCTATCGGATCTAAACGATTTAATCCTGAATTCATAAAATAATCATTAACATTGGTGAATTGTTGATTTGGTGCATGCTGCCTGCATGCACTTGCTAATTGTCTTCATAGAAAATACTGAATTCAATGGAAAACAGACAAATTAGAAGAACTGCAACGCTGACATTCCAAATAATTTTTTATGTATCAATTAAAACATTGCTTTTCAGCTTTATGTATGTACTGGTTATTATTACAATAAATATGGATAGGGAAAGAAATTTCAAAACAAAGAGACATTTGAGGAAAATTATTAGACTGTATTTTCTCCAATGACCTGATCAGAAGAGGCCTAATGAGAATGTTTCCAACAAACCGTCCAGAAAGTGTTTGCGATATGAAAAAATAACTATCCCCTTAATAATTCTCTGAAAGGTGCATGGAATAAACATATGGAAGTATTCATTTTTATGTTGCCTTTTTTCGATGTCAAGAGATATAGCTTTTTTGCAAAAATAATATTTAGATTACTTAATTCGAAATGGTGTTCATTTGAAATATTTTTTCAGATGCTGCACGAAAGCGATTTCCTAGTATGTCTGACACGGAATTCGAAAAACACACTGCTACCTGGTTTCGATTGGCAACTCTAAGGTTCAAAAGGGAAACTGTAGATAACAATCCACCTCCAGCCCTATAATTTTAAGTACATTTTGTATAAGTATACTCTATATATATATATATATATATATATATATATATATATATATATATATATAAATATAATAATAATAATAATAATTTTATTCACACAACGCCTTTTGAATTACATTACATATAAGTGGAATACAATAAAAGGAGGAGGGAATAAATTGAAAACCCTACAGTAGAACAAGTCTGTGCGTAGGGCTTGAGTGCAAGTAGCTAGATTGAATGTAATCAATAATTTGAAGAAGTAATAAAATATTCAAACAAACATAGACTAAGGTACAAGATAAATACCTAATAACTAATAAAATGGTTAAAAAAATAGATTATAATCATAATAACAAGTGATGTATAACATGAAACAAATGTGTTTTTTATGATTTGGTGAATGTCAATATTTGGACAAACATATAATAATTTTTATTTCATAAATTTTCCAAATACAATAAAATGAGACATGAAAACAGAAGTATGAAGATTTAAAATAAACGTGAAAGAAAAAAAAAAGAAAAAATAAATCACAGAAGCTACAATAGCTTGTGTGTGATGTATTAGGGGTTCAGTAAAAAAAATTGATTACTATGTACAAAAGATATGTGAACACTGACGTGGTGAATAAACCCAGACAACCACAAGGAAACGATTCCGCGCGTGGTGCACTATCTGTGTTTATTGCATCGCTTTTATAATCCCATAACTATTAAAATTATACTCAGTACATACATACACACAATAATCACATACATAGACACACACATATAAACGTATATATATAATAATAACAATAATAAACTAATAAACAAATATAAAATTATAAAATAATAATATATATATATATATATATATATATATATATATATCACTGGCTAGAATAAAAATAATTTGTTTTATTCATTTTCAGGAACAATGTCAATTAACATAATTATCACTGATGCAAATACGGATTCTGAAAACATTGAAACCCCCAAATATTATAGTTATCAGTAAGTGTTATTGTAACAAACAGGAAAAGCCAATATCTATTTCAAAGACCAACTATTGCATTAGAATCATTTATGTAAATCCTGGCTTAACCTACCTACTTTTCATGAATTATGTGAAATGTTTCATGAATGTTTAATAACATCTTTTTTTTTTTTATGTTCTGGTTCCCACGAAAAGGGATATCCTGTAATGTTCAGAGAACATCGTGGGAACCAAGGGAAAGAAGGTAGGAGTTGGTGTTCTTCTTAAATTTCTGGAGGTTGTATGCCTCGGGGAACACCTCCCTAGGCAATGAGTTCCAAAGCCTCGCTGTTCGTTGGATGAACGAGTCTTTGGGAAGTGATGTTCTGCAGGTCTCCAAAGTGACCACGAAGGGGTGTGATGACTGAACTTGACGGGTTAGTCTCGAAGAGACTGCCAAAGCAGGAACGATTGTTGATATTTCAAAAGAGCATCGCCCATGAAAATATCTATAAAATAGAGACAAATCGCCGACTTTTCTACGGTGTTCCAGACAAGTGAGCAAGTTTGTAAGCGAGGCATCACCGACGAGACGAATTGCCCTTTTTTGGACAGAATCCAATAGCCTCAGGATATGTTTAGGTGCCGCGCTCCAAATATGGGAACAGTATTCCAGGACAGGTCGGATCTGTGCCTTATAGATCATAAGCAGCTGAGTGGGGTGAAATAGCTCTTGGCACGAAACAAAACCAAGTTTTGGGATGCACTTTTGGCAATGGACCTCACGTGATTTTCCCAGGAAAGGTTATTGCTGATAGTAATACCAAGCATCGATATGGATGACTTCAGTGGTATGGTTACTCCTGACAAAGTTATGTTAGGCACAGTGAGATCGGCTTTTCTAGAGAAAAGACATGCTTGTGTTTTGTTTGCATTGAATTCTACCAAGTTATTAGATCCCCACTCGAGAATTGTTGCTAAGTCCATATTTATATTATTAACATTTCTTCCTCGTTCATTTCTGGTTTCACGGGCTGATATAGGGGCCCTGGAAGAAAGCGGTATGGAGGGTACTATCATCGGCAAAGCTGTGTACTGGACATGAAGTTGATGTGAAGTAGAAATAGTGTTGGTGCGAGAATAGATCCTTGCGGAACACCAGCATTTATGGGTAGAGTGTCAGATGAAACTCCATCGACCACTACATGGAGAGACCTGTTTGAGAGAAAACTAGCAAGCAGAGAACACAGCTGAGGGGGCAAGCCATAAGACGGAAGCTTGGCGAGGAGTCCCTGGTGCCAAACTCGATCGAACGCCTTGGAGATATCTAATGCCACAGCTAAAGTTTCTCCATACTTTTCAATAGATAGCTGCCATATATGTGAGACGTAAGCGAGCAGGTCACCAGTTGATCTCTGATGGCGGAAGCCATATTGCCTATCGTTGACAATTCCTGAGTCTTCCAGATGTTTCATGAGCTCGATGTTGAGGGCTTTTTCCATGACCTTTGAAATAATAGATAGAAGTGCGATAGGTCTGTAGTTGCTAGGTAGGGCCTTTTGCCTTTTTAGGGACTGGCTGTACTCTTGCAATTTTCCAATTGGACGGAAATACCCCAAATTGTAAGAGTGGTTGAACAACTTGCAAAGAACAGGTGTTAGTTCGGGGCACATTTCTTGAGAACAATCGGCGGGATTCCGTCAGATCCACAGGCTTTGTTGGTGTTGAGACCCAGCAAAATCTTTCTGATAGTACGTTGGCGAAAGGTGATCTCGGGCATGTGACTGTCAATAGGTGTAATGTTCGGGGGTTGTTTTCCCGATGAATCCAGAGTGGAATTTCCAGCAAATAGGTGCGCAAAGATATTGGCTTTTTCCTGGGCAGTCGTTGCTAGTGTTCCATCTTCTTTGGTTAGAGGAGGAAATGAGCTGGAAGTGAAGTTTCTTCCCACGGTTTTGGCGAAAGACCAAAATGAACGGGATCCGTTAGGACATTCAGCAAGTTTTGATCTTATTTTGGCATTGTGGGCATCTTTTGAGCATTCTATTGTCTCTTTACATATGCCTCTAGCCTCGACATATGCTGCTCTGGTCTCAGGGCCCGGATTTTTTAGCCATCGATGGTATGCTGCCTGTTTGGAAGCCACAGCTCTAGAGCAGTTTCTGTTAAACCAGGTCTTATCGGATGATGTTCTTCTTTCGGTATTCGGTATGTAAGTTTGCATCCCCAACATGATGATTTCAGAAATTGTCTCAGCACATCGTGTTGGATCTACTGAAGAGAAACAAACTCTCTTCCATGGAAACGCTGAGAAAAACATACGAAGACCTTCCCAGTCGGCCGAATTGTAATGCCACATGAGACGGGATGGTATTGTGCAGCTCGATGGTAAATAGAAAGAGCATGTTGTGGAGATGAGGGTGTGATCAGAGTTTCCAAGTGGGGCACAAACTTCTATTCTATACGGGTCAGGATTGGTGGTGAGGAAAAGATCTAGTGTATTGGCAGACTGGTTGTTGACATCAGGGATGCGGGTTGGTAGCTCGACCAGTTGTTCTAGACCATGAGTGATGGCGAAGGCCTCTGCTTGACGACCCGCATCATCTGTTTTGTTAGAGAATTTGAGCCAGGCAGCGTTAGGTACATTAAAGTCTCCCATGATTATGGTTTCAGCTGTTGGATGGTTCTCCTGAATGTAGTCCAGTTTGAGTGATAAAAACTCAAAGAGGTCGTTATATGAAGGTTCATTAGGTGATAGGTAAAGGCAGCAGAGGAACTTAGTCAGTTTGGTATCAGATAGCTTGAACCACATCACATCAAAGTCTTTCGGTTCCAAACTCTCTTCACGCTGGCATGAAAGGTTAGCCTTAGCGTAAAGGCAGACTCCACCTTTGAACCTGAATCGAGAATGGAGTTCGTAACCAGGACAAAGCATATGGACCTTGTTGGTGGACAAGTTTACTTGTGTTTCTGTTAGAGCCAGAATATCCGGTTTTTTCGTCTGTAGGTGATGGTGGACGTCATTGATGTTCTTGTTGAGTCCGCGGATGTTGCAAAAATTAATCTTTAATGTTGAGTCCCCTCGAGTACCTCTCGCCCGGAAATCCGAATGGAGAGGTATTTTGCTTCCGGGGTGTTTTACTCTAGGAGACTTCATCATTATTACTATTAGGATGCACCTGAAAATGAAGGAGGAATTGGGGAAAACGAAAGAGGGAGACCGGAAAGTATCGACCGAACACTGAAACATGGAATGATCCATTTCACAGCACACAAAGTCGATATGGTGGTATTTCACCGGCGATGAGACCATCTTCCACCTACGGTTATCCTTTTAGTCGCCTCTTACGACAGGCAGGATTTACCATGGGGCTATTCTAAAGCCGACCCCATACAGCTATACAGTTATATAATATGTTCCTTATATGTTTTTTAACATTGCACGTAAAATATTTCAAAATGAATTCTTGAACAGTTATTTTATGTTTTATATGTGTTCCTTCTGAAACATTGCCTGTGAAATATATCTGAATGTATTCAAACACAGTTAAAATATGTTTCAGGAACATTTTTATTGAAACGTTTCATACGTAGGTCAGTTCTGGTGTCTGGTATGTACCTGAGTCAAAAGAAGAAACATTTCAAATGAAAAATTAGTTGTTTCAGAAATGTTTCAGACACATATTTTGGTTTACTGGGACGCTTTTTACTCACGTGAGGAAAATATACAAATATAAACAACGCCCCGACTGCACACGATTTTTTTTTTCACTTTATTAGAAAAAAATCAACATTCCCAACTTATACGGACGTCTTGAAGACACGTACATTCATGTACGTTTTAGATACGTCCATTTTATGCTTCTGGGCCTCTGAACGTTCAGACATTATATGGACATAAATAAGACGTATTTAGGACGTCCAGTGCTTGTTCGGGTTAGCTCCCAGAAAACTAATAAACTTCGCAAGGAGTCTCGGAATCCTGGGCCTCGAATAGATGGAGGGTAATATACAAAATATCTTATAGGTCGAGGTACGGAGAGGCTGAACAGCCATATCAATTCCCTTACAATCTAACTCTTGAATCGAGTTGCAAAATAGTGTTACTGGCCTATGAATGCCTGGACTATAAATAGGAACAACACAATGAATCATCAGTGACATCACCCGCAACTGCGACATAGGCAACTGAAATGAATCATGCGGAGGCGCAGAGTTAGTTGCCTACGTACCCGCGCAGTCCCTAAATATCGAAATATCCAACCAAGCATATGTTTTGCAGACAACAAATATGCTACTTTTTTCTTTCCAAGTAGAATGGCACATTTCTTTACGTTGCCGTACAGACTTTCAGCGACCAGATAGTTCCGTGAAAGTGTAGTGCGGTGAATTGCACAATGACTTGCGCGTATTTGTAATTATAATCATTGTTCTCGCTACAAAAATATTCCTGGAAACCTGACCACACTCCGTGTCTGTACACAAATAAATCCATATAGTTATGTAAAGGTAGAGATAGACTCGACTAGCCTGCTGAATGTACGTTAGTGGCGAGTGATACGTTAGAAATATCGGAACAACTCCAAAACCAGACAGGGAATACCTGTAGTGATTACGCAGAGTTTGATTTTATTGTAAAACCCGTAGACAGACAGCACTTGTTGCGTTTGATTCAGTGAACTCGTATTTGGGCGTAACACCATTAAATATAAATATGGATCCTACTCGTGTGGACTAGTGAAAGCGTGAAATGTGGAATATGTGATTGATTTGACCAAAATTCGGCTTAGAAAACGATTGTCTGCAAATAACGGGAAACTCGGATACGATGACCATTCGATTTTCGTTCTCAATTTTCATTCAATAACACGTAGTGCCACTAGCGACTGTCTCGCTAACTAAGAATGAAATACGTAGACTCGAAAGCGGACGTGTGTGAAACGGCATGAAGAAAAACGTCAAATATGAAGTAATTTTATAGTTAAAGTGGAAAAGTGCGATAATAAATAGTGTGCAAGATGTGTGGTAAAGTGTGTACGTGAAGATAATGGACTAGATCTTTCGAAGAACTCGAAAATCATATTTGTAAACAAACTGATCTAGTTTCGTTCTTTCAAGATGGCTGGACGTTGAGGATATTCTTTGTCCGTATGTCAGTATGAAACTTGAGCTATTCGCCCAAAGTAGAAGGATAGAGAGGTGAGACAATTATTTTTCTATTGTCTTGAAACATTCGTTGTACCGAAAATACGTATAAGGCAATATGGTGCAATGCCGACATTTTGTGTCGACTCCCAATGAATAGGCGGCCCTGATTTGTGGCCTCGTCTGTTACCCAGATTACGTTTTTATTTTTATTTCTGCGTTTCTTACCCACTTTCCAAAGAACCTCGAAGTGTCTGGTACCGCTGATTCGACAAACAATGTTTTCGCATCGAATTGAGACAGGAAGAGTTCATAGGCCAGGCCGAATTCAACATACCTAGTACCTAATAAAAACAAAACGGATTTTCAGAAATGCCCAGATCTGTTTTGAAATTAGCTATTTGTATTCGTTTCGGTTCCAAATGTTTGGCACGACGATTAACTGTGAATTCTGTTGATTATCAACGCCAGGTTTATCGTGAAATATCTGACAAATTTACGCCCCCATTCTAACGGTAATTTTTTTTTAGGTTATCTACTTGAACAACTCATACCGTACTTTTTATTCATCATATTTTTATTTTTTCTCCAAGTATTGGCAATTCACTTTGAACATAATTGGATTAGAGACCAAAAACATAAATCAATCTCAGATTCTCTAGCTAATTCCATGATATACGGGTTGACAACGTATTCGTTAGTGCGAATTTACACGTTCCAATAAAATTGACCATTATTGGTATACCTGACAATTTATTGGTCAATTTTGGCAAGAGTTTTTATTTACTCAGGAATACCAACATACTGACAAGAAATGGTTCAACTACAGGAAAAGTTCCGAATATTATTCAATAGCTTATTGAATTGGCTCTGATCCATTCTTAAATATCGTTTGAATTGATTAGGATCTGCACTCAGGAATTTTTCGTGAACTAATGTCAAGTTTCCTTTTCCTCTTTTCTCAATCCAAGCTCTAATCCACCATCTTCTAGGTACATCTCTGACTTTTATATTCATCAGTGCACATTGCTGCGACAATCATTTTTCTCGCGGTTAGGGTAGGGCAAGGATATTAAACACTATAATGTTTAATATCGTTGAGGGTAGGGTATGTGAAATCGCGTAAATAATAACATAACCTGGAAATCTATGTCCTAACTAACAATTCATGGCCGAAAGTTACTGCAATTTGTCACTAAAAATTGATGAAAAGTTAGAACCGATTCTAAACTCATCTATTTATTGATCAAGTTCAAATTGAAGACAATTTTCTGTTTACACCTATCAATAAAATTCAAGGTCACAAAATTGACCAATTTATTGGATCGTGTAAATTCGCACTTACACAAGCCATGGTAGGTAGGTCCTATCCAGAGTTCCAAGGGTATGAGATGCAAACTTGGCAGGAGGGTTGGATTTAAGAATTGGAATTTTTTTCAATATTTTATGCTCTCCCTTCACTTCCGGTTTCACCCCAAACGTCCCCCTTGGGAATTTCAAATGGAACACCCTGTAGTATATTTTTCCTTTTTTTGATTCTAGGGACGTTTCTGAGTAGGATCCCATAGTTTGGAGACATAAAATTGGTACATTATATTTTTCAGAAGCTCATTATAAATGCTAATCCCATAATCTAATAATGGCCTATTGTTCAGGGTGTGATATCCATAAGAAAGGGTTTAGGGACTACAGGTACGGATTTAAAAATTTGTAAATAACCTCTTGAAATAATCAGGACATGCCCAAGTTTCCATGCTGATTTGTGGTTTTAAAATTCAGTTAGAAGTTTGGATTTGAGTGGGAAACACTTCTATTATAACTTTTTTATTACGGTCCTTGAAATAATATTATCCATAAGGTTTGGACTATAACCGTTATTAATAGCAATTTGTTTGATTATATTTAATTCTTTATTGAAATTTTCTTGTGAAAGCGGAATATTAATTAATCTATGTATCATACTGTTATATGCGGCTAATATTGGTGTGAAGTTATCCATAGATTTCCAGCCACACATGCTGACATAGTGGAAAATTAAAATCTGTGGCTGGGTTACATATTTATAAGCACCCGGACTAAAAATCTGCGACTGGGAATATTCAACATACACATGAGATTTGGAATTCAACAGCTTTCGATAGCATCGTGATATCAGTCGATATGAAACCTGGAGTCATGTCAATTTATATTATGAAAGGCACCTCTTAAGATGACGTCACTTTTCTACGGAAATGTTTCTGTCACTAATAGACTTTTGATAAAATGATTTTTAAACCCCAAGGTTAAAATTATATAGTTTCAGGTTGATTACCGTACTGGAATCGTTTTTCTTGTCACCGTTACAGTTTTCGCAAAAATGATTTTTTTATCGAGTAATGACAATTTTTTACACCCCTCGTAAAATCCAAACCACAAAATATGCGTTCATGAAAATCATACCAATTATAAAGAATTTGATGTTGTTTACCGTAGTGGAATCGTTTTCCTTGTCACTACCACAGTTTTCGAAAAAGTGATTTTTTTATCGAGCATTGTCAATTCTTTACACTCCTCGTAAAATCAGAAACCCAAGATGTGCGTTAATGAAAATCATACAAACTATAGAGAATTTCATGCTGCACATCCTGGTGGAATCGTTTTTTTGTCACCCTTACAGATTTCGAGAAAATGATATTTTTATCGAATAACAACACTTTTTTACACCACTCGTAAAATCAGAACCACAAGATGTGCGTTCATGAAAATCATACCAATTATAGAGAATTTCATGTTGATCAGTGTGAATGATTTTTTTTTGTTTCATTCCTACATATTCCAGGTAAATGATTTTCTTATTTAGCGATTTCTGATTATATCTTATTTGGAAAATTGGCCATTTCACGCAAAATCATGCGAATCCTAGAGTTTCCTTGGCGATTTGAGGTGCTAGAATTGTTTTTTTCTGCTATTTATTAGAAAAAAACGTCATATTCAGAAAAAATAGTATATTTGTAGAAGTCTCTTGTTATCACAATAAGTAAATACAAAATAAAAATTAACTATTATAACTAGCCAACACAAGTCAAAAAGGTATATAAATAAATAAAAAAATCTCCCTGCCTAATGATTCAATCATATTCCTTCCACCATCATAATTTCATATTCCTTCCACCATCATCATTTCATAATCCTTCAATACATACCATCAACAAGGTTTATTAAAAGAGTTGAAAAATAAAACAGAAAAAAATACGCAAATGTTTCATGGTTTCTTTCGTATTATAATTTGGTAATTAACAAATAAAAAATGTTACTCACTTTAGACTGGAGCACCTTTATAAAATCCATATTTATCAAGCAAAGAAAAAGTACCTAGTCAAAACTCTACGTTAGCACAAATTTGCCAAAATTATATCAATTTTCACGGTATGCTATGATATTTTTTTCATGTCAAAAACTACGAAACATTATTATCAACTTTTTGTGAAATTTTTATTCCACCACTGGATTCAGCAGCCTTCAATCAGATTAATTCTTAAATTTCATTAAAGAATATCCATTGGCAACAAAGTTATAACAATATTGATTTCTAGGAAGGTTGCAAATCATTTTGAGGATTGGCAACATTGTCAACACAAAATTAGAAGATCATTGAGGCTTTTCGTAGAAATTCGAAGTCACAATTCAATGTATTCTCAATTAACCAATATTATAAGCCGAAATTTCTAGTTCATTAATTTTGAATATATTGTAAATGTTTACCATTTCAAACACGAGAATAAATTGAGTCATGACTTCGAATTTCTACCTGAAACATCAATGATTTTCCAATTGTGTGTTGCCGATAATCAGAATTTTTCTGAAATCTTCATACATTTTTTTTCCGAAATTAATGTTGTTATAATGCAATTTCAGGATTACCCTGAGTCAAGACTGCTAAATTCAGTGATGAAATCAAAATGTCACAAAGAAAAATCGCTAATATTTTGCAGTTTTATTAGCGTGCTTCCTCTTAATTGGGTCATTTGAAAAAACACATTTGGTATTTGTTTATCGGTTTTGCTAGGCAAATTCATTTGATTTGCTGACAGCAAAAGAAGAAACCACAAAACTTTCACATTCACTTTTTTTATCTTCTGATGAATCCTCGAGGGAATCCTGTATTAGTAAGGTTCAGTAGAAAAATATACCTGGTACATACTAAGTTCATGTACGCGATGTGATAGAAAATTATTGAGACTTTTATTGAGAACATTGGCAAGTTTTAAGTAGGTATGGATAGTTCGGTACCCACATAATTATTTTGAGTAAAGGTACCTCTACTGGCTTACTATAGGTACTATCAATGCGATATCACGTATACATTATTGCCATTTTTCTAAATAGAAGTTGAATCTCACTACTTGTTTTATGAAAACTCGTACACATAACATGAGCCCGTACCTAGGCAATGCAATAGCTGTGAGTTTATGATGCAGTTGTTGAACAGGCATCCTCAATAATTATTGAATGACACGACTAGAGCCCCAAGTGTACTTCAACAATAATTTACTACGCTACAATCCCTACCCAAAATATCTAGGGATAACAATGGACCGAACTCTTTCATACAAAAAACACCTAGAGAACACCGCAGCTAAAATAAACACAAGAAATAATATAATCCACAAACTCTGCGGTACTACTTGGGGCGCGAAAGCATCCACCCTCAAAACTTCAGCCCTTAGCCTTGTTTACTACGTAGCCGAATATTGTGCCCCAGTCTGGCTAAACAGCTGCCATGTGAAGTCTATCGACACCAAACTCAACGAGACAATGAGAACGATCAGCGGATGTCTGAAAAGCACACCCTTGCCCTGGCTCCCGGTTCTGAGCAATATTGCACCTCCCACCATCCGCAGACAAGAGGGCTTAGTTAGGGAATATAATAAAATAATATCAAACCCCCTACTCCCAGTGCACAGTGACCTTCCCGATGCCGGCTTGCAGAGACTGAAATCTAGAAACCCCCCCTTCCACTAGCAGAACAACTTGTGGGAGAGAATTTCAACACTTGACCGATAAATGGAAAGAAAACTGGGAAGCCTCGAAGCCGGCCCAAGACGTATATAAAACTGACACAGCCGTTTTGGCACAATCAATTGAAAATCATCCAGTATTTAATAACTATTTATTAACTATTTTCTAACACAATCCAAAATTTTCTAACTCAAGTGGTTAGCGAAAAAATGGTGCTGTGCTAGCTTAACTGTTAAGCTGGCACAACTCTTTATAACTTTTTACCCATAATATGTATGGAATTGATTCAAACGCTCAATTTTCTAACTTTTTACAAGCTCTCGAATGGTATAAAAATAATTCGAATTCGAGCGAATTTGAATGTTTTACGAGGGCCGAATTCGCATGCGGTACCTAAAATTCTCGAAAATTCCTACTTGGAATTTAGAATGACATTTTTTAGAAAAAATCACCACATTTTCAGCGATTGCCAAGTAATGCGCGATGAATGATCAAGTATTTAAATGAACTAAAACATTATTCAGTGATCCAGTTAAATACTTGATAATCCATCGCGTATATCTGTTATATTTTATGCTGGTCGACTGGAACTATATGCCTATAATCTTATTCCAGATCTGTATTATTGTTTAAAATGCCTTTTCGTCGATATACTTACTCCAGCACAATCGCTTGAAATAATAAGACTGTTCTTTTTTATTTTAAATAGTGATTCGAAATCTTCTATTGTTACAAAATGGCAAAATAATGATTCGAAATGAGATTTCGTCGAAGTACTATTTGATAACTCCAGCACAATTGCTTGAAATGAATATAATTAAGAGTTTTATTATGCCCTTTCAATAAGACTGTTCTTTTTTATTTTAAATAGTGATTCGAAATCTTCTATTGTTACAAAATGGCAAAATAATGATTCGAAATGAGATTTCGTCGAAGATATTTAATAAGTCCGGCACAATCGCTTGAAATGAATATAATTAATAGTTTTGTTATGCATTTTTCAACAATAGTACAGTTAGTCGAATCACTATTTTGCCATTTCCTGGCTCTAACTTTCTCTTTGGATATTTCATATCACAACTGTACTATTGTTAAAAAATGCATAACAAAACTATCAATTTTATTCATTTCAAGCGATTGTGCTGGGGTTATTAAATAGTTGGTTGACAAAAACGCATTTCAAATCACTTTTTTGCCATTTCCTGGTTCTAAAACAAATTCCCTTTGGGTAAGTATTTCCTATCACAACTGTACTATTGTTGGAAAATGCATATTAAAAAACCGAATTCTTTTCATTTCAAGCGATTGTGCTGGAGTGATTAAATACTAGAATGACGAAAACGCATTTCGATTCATTACTTCGCCATTTCCTAACCCTAAAAAACTTTCTCTTTGGATATGTCATATCACAACTGTACTATTGTTGAAAAATGCATAACAAAACTATCAATTTTATTTATTTCAAGCGATTGTGCTGGAGTTATTAAATATTAGGTTGACAAACACGCACTTAACCCTTTGAGCCCCAAATTAAGACAACAGTAATTTTTACAATTTTTTTTATTCGAAATGGCTACAAAATAACTAAAAAATCACATATAACTGAGTTTCAAAATTTTTTCAAAAAAGGAATTTTGGAAAAATCAAGTGGTTCCACCATGTTACCACTGGGTCACTTCTTGTGGAAGAGCATAAAGCAATTTCTTTTATCATTCAAGCATAGCCCCACATTACAAGTTGAACATTGCCATCTTCCTCTGTGTGGATCTTTTGTTGTACTGCATAAAGCACAATGGCGTGAAGTACCATGTAGAGGCATATGTGCAGATGCGGCTAGTCGTTTGAACCGACTTGCCACAGGTTCAACGCTTCTCCTCCCTCTTTTCCTCGAATTCTCAACCCCGATGAGCCCACGCGATACTGACAATCTGAAATCCTTGAGTTTCATTGACCGCCCTTCACTTCTCTTGCAGAATATAATGAATGAATTCACTATGGCTACATCTACGAAATGCCAAAAAATTCGCATGTACCATTTTTTGCTTTTTCTGTCAATTTCATAGCACGATTTGAGCATATCAGCCTTGTCCACATATCCCATATGAGAATTGTAATCCTTGACTAACTGTGGACAAGGAATTTCCTTCAGCGTACCATCCTTTTGCCTTCTGTTGTCTGATGTCAAATCTTGGGGGTTATGAAAATTACTAAGGAAATATACAGTGCTAGTCAAAAGTCCCCTCCCCCCCCTCGTATCTTTTGAACGGGTATACTTATAATAATGAAATTTGGAGGGTGAAAATAAACGGATGTAGGCTTCTCAACTGGTCATAACAGGTGACGCAATAGTCATAAATGACGTCACAAGGCCACTGTGACCAATAATTTTAAATGGGACCCCATGGCAAGTGACAGCTCGTTTGAAAGGTATTGAAAATACCTATTCAGTCATACCAATTTTGTTTGGGTTTCGGCTGATTTTAATTGATAAATTGAAGAAATACGAAAATTATAGTTTCGCATTTAATTAATAAAGATTTTAAAGTACGCCTCTGGTTAATTGTCAAAAAGGTTGACGTTTTTGAATTCTCTACTTGTCAAAAGTGTTTATACCTTGAAAATTTACCTAAGCTATTGTTTAACGAGACGTTTAAGTGTTTACATAGGCAAAATGGTACGTACTGTAGCCGACAAAGTAGCAGCTATCTTAATAATTGGTGAATGTAGAAACAATTTCCATGCAGCGGAACGACTGTTTAATGAGAGGTACCCCGATCGCCCTATATCGAGGGTTTATTTGAGGGAGCTTCTTCGGAAGTTTGAAGCATCAGGTAGTGTTCAAGATGCCAAACAATCTGGTCGACCAACAATTAGTGATGACAAAAAAATTGACATAATTGGAGAGATGGTAGTAAACTCTACTTCTTCCACAGCCCCAGTTGCGTCTATCTGTGAAGTCAGTCAAAGGGACAGTACATAGGGTGTTGGCTAAAAACAAATTTCATCCATACAAATTAAAAATGGTGCACCAACTTTCAGATGATGACCCCGACCGAAGACTAGAATTCTGTGAAACTATGTCCAATAAAATGAACCAACAACCAGGCTACATACAGACAATTTGTTTTAGTGACGAAAGTACTTTCTTTCTCAATGGAAATGTTAACACTCAAAATGTGAGGTATTGGGTGACACAAATCCTCACATCTTTCGTGAAAAACATACTCAATTTCAGAAAAGTAAATGTTTGGGCAGGTATTTTGGGAAACCACATAGTTGGGCCTCTTTTTCTCAATGCTAACTTAACCGGTGAATTGTATCTGGAGATGTTACAAAATGATATTGAGGCGTTAATTCTTGAAATTCTAGAAGATAATCCAGATGAATTCGACAACTTGGAAATAACGTTTCAACAAGATGGTGCTCCTGCACACTATTACGGTGCAGTAAGACGTTACCTAGATGAAGAATATCGTGGTAGATGGATTGGACGACGAGGTTCGATCGAATGGCCAGCTCGGTCACCGGACCTTACACCATTAGATTTTTTTCTAGGGGGGTACTTGAAATCTAAGGTTTACGCTACAGCACCTGACAGTATTGCCATTCTGAAACAACGAATTGTTGAAGAATGTAGGGCAATTTCCGCTGACACACTGGGACGAGTACGACAAGAGTTTAGCAATAGGATGCATTACTGCCAGGAAGTAGATGGAGCACATTTTGAACACTTATTATAAGAACTGGTTCTTAAATCTTTATTAATTAAATGCGAAACTATAATTTTCGTATTTCTTCAATTTATCAATCAAAATCAGCCGAAACCCAAACAAAATTGGTATGACTGAATAGGTATTTTCAATACCTTTCAAACGAGCTGTCATTTGCCATAGGGTCCCATTTAAAATTATTGGTCACAGTGGCCTTGTGACGTCATTTATGACTATTGCGTCACCTGTTATGACCAGTTGAGAAGCCTACATCCGTTTATTTCCACCCTCCAAATTTCATTATTATAAGTATACCCGTTCAAAAGATACGAGGGGGGGAGGGGACTTTTGACTAGCACTGTATACCTTTCTTGTCTTTCCATTTCAGTGCCGTTATATTCTGATTGTTGAATCTCCTCTGGACATGTTTTTATCATCAATAAAATCATGTGGTAGTCCTTTTCTGTCTTTGCGTACTGTGCCACATGCATAAATTTGATTTTTTTTCAACTCCGATAATAGGGGAAGGGAGGTGAAATAGTTGTCGAAATACAGTTTGGAAAACGTTCCATGCAAAACATTAGAAAGATCAGTAACGACACGTTTCCCTAAATTTTTTTCGGCGATATTGCCCACCTTGCCGGTATAAATTTCGAATTCAGAAATATATCCAGATTCATTTGCACGAACCCATACTTTGTAGCCTCTTTTTATCGGCTTCTGAGGCATGTATTGCCGAATGGATGACCTACCCTTGAACCTTATCATGGATTCATCGATTGATTGGTTTTCGTCAGGACTGTAATGCTCTCCAAAAGTGTTTAGTAGTCGATTCAGTAGTGGCCTGATTTTGAATAATTTATCGTACCCTGGTTCTCCTTTTTTTGGTTGAGTAGTATTGTCTTTCAGGTGTTACCGTCCCAAAATCATCATAAATCTATTTCGAGACATTTTACTTGATATATACATATCTCGCACTTCATCATTACTGGACCAGTAATCTTTCAATGATGGCATTTTTTTGATGCCCATCAATATATTTATCCCCAGAAATATTTTCAGTTCCTCTTTTGTTATTGGTGGAAAGTCCGTTGCCCCACCTCCTTTTTGTATTGCATACAAATTAGTTTCAAAAGTTATTATATCCAATAGATCCTCCGGAAATAGGCAGAGGAATACTTCATACGGCATTTCTACATCATCTGGAATGTTTTTGGGTCCAGTACAATTAGTAAATGGCACCACAGGTTCATTTCGAATATTTCTTGACCAAAAGCTGTCACAAAATCGAGATAATGGCAAGTCGTCGTCGCTGCTGAATCCATCTTCTCTTTCTTCAGCTAGCTGATTTTCTACAACCTCGAACAAAGGAGGCACAATTTCGATATTATTCTCTCCGATATTATTATTTACCATATATTCTGATTCACTTTCAGCGTCTGAACTATCTCCTTCCTCGTCTGACAAAACCGATTCCGCATCGGAAGAAATACTGTCAAAAAACTCTTGAAATTGTTCCGAAGACATATTTTCCAAATCACTATAGCTAATTTTTCTCCCTGAAAACACAAAAGCGTTATGAGTCCCAGTGGTATCGCCATGAAACTGCCTCTTCTAACCTATCAATCATAATCCATATTTAACTATAACAGAAAAACTACATTTACATGTGTTGTGAACACTATGCACCATCATATAACAAATTTTCAACTTACCGGCCATTATTTCTGAATTAATATTGCACAACAAATAAATTATGTAACCAAACACTAATAAAATACAAGTTATGAATAGCACGAACTTGTTATCGCAAATATCGAATTTATGACGACGCAGACATTTCGGCATTTTTTCTCGGCTGCAGTAGTGATGTAGGCAACACGTTATTCACGCAGATGCCTAGTGAAACCACTGGGACACTTTGCAAAAATTATTATGTAGATGGTTTCACCACAGTAGAATGCTCTATTTTCAGCAATTCTACTGTGGTTTCACTGTGTTACCGCTGGGACTGAAAGGGTTAAAATCACTATTTTGCCATTTTCTGGCACTGAAATAATTTCTCTGAGGGTATTTCCTATCTCAACTGTACTATTGTTGGAAAATGCATACTGAAAAATTAAATTCCTTTCATTTTAAGCGATTGGGCTGGGGTTATTAAATACTAGGATGACAAAAACGCATTTCCAATCAATATTTTGCCATTTCCTGGCTCTAAAAAAATTATCTTTGGGTATTTCCTATCACAATTGTACTATTGTTGAAAAATGCATAATAAAAAACTAAATTATTTTCATTTCAAGGGATTGTGCTGGAGTTATTAAATACTAGAGTGACGAAAACGCATTTCGATTCATTATTTTGCCATTTCCTGGCTCTAAAAAACATTCTCTTTGGATATTTCATATCACAACTGTACTTCTGTTGAAAAATGCATAACAAAACCATTAATTATATTTATTTCAAGCGATTATATTTATTTTCAAATAATTTCTCTGAGGGCATTTCCTATCACAACTGTATGTACTATTGTTGGAAAATGCATAATGAAAAAGCGGGTGTGCTGGGATTAATAAATAGTAGGTTGACCAAAACGCATTTTGATTCATTATTTTGTCATTTCCCGGCTCTAAAAATATTTTTAATTTTTAAAACTCATTTGAATCATTATTTTGCCATTTCGTGACAATAGAAGATTTCGAATCACTATTTAAAATAAAAAAGAACAGTCTTATTTCAAGTGATTGTGCTGGAGTAAGTATATCGACGAAAAGGCATTTTCAACAATAATACAGATCTGGAATAAGATTATAGGCATATAGTTCCAGTCGACCAGCACAAAATATAACAGATATACGCGATGGATTATCAAGTATTTAACTGGATCACTGAATAATGTTTCAGTCCAGTTAAATACTTGTGAAAATGTGGTGATTTTTGCTAAAAAATATCATTCTAAATTCCAAGTAGGAATTCTCGAGAATTTTAGGTACCGCATGCGAATTCGGCCCTCGTAAAACATTCAAATTCGCTCGAATTCGAATTATTTTTATACCATTCGAGAGCTTGTAAAAAGTTAGAAAATTGAGCGTTTGAATCAATTCCATACCTATTATGGGTAAAAAGTTAAAAATAGTTGTGCCAGCTCAACAGTTAAGCTAGCACAACACCATTTTTTCGCTAACCACTTGAGTTAGAAAATTTTGGTTTGTGTTAGAAAATAGTTAATAAATAGTTATTAAATACTGGATGATTTTCAATTGATTGTGCCAAAACGGCTGTGTCAGTTTTATATACGTCGGCCCAAGCAGTTCATGTAACCAATTCTACAGTACCCCTACTAGGAATGGAGCTGCCTCGCCTTGAGTGGAAAACACTCAACAGGATAAGAACGTCCCACGGCATCTGCCGTGATAGTCTTGTTAACAAGTGCTTTTTAGGTCAACATTTTTTCGCATTCTCCGAAAATTATGATTGAGGTGTCATTCGATTCGGAATAGCATGTTGATATTTTTTGAGAAAATGCTAAGGTAGTTATAAACAATTAGGTGAAAAAAAAGGGGGTTTGGTTTTTCGCCAATATCTCAAAAACTATTCGAGATAATTCAAATTTGAAAAAATATGCAAAAAGAGGAGGAAATTTCCTAAGAAAAAGTCTCGACTCCCGGAACATTAGGACCAATATTTATAATTTTCCCAGAGGGTTGAAAATACGCCCGAAAACGGGTACTCCGGCTTGCGCAAGCCACGCCCCCTTCGGACCTTTAATGAATAAATATTATTTAAACTCATTAAATATGAAAATTAAAAATTGAAAAAATTCAGGCGCCTGCAGGATAGATCCGTGGTCCAAAAATTTTTATCGCGATTTTTCAATAAGTTATCCATTAGTTAATTAACAATTTTTTGTAGCACGAACATTAACATTGCAAGTGCGATAATTGTTAAACTATCAATCTGAGAATGTTTTTCTTTCGTGGAGCTATTTATCAAAGGTCTAAGAATACATTCCCGTTGCAAAAAATTGAAAAATTGTTAATTTTAGTTTTGTTATTAACAATTTACTAAGGTGAAAAATTATAAAGCTTCATTAAACATTGAAAAAAATTTATTTTTCATAGTATTATTATTGATCCGTCTTCTTATGATCAGAAGCTACTTAAAAATGATTTTAAATAATTTTTATCTCCTATTATTTAAAAAATTTATAATATAATCTTTGATATAATTACATTCTTCAAAAAAAAACGGTTTCTTAAAAAAAATGTATTGCTTAAAAACGCATTTGTTAAATAACATTTTTTTTAACACTTGTTATGAAAATTAAGTTTTTTTTTTAATCATCATGTATTTTAAAAAAATAATTAAATTTTTCATTTTTATTTAATAAACAATTTGTTATAAACAAATAAATTATCTTTGTATTTTTTTCTTTTTCTACTTAAAAAAACAAAACAACCATGTATTATTTTTAGAAAAAAAAATTATTTATATTTTTTATTGAACTTTCAATTTTCTGTTCTCTTTTATTTCACCACTCTGACCTGGTTTTTTATGTTTAATTTTATTATAACTTTTTAACTAATGGAGATACAAGGAAAAAATTCATGACTTATTTATTCTTTATTAATTAAACAACAAATTAAGCCAAAATTTGAAGCTCTCACTCAATTATTTATTTAATTTATACCATTTGTTTATGAAAATAATCTTTCAGAAAAAAAAAACTACTTTTATGTCTAAATATCTTATAAACTAATATAACTATGACCATAAAACTTATGTAACTTTTTATCTAACGTATATTTATCAACAATTTTAGCTTATAAATCAAAGAAGCTGGAGAACCATTATTGCTGTCGTTGTATGGAGAGTATAAAAGCAATGTAACTGCGAGCCAATGTCGTGTTACAATGTTTATGGATGGACTTAAAAAGTCCAAAAAAGCATTAAACTTAGCAACTCTTCCTCCAACTTCAGAGGCAATGAGTTTCTATTCTTTTAGAGTGTATTACCAAGTACAATATTGGCTTGGCAATGAGTTGGATCCACAAGATTGGGGTTGGATTGAAACGGAAACTATGTTTCTGCCAATCAAAACAACAGAAAAATTAGCTCCTGATAATCTGTTGAAATTAGTCCACTGCACCTGCATTAAAGAATGTTCCAGCAGATGTGGATGCCGGACTTCCATGTTCAACGATTTGCAAACATTGCAAAGGGGACACTTGTGGGAATAGCAGAACGGTCACAGTCGAAGACAATGAGGAATCCAACGACGGGCATAATGACAATACCGCTGGTGAAGAATATTCACTGTTTGTTTCAGGGCTTGTCGAAACGTCATTAGGGGGTGAAGAAAATGAAGATAATCTTGAAACAAATCAAGGGGATGATGCTGAAGACTATGAGCCACCAACTAAAAAAGGTTCTCAAATAAAAACTTAATGTGAAATATAATTAAAAAAATACCTTATATTATTTGTAAACAATATTTTATAAATAAACTTACTTGAATTAAATAACATTTCTAATTAATTTTCAGTTACTAAGATACTTAGGCTAATAAACTTGTTTTTTTTTCAAACTTATTTTTAAAATTAAAAAAAAACCAAAAAAAAATTAGTTTTTAAGATTAAAAAAAAAATAAAATTTTTATTATTTAAGATAAATAAGTCTTAATTTTTTTCTGTAACTCCATTAGTTAAAAAGTTATAATAAAATTAAACATAGAAAACTAGGTCAGAGTGGTGAAATGGAAGAGAACAGAAAATTTCAATAAAAAATATAAATAAGTTCAATAAAAAATATAAATATTTTTTTTTCTGAAAATAATACATGGTTGTTTTTGTTTTTTTAAGTAGAAAAAGAAAAAAATACAAAGAGATAATTCATTTGTTTATAACAAATTGTTTATTAAATAAACAATGGAAATTTAAATAATATTTTTTTTTTCTTCAATATCGAAGACCAAGATAAATAATGATTTTAAAAAAAATGGTTCCTTAGTTTTCATAACAAGTGGTAAAAAAATTGTTATTTAACAAATGCTTTTTTTAAAAATTTTTTTTTTAAAATCTAATTATAATCAAAGATTATGTTATAATGTTTTTTTTAAAATTTTAAATTTTTTTATTTTTTTTTTTTAAACAATAGAGATAAAAATCATTTTTAAGTTGCTTTTGATCATAAGAAAACGGATCAATAATATTATAAAAAAATTTTTTTTTCAATGTTTAATGAAGCTTTATAATTTTTCACCTCAGTAAATTGTTATTAACAAAATGAAAATTAACAACTTTTCAATTTTTCCAACGGGAATCCAATATTAGACCTTTGAAAAATAGCTCCACGAAAGGAAAACATTCTCAGATTAATAGTTTAACAATTATCGCACTTGAAATGTTAATATTCGTGCTCCAAAAAGTTGTTAATTAACGAATGGATAACTTATTGAAGAATCGCGATAAAAATTTTTGGACTACGGATTATTATTCATTGATCTATCTTGCAGGCGCCTGAATTTTGTCAATTTTTAATTTTCATATTTAATAAGTTTAAATAATATTTATTCATTAAAGGTCCGAAGGGGACGTGGCTTGCGCAAGCCGGAGTATCAGTTTTCGGAAGTATTTTCAACCTTCTGGGAAAATTATAAATATCGGTCCTACAGTTCCGGGAAATTTCCTCCTCTTTTTGCATCTTTTTTCAAATTTGAATTATCTCGAATAGTTTTTGAGATATTGGCGAAAAACCAAACCCTTCTTTTTTTTCACTTGATTGTTTATAACTTTTGCAATTTTTGCGAGCGGCCTTAGCATTTTCTCAAAAATATGTCATGCCATTGCGAATCGAATACATCTCAACCATAATTTTCGGATAATGCGAAAAAATTTGACCTAAAAGCATTTTAACTAGACTATGACTCGTTCTATAAATGGGGACTCGCCGATACCCGACTTGTGACTGCGGAGAACCTCGACAGACTGTTCACCACATTGCAACTGAGTGCCCCATAGACAAATTAAAATAAAGAGACTGTTTGAACATTGGCGATCTTGCCGCCAAGTTTTTGCATACGGCCAGTCGCGCATGGAGGCGCTGCCTGCAATCGACGATGATAACATGATAATTTTTCCAATTTCGACATTTGTCGAAAATAGAAGTTTATTGTTACACATGTTTTTTTTATTATGACAAACCACGCAATAATTTCAGAATAATTCTTCTATTGTTATTGTCATTAATTAATGATAGAAATTATACTATATGGACTTGAATTAGGAACCCAACGTCAAAATAGAAATGTTTTGTTATTCGAGTTGACAATTCCTGGAAACATTTTTTTCAAGGTAAAATATAATCTGCTTTTCACAAACTGATACTTATTTCCATCCATCATTTGCAGACATTTTTTCACAAAGTGATACTTATTTCCATCCATCAGTTTCCATTTCCTATCACTATTTGAGGAAGCGAAGATTATCATCAAACTGGATATTTGTTATACCTACTCGTTCCTTTGTGCTAATAAATGAACAAAATTATTGAACGTTTGATAAATTAATTTGTTTTTTATTTTGGTTGATTTGATAAGACTAAGAATATTTTTAATTTTGTTGTTTTTCGGAGTTTTATTACTGTTTTGTCTGTAGTTGTACCTTGTCCTAGATACAATAAAATGTGTTTTTATAGTGTTCAACTTATTATTCTTGTTTTATAAGAACTTTGATTTTGTTCTTGATATCATGAAACAAAGATTTATTTTGAAACTTAATTTCAACCACGAACGAACTAAGAGATTCTACGAATAGATTACTGTATATATTTTATTAGTGATCGATTTGCCATTCCTGTATTTCATATGCTACAACCATACATATGAAATTCAAGAGATAACAAATCGATCCTATAAAATATCTTACCTATATAAAAGTAACACATTTAAAAAACCCGCCTTATCTCAATCGGTAACTGTTTTACAAACTGTACTAACTTAGTTCGGCCAGTTGCGAGATCTGTCGCCACTGTCTAAACGTGGTGCCAACTTTTACTGCAGGTTTGACAACTCTCTTTATTTTTAGTTTCTCTATGGAGTGCCCCCTCACAGCATATGGAGGAGAGGAGAGCGACTTCTTTGAGGCCACCACCCACTCTGTGCTGGACTGGATTATTGGCCTTGATTTTAAAATTTAATTTTTAATTGTGTTGCACATAGAATTTTATTAAGGTGTCTGTACTATTGTATCCTCTGTCATATTATGTGAATTTGTATTTGTGACATTTCTATCAAGAACTAAATGCATGTAAGCCATACGCTAAATAAAATAAAAATTGAATGACACGTGTTTTAATCAATTTTTTTCAGAATTTAGAACTGAATATTAGTGAAAACATTGTCACTTAACGATTACTTTCCAGAGTTGCATTTTAACTCTTCGAGATATTATTGACTATGTAATTCCTACAAAAGATAGAATCGTTGAGTTGTCTTCTGAATGTGATGATTGTAAATGATGAGTAATGAATATTTTTAATGTTTGCGATATATTTCATTACAGTCTCGGGTAACTCCTAGGTACTTTGAACTTGTAGTAAAGTGATACATGTATTTCAATATGAAGGTCATAGTATATAGACATTGATAATTCGAATAAATCGACTGATACAATAGGGAAAATTTCTGATGGGCTAAATAATCAACATGACAAATATTATTCCTCCGGATAGAGACATTATGGATAACTTTGACTTTGGTATGCAATCGATCTACTATTTTAATTATATACGGGTGGGTATCATTAGCAGAGTGTCATAACTCACAAATTCCATAATCGTACTGATATTCTTCAATATTCCTATCAATACATATCAATAATATGAGACTATCTTTTACTGATAAGCATTTTACAATTTTTTATTCTTGATGAAAACCCACAGTAAAACACAGACATTTCATATCATCAGAATGGAGGAGTACTCTCTTCATCAAAGAATTTCTGAATTGTTTTATGTCTATGTTGCTCCTTTTGACATTACCATAATCCATAATTGTTGACGATGCCCGATAAAAAAATCATTTTCTCGAAATATGTGAGGGTGACAAGAAAAACAATTTCACTACACTAAACAACATAAATTTTTTCACGGGTGTGAAAATAGCCACGGTTTTCTTATCCACGGTTTTCGATCTGGCAACACTGCCTTTCGTAAGCACGCGCTTGATTAGAAAGAACCGTTTTGTGTTCCCGATCAGTTCGCTAATCTCTTCAGCATCTTATTCTCAAACTGGGAAGGTATTATCATTAACGGAGGAAACAAATGATCCGCCAGGGGAAAAGGGTAATCATATGTGATATATAAAAATTGGAAATTCTTTTTCCCAAATTTAAAAGCGAAATTCGTATTTTGGGTGGGTCGGTGGATTGTTTATTTTAAAATCGTTCAAAGGGGGGCTGTAAAAAAAATTTAGGAAGTGACCCCCAAAAGTCATTTAACCCCGTAAAGAAGGGTACAAATTTTTTGGAAAAATTCAAATATTCACTAAAACTTTATAAGGCGAGGGCATACTGAATAGGTACAAAATGATCTTATACATATTAACTTTATTTCCACACCCGCGAAAGTCTTTGGGGGGCCGTCAAAATTTACAAATTTTTTTAAAATTAAAAATATTCCCCTGAAACTTCATAAAGGCGATGGCACGCATACTGAATAGGTACAAAATGATCTTATACATATCCTTCATTTCCACCCCAAAAAAGTCTTTTGTCGGGCCGTAAAAGGGGTTCCCAAATTTTTTTGAAAAAATTCAAATATTCACTGAAACTTTAAAAGGGATGGCACGCATACTGAATGGGTTTATAAAATGATCTTATACATATTAACTTTATTTCCACCCCCCCAAAAGGGTTTTTGCCCGGCCGTCGGGAGGGTACAAAAATTTTTTTTTTAAATTCAAATTTTCCCCACTGAAAACTTTATAAAGGCGATCCCGCATCTGAATAGTTTTAAAAATGACCCTTAAAACATATTAACTTTACCCCCCCGCAAAGTCATTGGGGGGCCGTCAGAGGGGTACAAATTTTTTTTAAAAATTCAAATATTCCCTTAAAACTTTAAAAGCGAGGGCCCGCATACTGAATGGGTTTAAAAAGTCTTATACATATTAACTTTATGTCCACCCCGAAAAAGTTTGTCGGGCCGTCAGGGGGGGTACAAATTTTTTTAAAAAATTAAAAATTATTCACTGAAACTTTAAAAGGCGATGGCCTTTGAATAGGTACAAAATGATCTTATACATATTAACTTCATTTCCACCCCCCAAAGTCATTGTCGGGCCGTCAGAGGGGTACAGTTTTTTTTTTTTAATTCAAATATTCACTGAAACAACCTGGGGCCCGAAATCTGAATAGGTTAAAAAATTGACCCTTAATACATAAACCCCATTTCCACACCCGAAAAAGTCATTGTCGGGCCGTCAGGGGTACAGAATTTTTTTTTTAAATTAAAATATTCCTGAAATTTTTATAAGGCGATGGCACGCATAATTAAGGGGTACAAAATGATCTTATACGTGATAACCTTATTTAAAACCCCGCAAAAAGTCATTGTCAGGGGGGGGGTGAAAGCATTTTTTTTAAATTCAAATATTCACAGCTTTAAAAGGGATGGCACGCTTTGGAATAGGTACAAAATGATTTTAAACCCTTTTAAACTTTTTTTTCCCCACCCCGAAAAAGGGGGTTCTTTTGGGGGGCCGTCGGGGGTTTAAATTTTTTTTTTAAATTCAAATATTCACTGAAATTTTTATAAGGCGATGGCCATAATTAAGGGGTTTTCAAAATGATCTTATCTTGTTTAACCTTATTTACATATCCCAAAAAGTCTTTTGTCAGGGGGTTTTTAACATTTTTTTTTAAATTAAAAATATTCACTAAAACATAAGGCGAGGGCCGCATACTGAATATTTTTAAAAAATGATCTTATTAATATTAATTTTTTATTTCCACACGCGAAAAAGTTTTGCCCGGGCCGCCCGGGGGGGTACAAATTTTTTTTGAAAAATTCAAATATTCACTGAAACTTTAAAAACGTTCCCGCATACTGAATATTTTCAAAATGATCTTATACTTTTAAACCATTTCCACCCCGCAAAGTCATTGTCAGCCCCTCGGGGGTTACAGATTTTTTTTAATTCAAATATTCCCCTGAAACTTTTAAAGGGATGGCACGCCTGAATAGGTTAAAATTGATCAAATTTTTTTAAACTTTATTTCCCACCCCAAAAAGTTTTTTGGGGGCCGTCGGGGGGTTAAAAATTTTTTTTTAAATTAAAATTTTCCCTTTTGGGAAACTTTAAAAAGGCTTTGGCCCGCATTTAAGGGGAACAAAATGATCTTATCGTGAGTAACCTTATTTACATACCCGCAAAGTTTTTTCCGGAGGTCAAATTTTTTTTTTAAATTCAAATATTCCGGGAAACTTTAAAAAGGCGTTTGGCGCGACTGAATACGTACAAAATGATTTTATACATTTTAAACCCTTCATTTTTTAGCGAAAAGTCTTGTGGGGCCCGGGTATGTGGGCGTATGTGGGCGTTTTCTGACGGCCCGACAATGACTTTTGCGGATTTTGGAAAAAAAAAGGGAAATTTTATAAGATTATTTTTTTCCCGGTAGGGTCCCTTTTAAAAATTTAAAAACCAAAAAGGAAAAAAAAAACTTTTATTTAAAAAAGTTTTTTCCTGACAAAAATTTTCCAATTTAAAAAATTTAAAAAAATTTTTCGGCCGCCTTAAACCAAACCAAAAGGGAAATTAAAAATATTAACTTTTGTTTCCGGCCGTCTTCTTATTTTGTGGAAAAAAAAAAATCTGTACCAAACCAAATGACTTTTGGGGGTTTTGGGGAATTTAAATTCCCCGTGACCGGTTTATTGCCCCTTTTAAACTAAAGTATCAACCCCCAAAAATTTGTCCAAAAAAATCGTTAAACTTTTGTACCCCGGGTAAAACTTTTTCCCCGGGGGGGGGTTAATAATCCGTTTTTTCCCTATTGGCGTGCCTTTTTGGTTTTGGGCTTTGGCCCCCGGCCCCTTTTTCCCTTTTTGGTTGGGCCTTTATTTTAAATTTTTTCGGGGGGAATTCAAAAACTTTTTGGAAAATTTTTGGCCAAAACCCCCCCCCAACTTTTTAAATTCCACCGACCCCCCCAAAAATCCCCTTTTGGGCTTATTTGGGAAAATAAAATTTTTCTCCTTGATTACCCGAGTTTAACCATTTTTCCTAATACGCGATCATTTGTTTCCTCCAATGATAATCCCCCGGTTTGGGGGAATAAGATGCGGGAAAGTTAGCTTTTTGATCGGAACCAAAACGGTTTTTTTCAAATAAAGGGGTGCTTAAAAGGGCGGTTTTGGTTAAAACCCGTGGATGAAAAACCTTGGCTTTTTTCACCCGAAATTTTTTTTTTCTTAACTGGTATGTTTTTCCCTGAACGCATATCTTGTGGTCCTGATTTTTGAAAGGGGTGAAAAAGAAGTGTTGTTACTCAAAAAAAAACTTTTTTTCTCAAAAAACTGGAGGGAATTTGACAATGAAATCGATTTCACTACAGTAAACAACAAATTTTTTCATGGCAAATTTTTCCATGAACGCACCTTGTGGTTCTAAATTTAACGGGGGTAAAGTTGACGTCCCCGAAAAAAAAAAATCAATTGTTGAAAACTGTGGGGATGACAAAAAAAAAACACCTTCGGTAAAACATAAATTTTTTTTTTAAATAATTGTTAAAAAGTTTCATGAACGAATATCTTGTGGTTCTGATTTTCGAGGTGTAAAGAATTGTTGTTTTCGATAAAAAACACTTTTTTCTCGAAAACTGTAAGGATGAAAAAAACAGTTCCACTACGGCATTCAGCAAAATTCTCAAAGAATTTTTATAATTTTCATGAACGAAATCTTGGGTTTCTGATTTTACGAGGGATGAAAAAGTTGACGATCCCCGTGAAAACATTATTTTCTCGAAAACTCTACGGGTGAAAAAAAAAACAATTCCACACGGCATTCGACGAAATTCTCTATAATTTGTATGATTTCATAAACCCCATTTTGGGGTTTGGTTTTACGGGGGTTGTAAAACGCGATCCCCGAAAAAAAAAATCTTTTTTTACAAAAACGAAAAGGGTGAAAAAAAAAACATTCTACTACGGCAATCACCTAAAATTCTCTATAATTCTATGATTTTTCATGAAGGCACATCTTGTGGTTATGATTTTACGGGGGGGTGTAAAAAGTGTTTTTTTACTCGATAAAAAAAAATTTTTCTCAAAAACTGCAAGGGTGACAGAAAAACAATTCTACGGCAATCGCATGAAATTTCTCTTATTGGTATAATTTTCGGCACATCTTGTGGTTCTGTTTTTGGGGTTAAAAATTGTTTTTACTAAAAAAATTTTTTCTAAAACTGTAAAGGTGGGAAAACATTTCTACGGAAATAACTTGAATTCTCTTAAAACCCTGTATGACTTTCATAAAAGCACATCGGGGGGGTTTCTGATTTTACGGGGTATGTAAAAATTGACGATGCATAATAAAAAATCATTTTGCAAAGCTGTGGGGGTGAAAAGGGGAAATGATTTCACTACAGTAAACAACATCAAATTTTTTTATAACTGGTGTGATTTTCAAAACGCCATCTTGTGGTTCTGATTTTGAGGATGTAAACAAATGTTTTACTCGATAAAAAAAATTTCTCGAAACTGTGGGGTGACAAAAAAAACGATTCTACTTTGAATTTAGCCGAAATTCTCTATGATTTGGTATTTTTCTTCCAATCTTGGGGTTCTATTTTACGAGGGATTTTAAAGAATTGACGATGCTCGATAAAAAAATTTTTTTCCCAAAAACTGTGAGTTTGACATGGAAAAGATTTCACTACGGTACTGTACCTAACTTTTGTATTTTAAAAGGGGGGGGATCTGGAATTTCTTCAAAAGATCCGAAAAAAGGATCCCTTGGGAAACTTATTCTTTCTTTTACTGCTGACGATCTGCCATAGGACCCACAAAAACACTTTGTCGGAAAATTTTTAAAAATTATTTGAAAATCAGGCAAGACCCCAATTTTTAAAAAAAATCTCAATAGAGTTTCAATGGTCCTTGGCAAGTCGTCTGTCTTTATTTGAAAAATCTTCAGTACTTAGCCTGTCAATGTTTCAGTACCAAAATTAACATAATAAAAAACTCTCTTCTGAACTCCTATGTGCAAAGTGTTTTTTCATTACAATTTTAAACTGAGCTTAAAATCACTACTTAGTCACCGTTGTAATACCATTTCACTATAATATATATTTTCAGGGGGGGGCCCCCTACGACACGGTCCCGTTTTTTAAATTTTTTTGGGAATTTCCCCATTTAATTATATGTATATTGATTAAGGCTGAAAATGGAAATTTTTTTTGGGTTCGGGGGAAAAAAGGGGACATATCAAATTTTTTTTTTTAAAGGGAAAAATTTCGTTACATTTTTTGAAAGGTCAGGAAAAAAAAATATGATTTCATTGGTACTATGTCCCTTATAAAATTCTCGTTACACTTTTGAATATTTTTTGGGAAAAATTTTGTTTCATAGGGGGACTTTATTATAAAAAGTTTTGTTACATTTTAATATCGGAAAAAATTATATGATTTCTTTGGTTATGTACCTTATAAAACCCGTTCTCGAGTTATTGTTTTTTTTTTATGAAAATCTAGGAACAATTGGAAACAAAATAACATCAAATGTATGAAATCTCCTTAATTCTGACCAAGCAAAAAAAAGGGGTTTTTGGGCTATTGATTTCAAAAAAACCCCGTTTCTCAAAATTATAAGAATTTCAAAATCATTGCCCTTTTTTTATAATTTCGGACGAGAAAATTTTTGTTTTTAAATGAACACCCTGTATTTTTGGTCTAAACAATATAAAAATTAAATTTATTTTTTCATTTTTTCAGGGTTCCAAACCTAATAAATAGTTTTTTTCAGATATTGGTTTTTTAAAATAGTAGTTCTTATTTAAATGCATTCTTTGAATCAAGATAGCTTTGAAACGACATTTTTTTGTTTGTCCAAATTTCATTGACAGTTGTTATCTTCACTTCATCAAAAAACTGTTCACAAAAAAGAGTTATCATTTACATTTTTTTCCCCGGTAGTTCAAAAAACAGACTATACTTATTTTTTTTATTAAACTAAAACAACTAAAATATGCACAAATGTATTTAATTACAAGTGGTGCTCATGACGACCATCCTGTTGAATAAAAAGAACTCTTTTGAAAGATTTTTAACATTTAACTCGACATTTAATAACTTTGAGGCGTCACTCTTCAAAAAGGGCCCTTATTCTCCTTCATATTTTGCAGTGTGGTTGGAGGTTCGTAAACCTCATTCTTCAAGTACCCCATAGGAAAAAAATCGATGCAAGTCAAATCTTGTATCTTTTTAATTATGTGGTCCCCCCCTCCCAAAACATTTATTCGGAAACACATATTCAAAACTGTCTTGACACTGAATTTAAAGGGCCGGGGGGCCCCATCAATTGTAACCCATCCGTTGTCTGTTTTGGGCACATTCTCCAAATCGGGAGATCATCTGAAAAATTGTAAAAAAAAGACCATCAAGTTTCCAAAAAAAAAGTATGGCCCCATACTTTGCCTAAAATTCCCCCCCACACGTTAACAGACCATCTTTTCCCTGGTGCCCGAGTGGGGAAAAAAATGAGGATTCACATCCTATAACAATGGAAGTTTTTCTGTTCACTAAGCCATTGTTATGAAAAGTAAATTCATCGAAAATAAAATGGAATCAAAAAATGTTCATTCTCACAAAACTTGTCCAGAACCCATAAAAAAAACTCGATTCGTCGATGGAAGTAAAATTTTTTTTTTTTGAAAACTCGTTTCTTATCCGATCTTTCTCGTTTTTCCTTGACTCGTATGAGGGTTTTTTTGATTGATCCATAATAAAAATTCATTTTCCTCATTTCCAATATAGGTTTCGGGCTATTGCCTTTTTTCAAAACTAAACCCCTAGTCCTACAAAATTGATGTAGCAATCGTTTGAAAAACCCAAATTGTTTGGATGATTCCCGGGCTGGAAATTTTTTGGGCCCCACCCCTCGACGCCAAAGGCAATTCTCTAAACCTCCCAATCGCTAAAATCATTCATGGGAAAGGTTTTCATTTCGACCTAAAAAGGAAAGTTTTGAATAACGTAAAAAAACAATAACTTCAATAAAATTCTTTCAACAAGTTGAATAAATGTCTTTTAAAACTATCTTGTTCAAAAAATGCATTGAAATAAAAAACTATTTTAAAACCAATATCTGAAAAAAACTATTTAGGTTGGGGATACGAATGAAATGAAAGATAATTAATTTTTTTATTGTTCAGAAAAAAAAATACAGGGTGTTCTATTTGAAAAAACAAAAATTTTTTTGTCGAAATTATAAAAAAAAATGATTTAATTTGTTTGGGGGGGGAAATTTCTGTCGACAAAATATTTGATATATAGATCTTTAAAAACTTTGAGTAGCACAGGGTTTTTGCAAAAATCCCCCTCCCGAAAACTTTGAAGGAGTTTAAATTTATTTAAAAAATTTAATTCGTTGTGGCGAAAATTTCTTTCGAAAAATATTTCAAATTAGGTCTTGTAGAGCACAAATTGCACAGGTTTATGCAAAATCCCATTCACGAAAACTTTGGAAGTTTGGTTTTGAAAATTAATTTAATTCGTTGTGGTTTTGGAAATTTCTGGGAAAAATATTTGTATATAGGTCCTGTAAAAGCACTTTAAGTAGCACAGGTTTATGCAAAAAATCCCATTCACAAAACTTTGGGGGGTTTGGAATTTTTTAATTGTTTGGGGAAATTTCTGGCGACTATTCCATATATAGTTTTTTAAAAAAAAAGTGCCGGTTTATGAAAAAAAAAACCCCTTCCACGAAAACTTTGAAGAGTTTTTGGGAATTTTTTTTAATTTAATTTTGTTTGGCGGCAAAAATTTTTGTGCGAAAAATATTTCAAATATGGTCTTGAAAGCACTTTAAGTAGCACAGGTTTTGAAAAATCCCCATCCAAAAACTTGAAGGGTTGGAATTTTTTGAAAATTTTTTAATTCGTTGTGGGGCCAAATTTCTTTCGAAAAATTTTTGAAAAATAGGTCTTGAAACACTTAAAATAGCACGGTTTTTAAAAATCCCCCTTCACGAAAACTTGAAGGGTTGAATTTTTTTTAAAATTTAAATTAATTCGTTTGGCGGGAAAAATTTTTGGCGAAAATATTTCCGAAAAATTGGTTTGAAAAAGCACTTCAATAGCACAGGTTTATGCAAAAAAATCCCCATCCACAAAACTTTAGGGGTTTGGGAATTTTTTAAAATTAATTTTTTGTGGGGGGCCAAATTTTTGGGCAAAATATTTTGATATATAAGATCTTGTAAAACTTCAATGCCGGTTTATGAAAAAAAAACCCCCCCACGAAAACTTTGGGGTTTGAAAAATATATTTTTGGAATTTGGTTTTAAAACTTTGGGGTTGGGTTAAATCCCCTCCTTTTTTTTTTGAAAAAATTTCCCTGTACCTTTTGACAATTTCAAAATGGGAGACTAAAATAAATTATAAATATAAAAATGGTTTGGTTTTGGGGAATTTAAAATTTTGGGCCTGGCGAGATTACACCCTTTTAAAGTTATGGGGGAAAAACCCTTCCCCTGATTATTATTTATTATTTTTGAAAAACAAATTTGCGATTTTTTTGTTTTCCCAAAAAACATTTTATTCTTTAAAAAAAAAAATCTTTCCCCTTAAGGGGGGTGAAAAATTTTTAAAAAAAATTTTTTTAAAAGGTGACTCACGTATTTCAAATTAAAATTTTAAAACACTTAAGTACCTTTTTTCAACCACTAGAAAACTTCGAAAAGTAAAGTGAATTTTACATTTCAATTTTAAGAAAACCCAAAAGGGTTTTAAGCCCAATAACTTAGGGAAAACCCACCCAAAATTGAATTTAAAAATTTTTGAAAATATTTAAAAAAATTTTAAGAAAAAAACGCAAAAATATTTTAAAAAATTAAAAAATTTTAAAAATTTAAGTACAAAAGTTTTGAAAAAAATATACGAACTTTTAAAAAGGTTTTAGAATGTATTAAAAAATAAAAATTTTTTCCCGGGGGGTTTTTAAAAAAAAATTTTAAATTAAAAGAATGAAAATAAAGGAAACACTTTACAATTTTAATTTTTAAAATTTAAAAATTTAAAAAAAATTTAGGTCAACTTTTTTGGGTTAATTTGTTTTTCAAATACCCTCCCCTTGAGTTTTCTGGGGTAAAAAAATTTTTTTTATGTTAAGTATTTTAATTAAAACCTTTTGGGGTCGGAAAAATAAAAAAATGTTTTCCCTAAATTTTTTAAATTAAAATTTTAAATTAAAATTTTGTCCAAACAAAAAAAAAAGGGGAAAAAAAATTAAAAAAAATTTTTCAACTTTTTAACGACACACTCGTAAAACAACGTCCGCTCGTCACCGGTATGGAGAGGTTGTGTGATCCTAACCTCATTTTTTGTGGACCATAAAAAAACAAACAGATAGACAAAAACGAGTTAATATTGTATTGTCATCTAGTTCTGAGCCATTTCCGAAGTTTCCAGCCTCTAGCTCATCAGGAAGTTAGTTTAAAATCGATTGCAAGATTTGTACCGGGCAGACAAGCTAATAAAAACGTGGTAAAAATAATAGTGAGGCTTTAGCGGACGAATCGGAATATTAAGATGATGTCCGCTGAAGACATTTGCATACGTGTTGCATACAAAATTTTTTAGCTTTCCTACTAAACAGAACATAAATGCTACACATATTTCCTGACCGTGCATACATTTTCAATCATCATCTATACGCTAGTGTAAGGAAGTTGTGCAAATATCTGGTAAGCGATTGTTTATCAATGACACATTTGTCAAATATTAGTGTTCATTTTTCATGAATAAGCATTCCAAAAGAATATTTCGAAAAAAAGGTGTGCTGTCACTACGAAATTTCAAATTTTCTATAGTTCATAAAGTCCCCTGAAACGATTTTAAGATGTTAAAAGTTTTCTGGATGAACAAAAATAGTCCGATAAAGTGTTGTCATGAAGACTTCACCGGTCTAGTCCGATAAAGTGGTATTTTGCGGACTATTTTCGGTATCCAAAGTAGGCATATTGTAATATTTAAAATGTAATGAAATACTGAGAATGATATTTTGGTAATAAAAACAATGTTAAACTATGAGTATTTCTTTGGAATACTGACAAATATTTTAAATATATTATAGATATTTTGAAAATTATATTTAAAGTATGGAGTGCAAATTTTTGGAATAAAAGTAATATTCAAAGTATGAAGTGCTGAAACTGATATTGAAATAATTTAAATATATTTAAGATATTTTGGTACTGAAAGTCGTATTGAAATATTTAATTTTCTGTATGTACACCTATTTAAAGAGTTGTTTCCCCCTCGTTATTTTGTTAATGTGATCCCCGAAGGTAAGCTTTCCATCGAATACAACTCCTAAATCTTTGCATTCAGAGACTCGTGATAATTGTTGATTTGCCACCCATTAGTCAAAAGTAAGGGGAACCTGTTTGCGGGAAAAAGTAATTACTTTACAGTGGGATTCAGGAGAAATTTGTTATCAATACACCAATTATTCAGAGTAACTAAATCAATTTGTAAAAGTCTACAATCTCGAATGTCATTGATCTCGTGGTACAGCTTCAAGTAATCGGCGTACAAAAGAGTTTTGGAATTCAAAGAATCATATATGTCATTGACAAACAAAAGAAACAAGAGTGGTCCCAAGTTCGACCCTTGCGGTACTCCCGGTGTCGATACAAATTTATATGATCTGACCCCTTCATATTCCACAAATCTGTTGGTTAAGTACGATTTAATGAGTATAGCAAATTTGAGTGAATTCCAAATTTCTTCAATTTGTCAAGCAGGCCGTGATGAGGGATTATATATATTATATCTGGTGAAGTCGATAATCCTCACGTTTTGTCCCAATAAATGGTTATGACCATTTTTCACAATAAATGGTTATGACCTAATTACTGCAATAAAACTAAGCTTGGCAAAGGGACACCGACTTTAGATAATTATGTATTTCAGGTAAAAGGATTGAGGTTCTGAGGAAAATAAGTAATGATCGAGGTAATGATTCGATTTTTCTGTGAAGGAAAAAATAGCCGCATTTATATTTCTTAGATAGTGTTTTATTTGTAAGAACTTCGATTTGGGAGGCGTCCACTCTCATGAAATCTAAAAAAAATCGATTTTTCTGTAAAGGAAAAAAATAGCAGCGTTTATATTTCTAAGAGAGAGTTTTATATACCAGAAAGTACACTGTATGAACGACTTCGATTTGGGAGGCGTCCAAGGGGTGGTTCCACCTCATAAAATCTTAAAAAATCGATTGTTCTGTGAAGGAAAAAAATGGCCCCGTTTATATTCCTCAGAGAGGGTTTTATATACCAGAAGAGTACACTGTATGAATGACATCGATTTGGGAGGCGTCCAAGGGGTGGTTCCACCCTCATGAAATCTAAAAAAATCGATTTTTCTGTGAAGGAAAAAAATAGCCTCGTTTATATTTCTTAGATAGTGTTGTATATATCAGAAGAGTACACTGTATGAACGACTTCGATTTGGGAGGCGTCCAAGGGGTGGTTCCACCCTCTAAAATCTTGAAAAATCATTTTTCTGTGAAGGAAAAAAATAGCCGTGTTTATATTTCTTAGAGACGGTTTTATATACCAGAAGACTACACTGTATAAACGACTTCGATTTGGGAGGCGTCCAACGGGTGGTTCCACCCTCGTAAAATCCTTAAAAAAAGAACTATGAAAGAAAAAAATTGCTGCGATTATATTTCTTAGAGAGTGTTGTATATATCAGAAGAGTACACTGTATGAACGACTTCGATTTGGGAGGCATCCAAGGGGTGGTTCCACCCTCATGAAATTAAAAAAAACGATTTTTTAAGATTTTATGGGGGTGGACGCCTCCCAAATCGAAGTTGTGCATACAGTGTACCTACTCCTTCTGATAAATAAAACACTATCTGAGAAATATAAACGCGGCTATTTTTTTCCTTTACAGAAAAATCAAATTTTTAAGATTTCATGAGGGTGGAATCACCCCTTGGACGCCTCCCAAATCGATGTCGTTCATACAGTGTACTCTTCATGTATATGAAACCCTCTCTGAGAAATATACAGGCGGCTATTTTTTTCCTCCACAGAAAAATTGAATTTTTAAGATTTCATGAGGGTGGAACCACCCCTTGGACGCCTCCCAAATCGAAGTCGTTTTTATACAGTGTACTTTTCTGGTGAACAAAACACTCTCTCCAAATATGAACACGGCTACTTTTTTCCTTCACAGAAAAAAAACTTTTTAATTTTCAATATTTTAGAGTATAACTGGAAGCTCATTAATGGTTCAAATATCTTTTAAGGCAATGTATATGAACATTACATATAAGACGACATGCGGTAGCGATGAGAAACTCATTTCCAATTGTTCAATACTATATTATCAATGTATTTTATTTATAACCGCCGCCACTGGTCGTTTGGCTGCTGTGGAGAAAATGGCTGTTAAAAAGTGGCTGCTAACTTCACACTGGTTTATACTATGGGGGTATCAAGATCAATGTGATGCAAATTTTTACCTTTACCTTTTATCATTAGCTGTATGTATCCCATCTGACTATTTTCATGACTGTTATTATTTTATATTTTTCTTTTAAAAGCCCAACAAATATTGTGCATTGTCCCTTTTAATAGCATTTCTTTAGTTTTGTACACCTTGTCCTCAAGAAACTTACTCTTAAGACAATATAGTTTTGATTGATTTTATCTACATGCCATATACCATGATTGAATCATGAAACATCATATACCTCTATTCATGGTTTAGCAAAATGTGTTTCATTTACCATTAACTTTTTTATGTTTTACAAGACTTTGTCAATAAGATATAAACCTCCAGGCAATAAAGTATATTTTGATTGATATTTCTATTTTCCAAGTTTTTTCGAGAGGTCTACAAAAAAAAATTATACATGGCAGAAAACATAAATGATTTTTTGTTATATTTTTCAAACTGTCTACCAATATATTGTGAAATTTTGGATACATAATAGCTTAATCATTCCTAATCTATGTTTGTGCAGGCTTGGTTTCTGCAAAACTGAAAACCTACTGACATTCAATTCATAGTAATAATAGTATCGCATTTTTTGCAGTCGTGTAAATAATTGAAAAGATATTCCATGACAATCGATAATAATCTAGAAATACTCTGTGATTATGCCATTTTAAAACATACAGTGAAGCTACTGGAATTCACTTCAACTTTCTCATTTCAAGAAAATCTTCCGGTATACTTAGAGTAGGTAGTTACGGCCTGTTCCAAATGATTATTTAATTGCTAATTTTGAATGATGGGATTTGCAATAACACACCATTTATTCTTCAAGATGAATTACTGTTACACCATTACTATATTTATACCTGATACTCAATTATTGAAAGTTTGCTGGAGTATGATATATAATTAGTTTAATTACATTGGATCTGTGGACCCAATTTGGTAAACATTTGGTTGTAATATCTCAATTTTTAGAAATGGTTGATCTGGGAAAATTATTTTGCCCGAAAAGTCTTTGAAATGTCTAGTCCGGATTGAAGTATCAGAATCAGAAATGCTTTATTGTCATAAAAACATTAATTTTGTTGACAAAGCTACTTAAACCTAAGATAAAAGTTACTATATAGACATTTAAAAAAAAAACAGCATACTGTATAAGTTTAAATAAAAAAAAAAAATAAATACAGTAACAAAGTTTGGACAACATTAAAAACTATATATGTATGTATTTAAAAGCTAAAAAAGTATATTTGACCACCCACAATATAACTATCCTCTTGGAATTTTTATTTTAAGTTGTGAAATTGTCAATGAGGAATTCATCTGCATTGTAATAGACTCCTAGACAAAGGAGACTTAACCTCTTTACGAAATTTGTACTTATTATCTATTTTCCTGATGGGAAGAGAAAGATGGTTGAACAGTTTCTTTCCATTATAAAATATGGAGGATTTGATTTGAGAAGTTGAGGGAATAGGAAGACTGATGTTATATATGAGTCTGGTTTCGTAGTTCGATTCATGAGAGAGAGAGAGATAAATCATTTATTTAGCTAAGAGCTAACATACAAATAAGAAATAGTACAACAATAAAAAAATATCCTAAAGCTAATTTTAAAAGTTGAAAAAAAAACAACATAAATGTTCAACTTTCACAAATAAAAAAACGATCACTACAAAACATGATAAATACATATATTTCTCATAAGAGAAGTGAAGTAGAGTAGTTTTGTTTACAGTAACAATTCGTAATGTTAGCTATTCAAAAGATGCTCTTTCAATCTGTTAATAAATACTCCTGAACGTTTCCTGATGCTGTAATTAATTCGGGTAAGTTATTATATTCAGTCATTCCTTCATCATATATATTTCGTTTGGTTTTCATTAATGAGGTAGGGAATATTTGTACGTGTTTTTTTTGTCTGGTATTATAATTGTGAATATTTTTCCTGAACCGAATATTCTCGCTCAAATAAGTCGGAAGTAAATTATTTAAAATCTTATATATGAAAACTAATGTGCGAAATTGAATGTATTCCTTGACTGGAAGCCAATTTAATGTCCTTTGCATCAATGAAATGTTAGTGTATTTAGAACTTCTCAGAATAAATCTCTACAACGATTTTGTAATATTTGAAGTTTTTTTACGTCTGTGCTATTACACATGTACAAAATTGTGGCACAATAATCAAAATGCGGTTTTATAATTGAGCTATATATAACTTGCATATAAGGTTAAATCCCTACTCACACCAATCTTTTTTGAAATATTTTTACAAACATAGTCAATGTGTGGTGAAAATGACAATTTTTGATCAAGAATGATTCCCAAGTATTTAGTATATTCCAGTTTTTTTTAAATTACACCTTCAAATTTCACTTTAGAATTGAATGTTGCTCTACCAGATATCTGTTTTTTCCTAATATCATATAAGTTGATTTATTAGGATTCACAAGCAGTTTGTTCATTTTCATCCAACTTTCAATTTTTAATAAAACTCTGTTTAATTTTTCAATGGCAGCATCCACACATGTACATAGAATTGTGTCGTCAGAAAAAAGGTGCATTTTGCAGTCACCCAGCTCAATTGAAAAAATATCATTTACGAACATTATGAAGAGCAGAGGTCCCAATACACTACCTTGAGGTACTCCACTGTTCACCTCTATTTTTGTTGAATACTCTTCACCAATTTTTGTCATTTGATATCTATTTTTCAAATATGATTCAAACCACGCGTGAGTTGATTCGTCAAAGCCAAAATAATGTTTCAACTTCAAGAGCATAATGTTTTTATCTACAACTTCAAAGGCTCTTTTTAAGTCTAGAAACACTAGTACGGTAACAAGATCTTTATCCATTGAATATTTAATTCACTTATAATTTTTTGAAGAGCTGTTTCACATGAGTGCCCTTCTCTGAAACCAGACTGATTTATTGATAATAGTTCATTTTCAATAATAAATTGGGTTAATTGTTGATAACCACTAACTCCAATATTTTTTCGAGACAAGGTAATGTATTAATGGGCCTATGCTCCTCAAGTAACTTCGTCCTTCCGACTTTTGGTATAGGTATTATCAAAGATGTTTTCAAAACATCTGGAAATTGAGATAATTTAATAGGGGATAACCAATATTACTAAAAATATTCTTCACCACTTTGAAATTGATTGCATCCTCAGAATATTTTTTTTTTGAATAAATATTATTTCCCTCAAGTTTCTGTTCTCCTTGTAGTTCTTATGAATTAGACAAACTGATTCTAAATTAAAGAGGCAGGCAAGGAGTAACATTTGTTGTGATGAAAAAGAGGTCTACAGGAGTCACTTATTTTTGCTTGACATATATATCTCATCGCCCTTTTTTGGTGCATAAAAACTGAGTTGGTTGAAGTTTGAGAACTTGCACCTCAGAAACAAATTCCATAGCGCAAGTGAGACTCACAAAGCGCAAAGTATGCGTTTCTTGCTGATAGAGAATCCATGTTGGCATAGCAACTTGAGGCTAATTTCTTGACGGGTGTGATACACTGAGAAAAATGTAACTCGGCTCTGTTTCTCGTTATAATGACAATTTAGGGCTTATTCCAGTACATGATCAAATTCTGTAGGTTGAAAAGTGTAACAAATGATATTTAGAATGCATTGTCACCCCGGGGGGTGGGGGTGTAATCGGGGTGGAATTGTTGAAAAAATTAAAATTACATTCAAACGGCACTGTAGAGTTTTATTGGTTCGCAGAATCGAATTGGGGACGTTGAAATACAAAGCGCCTGATATGAGTGAGTTTTGGGGGTGGAAATGTAGAATAAAATCAAAATTCAGTTCAAACCGCAGTGTAGAGTTTTCTAGTATGCAGAATCGAATTCAGGAAGTCGAAATATATACCACATATTTCATATAACAGGTATTATGTATTTCGAATTCCTGAATTCGATTTTATGTACTAGAAAACTCTACACTGTCGTTTAAACTTAATTTTGATTTTTTTCAATATTTTCACCCCCAGAACTCACCCTCCGACGGAGCGACAAATGATTTCACATATCAGGTAGTATGTATTTTGACCTCCTTAATTCGATTCTGCATACAAAACCCACCCTCCGACGGGCGACAAATGATTTCATATATCAGGTAGTATGTATTTCAACCTCTTCAATTGGATTCTGCAAACCAAAAAACTCTACAGTGCCGTTTGAATGTAATTTTTAATTTTTTCAACATTTCCACCACGATTACAACCCCCCGGGTGACAATGCATTCTAAATATCATTTCTTACACTTTTCAACCTACAGAGTTTGATCATGACTGGAGAATAAGCCCTACATTGTCATTATAAAAATATTGTGTCTCATCCACAAAAGCAAACACCATCTAAAAAAGTGCTCTGAAATTCACAAATACAATACTAGAAATCAAAATAATATTTACATGGAGAAGTTTTATCATATGGAGTACAAAAAATCTCAGAAATTCAGCGGGAGTCATCTCTACAACTTACTGCCTGAATCACTAACAAATCAATCTCTGAAAAGATTCAAGACTGTTCTTAAAAAAATTCTATCCTCAAATAGTTTCTACGACGTTTCCGAATTTCAAATATACTTAATATCCATAAAATGACTACCATTCAACTGTTCACTTTCAATTTCAAATGTATCATGGCTATAGTATTTGTAACTAACTGTACATTATATTGCATCTGTCTCTAACCAGCCATAAATTAAAAAAACTCTAAAAGTTTCTAAAAAAAAAAACTTCAGAAAACTTTATATATTTATGTATTATCAAATTATGAATTGTATGTTTTTTGATGTATGTTTTTTGTTTTTTAAATTCAGATGACGAACCTACATGTAACATGGCAGAAAGGTAATAAATAATCTATCTATCTATAACGAGAAACAGCCGAGTTACATTTTTCTCAGTGTATTTTTTGGTTGTGGATAACTTCACAAACTTCACACCCGTAAAATAACTTTATATTTCTCAGAGAGGGTTTTATATACCAGAAGAGTACACTGTATGAACGACATCGATTTGGAAGGCGTCCAAGGGGGGGTTTCACCCTCATGAAATCTTAAAAAAACGATTTTTCTGTGAAGGAAAAAAATAGCCGCGTTTATATTTTATATTTATATTACATATATATATATATATATATATATATATATATATATATATATTATATATTTTTATATACCAGAAGAGTACAACGCATCCTAAATATCATTTCTTACATTTATCAACCTACAGAATTTGATCGTGTACTGAAATAAGCCCTACATTGTCATTTTAACGAGAAACAGATCCGAGTTACATTTTTCTCAGTGTATTTTGTGGTTGTGGATAACTTCACTCCCGTAATTTCCTGCATAGTCTGCTGATGTGGTCTTCAAATCTCAATTTATTATCAATATGTAGCCCTAAGAATTTAATCTCAGCCTTGGGGTTTATTTGTTCATTGAGCGAGACATAATCTGTAATACATTTGAATGTAAAAAAAAAAATTCGTTTTAGAAAGATTGAACGTTAATAGGTTTGCGCTGCACCAATGTTTGACTTTTTCCAGATCATTTTCTGAATTATTTTGTAACGTGACTGTGCTGTTATTGTGCCATAGTATGGATGTATCGTCTGCAAAGATAGTAAATTTCCCATTCATGGGTAAATCGGCTAAATCGTTTATATATAATAAAAACAAAAGGGGACCGAGAAGTACATCAAAGAAAACTTACTTATTTCTGTGTCTGTAGTCCAACTGCACCAAAAATTGTTTTTATTGGTTAAAGTAGATGATGACTCTATTGGGAATTCAAAATTAGATGCCAGCGCCAGAGTGGCGAAAATTCAAACCAGACATACGTACATTGTTTGTCTGTTTTCTCAGAGGTTATTCACATGTGTTTGGAGTTTTTCTTAAAATATTTCCATTTGGTTTTATTTTCCAGTTTTTTTTGAGTAATGTTATTAATTTCAAGACTCTAGTGAAGTGGTGTATTTGAATCTTGATCTAGATATACATAAATAGTAACTTTTTTTCCACACAGTATGAATAATCTTCGGTTTGTTGAATAATATATTTTATCTTCTTAACTCCCCTTTTTTCTTCTCAACTCTCTTTGAAGCTTCTCTTTTTCACTTTTTTTCCTGGTCACACACGATACAGGAACATTTTGGGAAGGAACTGTATTCTTCTTCAAGATCCCTTCGTCTGTCTATAGACTCACTCAATCCTAGATTAAATTCCATTCAGTATGATATTAATTACAGATTTAAGAATCAGTATCTACTTAAAGAAATTGCTCGGAGTGACCTCCATTTACTTCCTGACAGTGAAATATCCTATTTTAAACTCTTCTCGTACTTTTGCAAATGTGTCTGCGGAAACAGCCTACATTCTGCAACAATACGTTGTTTTAAAACGTCAATATTGTCAGGTTCAGTGGCGTAAACCTTCGATTTAAGGTACCCCACAGAAAAAAATCCAAAGGTGTGAGGTCCGGTGATCGAGCTGGCCATTCCGTTGAACCTCGTCGTCCAATCCATCTACCACGATACTCCTTATCCAAATACCGTCTTACTGCACCGTAATAGTGTGGAGGAGCACCATCCTGTTGGAATGTTATTTCCAAATTGCCGAATTCATCTGGATTATCTTCCAAAATTTCAAGGATTAACGGTTCTATTGCGTTTTGCAACAGCTCCAGATAAACCTCACCAGTTAAATTAGTATTTAAAAAAAGAGGCCCAACGATGTGGTTTCCCAGGATACCTGCCCAAACATTCACCTTCTGGGGAAATTGGGTATGTGTTTCACGAAACAGGTGAGGATTTGCGTCACTCCAATACCTCACATTCTGTGTATTTACATTTCCATTTAGATAGAAAGTACTTTCGTCACTAAAACAAATTGTTTTGACATAGTCTGGCTGTTGGTTAATTTTAGTTTCCATATTTTCACAAAATTCTAGTCTTCGGTCTGGGTCGTCGTCTGAGAGTTGATGAACCATTTTTAATTTGTATGGATGAAATTTGTTTTTTTCAACACCCTGTGTACTGTACTTCACTGACTTCACAGGTAGATGCAACGTGAGTTGTTGAAGAAGTAGGATTAACTATTACTTCTGCCAGTATATCAATTTTTTTCTCATCAGAAATTTGTGGTCTGCCAGACCCGTTGTTTCAAACTCACGAAAAAGCTCCCTTAAATAAGTCCTTGAAACGGGGCGATCAGGAAACCTCTCATTAAAAATGCGTTCTGCTGCATGAATATTTTGTCCAGTTTCACCAAGAATTAGGATCGCTGCTACTTTATCACCTAAAGCACGTACCATTTCACTTCTTGAAGCACTTAAACGTTCGGCTCACAATAGTTTAACAAATTATTAAAATGTACAAAAATATTAAAAGTACCAAAAGCTGCTAAAACAGTTAAACGTTCGAACAACAATACACAAATTATTAAATGTACAAAAACTTGGACAATTACAAAAACGTCGAATTAGGGAGACTAACAAAAACGTCAGCTTATTTGACAACTGTCCAGAGGTGGAGCTTTAATTTGGAATTTTAGTATTAACTGATTTAATTCATCACAGCTTTGAGTTTTTTAAAAGCGAGTTGCCAAAACTGCCATAAATACAAACAAAATTAGTATCATTGAATAGGTTTTTTCGATACCTTTTTTAAGAGGTGTCGCTTGCCGTAGGGTTCCATTTAAAATTATTGGTCACAATGGCCTTGTGACGTCATTTTTGACGATTTCGTCATCTATCATCTCTAGTAGGGAAGTTTACAACCTTTAATATTCAGTTTCCAAATTTCACTTGTTTATGTATAATCGTTCCAAAAATAAGAGGGGGAGGGGACTTTTGAGAAGCACTGTATAGTCACTCTTTTTCCATACTGTATGAATAATATCTCTTTTTTTTCTTCTTAACTCTCTTTTCTTTCCTATCAATTCTCTTTGAAGGACCTTTTTCACTTTTTTTCTTGGCCACATACGATACAGGAAGATTTTGGAAAGGGAATGTATTCTTCTTCAAGAGCCTATCGTCTGTCTATAGACTCGCTCAATCCCAGTCTACACTAGAACGTTACGTTCATTTTCTCACGGAAAATGGTGAAAACTCATTCCAAGTCTCATTGAGGTACACAACAATAATGATTTGAACTTGAATCACTCAATTTTTCACTCGAGGACGTGCAATTACAAAAACAATTACAAGATATTTGACTGAAATCATATAAACATTAATGTTTGGAAAAGTAAACAATGTACGTATGTATAGTTTCAAAAATCGACACCAGAGGGAGTATCCGTTATTTTGAATTCCCAATTGAATTATACTAATAAAACCCCAATTGTTAGTCGCAAGTTCTAAACGAATTCTGCCACTGATTTTAAATTGCAATTTGGAATGCTTCACACTGTTTGGTATTCAATATCAATAGTAATACCGAAAGTAGTATTACTTTCCAATGTAACCGACACACAATAGCACTGATTTTCTGTTTGTTTCAGGGAATGCATGACATGTTCATCCAATCCCAACAGTTGGCCACGAATAGCAGCAACAACAACCCTTTCGTCAGCAACTTCAACGGCGTATCAGTGCATCACAAAAAACGCAAGGCAGAACATTATACCGGTGCTGTGTTTAACGACAACAACGGTGCTGGCACAGAACTATCGCTTGTCGAACAAGTTTTCTCTGTGAACAACAACGGACATACAACTAATTTTTCGTCTAGTAACCATGCTAGTCCGAGCAATGGCAATCAGCAACCGTTTGTGCGTGCATCTACCATCAAGCTTCTAGATACGTACCAGCGCTGCGGCCAGAAGGTGAGAGTTTCAATAAGTTTTGCTAATGAAATAATTTTCTTACATAAACATACACATCTTTATATACAGTGAGGACGTAAAAAGTCCTCATCCCCCCCCCCTTAACTTTTGAACGAAACAAGCTGTCGAGGTCGGGTAAAATTCAGGTAAAAAGGTACCACTTTTTGGCATAAAAATGATTGTGGTCACGTGGTCTAGTGTCAAGAGGGCACCATCAACTTTTTTTTAAATGTAAAGGGGGTCACGTGGCTCCTGGTTTTGAAGGCCTTCCGATTCTCTATCCAACATCGTTTTGCTTGTGAAAATCGGCCAAGCCGTTTCAAACTGAATATTTGAAATTTGCTTCAATTATTTTACAAATGAATTAGTTTAACTATTAATTGCAGCAGAATTTCAACTCCGTTGCTGATTCTGGTCGAAAAGTAGATTTTTTGTGGTAAAAAAGGTTCGCATATTATTTGTACTTTAAAATGTGCTTTTTGTTTAATTTTTTTATACCTTAGTTATTTTGCTGGAGACTCCAAATAGCATTTCATTTCAATCTCAGTCTAATAGTGACGTTAATCATATCGATACTTTTGACAGTTGTCATAGGTTTCAGCATTTCTTTATAATTTTCAAATGCCTCGTTCTCGTCTCGTAATTACCATGGAGCAGAAAGAATATTTAATGAGTGCTTCCCAAATAATTCAATATCTCATACCTACTTAAGGGAATTGGTTGCTAAATTTCTAAGGACTGGTTGCGTAACGAGGGAAAAAGGATCTGGAAGAAAATCTATTTCAGAAGAACAGCAAATCGACGTTCTGGCAGCTGTTGTTAATAATCCGCAACAAACAACGAAAACGGTAGCCACGGCTTGTGACGTATCTACGACCACTGTGAAAAAATATCTTAAAAACACAAATTTCACCCATATAAATTAAAAATTTTGCATCAATTAACAGAAGACGACCCGGATAGAAGACTGCAGTTTTGTGAGGTCATGTCTGACCGCATAATCCAAAATCCCGGTTACCTTAACTCTATTTGTTTTAGTGATGAAAGTACGTTTTATCTAAATGGAACAGTAAATAAACAGAATGTGCGTTATTGGTCAGACGTAAATCCGCACGTTTTTCGAGAGGGTCATACTCAAACTCCAGAGAAGATTAACGTATGGGCTGGTATTTTGGGTGACCATATCATAGGTCCAATATTTATGGCAGAAAATTTAACTGGGCATCTGTATTTAAATATGCTTCAAAATCAGATCCATCATAGTATTCAAGTAGTTGGGGCAAACCCAGATGAATTTACCATAGATGTTACCTTTCAACGAGAATTTTCCGGGACGGTGGATTGGCCATACGTGGCCCCATTGAATGGCCAGCCAGGTCACCTGATATGACACCTATGGACTTTTCTCTGTGGGGGTACATAAAATCTAAAGTGTACGTCACGTAGCCACAGTCACTCCAGGACTTATGGACCGAATAACAGATGTGTGTTACAGTATTACCCCGGAAACATTTAATAACGTTCGGAATGAATTTCACAACCGACTTTTTTTCTGTCAAGACGTGAACGGTGAACATTTCGAGCACTTGTTGAAATAGTTGCAATTGTTACTTAAAATTCTGTTGCAATTGAAAGTTATTTAGGTTTTTAATTTATTTGTAAAATATTTGAAGCAAATTTCAAACGCTTGTCAGTTTGAAACGGCTTGGCCGATTTCCACAAACAAAGCGGTGTTGGATAGAGAATCGGAAGGCCTTCAAAACCAGGAGCCACGTGACCCCCTTTACGTTAAAAAAAAAAGTTGATGGTGCCCTCTTGACATTAGACCACGTGACCACAATCATTTTCATGCCAAAAAGTGGTACCTTTTTACCTGAATTTTACCCGATCTCGACAGTTCGTTCCGTTCAAAAGTTAAGGGGGGGGAGGACTTTTTACGTCCTCACTGTATAAGTGCTTCTCAAAAGTCCCCTCCCCCCCTCTTATTTTTGGAACGATTATACATAAACAAATGAAATTTGAAAACTGAATATTAAAGGTTGTAAACTTCCCTACTAGTGATGATAGATGACGAAATCGTCAAAGATGACGTCACAAGGCCATTGTGACCAATAATTTTAAATGGAACCCTACGGCATTTCTTTATGAAAATGCTAGGTACAATTGGAAACTAAATAACATCGAAATGTATAGTAATCATCCCTTCGAATTCTGACCAAGCATAAAAGAGGTTTTGGGCTATTGATTTCGATAAAACCCGTTTCTCAATATTATACAGAATGTTCAAATATCATTGTACTTTTTTATAATTTCGAACAAAGATAACTTTGTTATTTCAAATAGAACACCCTGTATTTCTTGGTCTGAACAATATAAAATTCAATTATCTTTCATTTCATATTGGGGTTCCCTATACCTAACCTAAATAGTTTTTCGGATATTGGCTTTTTCAAATAGTAGTTCTTATTTCAGTGCATTCTTTGAATCAAGATAGCTTTGAAACGACATTTATTTGATTTGCTCATAGAATTCTCATTGACAGTTGTTATACTTCACTTCATCACTAAAATGAAGTTATCATTTACATTCATATTCTGACAGTAGTTCATTAAACAAACTACAATTTTTTTTTATTATTCAACTGAAACAACAAAATTTGAAACACAAATGTATTTAATTCAAAGTAGGTGCTCGAAATGACGACCCCCCTGTTGAATACAAAGAGCCACTCTCTCTATGAAAGACTTCCTAACATTTAATAACATTTGAGGCGTCACTCTTCCAAAAGCAACCCTTATTCTCTCCTTCATATTTTCCAGTGAGGTTGGAGGAGTGTCGTGAACCTCATTCTTCATGTATCCCCATTGGAAAAAATCGAGTCAAATCTGGTGATCTCCCTGTCCAATTTTGTGGTCCTCCCCTACCAAACCATTTATTCGGAAAGCACATAATCAAAAACTGTCTGAATTGTAACCACATCTGTTGTCTGATATTTAGCGGCCCATTCTCCAGAAGCTCAGGCAGATCACCTCGTAAAAATTGTAAAAATTTTTGACCATTCAAGTTTTCATAAAAAAAGTATGGTCCCATAACTTGTGTACCAATAATTCCTCCCCAAACGTTAACAGACCATCTATTCTGGTGATCCAGAGTGCCGAAAAAATGAGGATTCACATCACTATAATAATGGAAGTTGTGTCTGTTCACTAAGCCATTGTTATGAAAAGTAGATTCATCAGAAAATGGAATCAAAAAAATGTTCATGTTCACTAAACTTGTCCAGAACCCATAGACCAAACTCGATTCGTCGATGGAAGTCTATTTCATATAATTCCTGGTGCATCTGAATACGGTACGGGTGAAATTTGTATTTTTTATTACCCTAGAAATGCTCCGTCTGCTTATCCCTGTATCTTTCTCGATCTTACGTTGACTCGTATGAGGGTTTTCTATGATTGATCCCATAATAAAAAATTCATTTTCCTCATTTCCAATGATAGGTTTTGGTGTATTTGCCTTTTCATAAGCTACACTTCCAGTCCTACGAAATTGATGTAGCAATCGTTTGAAAACCAACTTGTTTGGATGATTCCGGTCTGGATATTTTTGGGCATACACCCTCGACGCCAAAAGGCAATTCTCTAAACACTCACCAATCGCTAAAATCATATCTATCTGCTCTTGAATGGGATAAGTTTTCATTTTCGACGCTAATAATTCAGTGAATGTTTTGAATAACGTAAAACACAATAACTGTCAATAAGAATTCTTTCAATAAGTTGAATAAATGTCGTTTCAAAGCTATCTTGATTCAAAGAATGCATTGAAATAAGAACTACTATTTGAAAAAACCCGATATCTTAAAAACTATTTAGGTTAGGTATAGGGAACCCCAATATGAAATGAAAGATAATTGAATTTTATAGTGTTTAGACCAAAAAAAAAACAGGGTGTTCTATTTGAAATAACAGAGTTATCCTGGTCCGAAATTATAAAAAGGGACAATGATTTTTGAACATTCTGATAATATTGAGAAACGGGTTTTATCGAAATCAATAGCCCAAAACTCTTTATGCTTGGTCAGAATTCAAGGGATTTTAATTTGTTTTTATTTCTTAAACTTAACAAATGGATAATAAAACTCGAGAACGGTTATAGTTAGGTACATAGTACCTCATATGAAATCATACTATTTTTTCCTGACCTATTCAAAAGTGTAACGAAATACAGGGTGTTCCATTTAAAAAACACAACTTTGATATGTCACACTTTTTTGAGCCATCCTGTAGACTCCAAAATAATTTCCTTTTGCAGCCTTAATCAACATACAAATAATGAAATGGAGAAATTCCCGAAAAAATGTAATGGTTTGGTTTACAGGGACCGTGTCGTATGCGGTGCCCCACCCTGTATATACAGTCTGGGCCAAAATATTGGCAACATATGGAAAACATTATTATCAGAGGGTGGAGGGGTTGTCGGATGAGGACCAATAATTATTATCTAAATTTCAGCCAACGTTTCGTTTATTATGTATAAACTTCTTCAGGGCCTATAACGAGTGAGGGATGGAAAGGTATGGTTTTTAATAAGATACATAGAAAATGTTTAGCTGGGAAGGTTAATCATGGTTGACAGGAGAATGATGTTTACATACCTCAACTAGAACAGGATACGATACACACATATGCAAGTATAAAATATACTGTGCATGGTTCCTATTATATCATTTACAGTCATCGTAGTACAATAATTTTTTCATTTTAATGTTTCAATATAGGATAGTATTATTTCAAATAAATGCATTTTGACGAGGAGCATGGGGCAATAAACAAGAGGTATGTGAGTAACCCTACAATTTGTGTGTGGCCGCCTAAGCAAGTGATGTGATTGTGAGTTAGCTCCTCAAAAGTTCAGTTAAATAGAAAGTAATACGGATTTTTTTTTTCGACAACTTCATGAAAGTATTCCATGATTAGTGCCCTATCTCTGTGAGTGAAATGAAATAACAAAAATCAACACGAAAGAATATATAAACATTATAATTCTCCAAACCTAGCCACAACAGATATGGTGCTCTTTTTTGTCGATGTGATTAGTGTTCCTCATCAGGAAACGAAATATATAAAGGGAACATACACTATCATAAAGATATTGTCGAGACGATCACCGAGGATGTCTGTCACGAATGAAATTATTCTAGAAGAAATTAAGAAAAATAGACAGGAACTGAAGTCCCTCATTGAAGCAGTAGAGGTGAAACTATTCCTGAAACTCGAAGTTTTCAATCGAAGAATCAACAATTTAGAACTACAAAACGTACAAATATCAAATAGAATCGAAAATTTGGAGAGGAAGTCAAAGAAAATAATATAATAATTTTTGTTAAAAACCAAACCAGAGCAAATAACAGCAAAACTACTCAAAAGTGAAATAAAAAATTAGTTGATGTAAATATCGCTGAAGGTGATTTTAAAATTTTTATCCACTTGGGAAAACTGACAACCCTCCTATCAAAATCGAATTCACGTCATCGGCTACATGTGAATGGTAAAATATATACAGTGGAAGATCTTGAAGGTAAGGAAGAAACTGCAAACGAGATTTCGGAAAAACCCCAAAGTGCCCCCAGTACGCCAATTCCAGAAACATCAAGGGAACCGCCAAAGTTTCCAAAATTTTATGACCCAACTACGAAGAACCGACCGCCAAAAATAAATACCCCAATACAGCAACTCCTAGAGAAATCAACGAAAGAGGTAGGAGAAACAAAAATGAAACTACGCAGCACTATCGCAAAATAGTTTATTTTTTTCTTTCTTATTTGTGTGCCAACTAATCCTACAGTTCACCAAGACATTCCTAAATTGTGAAATGTATCATTTGAATAATTGAACGTGAAAAAAAACTACTATAGACAAAAATGAATCAATATTTAAGAGATATCAATCATACACCGATAGTTACGAAAGATATCTATTCGTGCAAACTAGACTCAATTGGTACAGATGAATTTGAATATTTCAAATTGATCCATATGAATGTAAGAAGCATTTCTAAAAATTTTGATGATAAGTTCAAAGCATTCCTTGAACAGTTTAGCACGAAATTCGACTGTATCATATTATCGGAAACATGGCAAATAGGAAACACTGCTTTATATAACTTGGATGGCTTTGATATTCTCTATAATGAAGGTTTTATCAACCAAAATGACGGCTTAGTGGTTTATATCAGGAATTCACTAAATCATAAGTTTAAAATTCTGAAAATAGATGAATGCAAAGTAATAACTATTATCTGAATAATAAATCATTTTTGATAACATCTCTATATAGACCACCTTCAACATCGAAAATAAATTTTTTGAACGATCTGAAGAATTATATTCAAGTATTTGGAAACGAATATTTTGATTACAATTTGTTTGTTGGCGACATCAATATTGATATAAAACTGGACAATGAAATAACCAATGAATATCTTGATCTGATGGGAGAATTTGATTTCATATCAAAGATGAGCTCTTTCACAAGAATACATAATAACTCAAAATCCTGTCTTGATTATATATTCCTGAAAACCAAACGTAATATTGAAGAATGTTTTCCCATAGTTCTCAAAACTTGTATAACTGATCACTTTCCAGTAATAATGAAAATACCTTTCAAGAAAATTGCTCCACAAACAACCAGTTCAGTTAATATAAAATATAAAAAGTATACAGATAATGAAAAACTGCAAGAAAAAATTCAGAATATAGATTGGACACCTACATATAATGCTTACAACGTAAGTGTAGGAACGAAACTGTTTTTAGATCAAATAATAAAAGTAATAGATGAATGTACTGTAACAAAAAAAATTAGTCATGAAGAAAAAAAGAAACAGATATGGATTTCTAGTAGTTTAATAAAAAGTATAAGAGAAAAAGAGAGACTATACAAACTTCCACAAAAAAATCCACAAAATGAAACTTTGAAAGCCAGGTTTCTAAATTACAGAAACAAACTTAGGGTGTTACTCAGAATTACGAAAAAACAATACTTCAGCGATAAAATTGCACAATGTGATGGCAACTCTTTTATCTATACACATTTTGCTTGTGTATTTTATCTATACATTTCATTTACACTTTTTATCTTTACACAACTCACCTATATATTTTATTTTTAAACTTAATTTCTATCTTTTATTTATTTATTTATATACATTCTAACGATGAATCTCGCAACTCTTTTATCTATACACATTTTGCTTGTGTATTTTATCTATACATTTTTTTTTTTTTTCACAACTCACCTATATATTTTATTTTTAAACTTAATTTCTATCTTTTATTTATTTATTTATATACATTCTAACGATGAATTTCATACATACAATATATCTATATGTTCCATCTCCATATATATATATATATATATATATATTTCTTCAATTTTTCGGAATAAAGGTCTGATTTATTCAATTCATATAATTTCTCTTAACTACGTTTCGACATGGTATTTGACATCATCAGGTTAAAAAAAATTATTTTATTTGAATTCTGCGTTCGCATCGTACGAACTTTATTGTAGTAGTAGTTATTGTAGTATTGTGACTACAATAACGTTCGTACGATGCGAACGCAGAATTCAAATAAAATAATTTTGTTTTAACCTGATGATGACAATACCATGTCGAAACGTAGTTAAGAAAATTATATGAATTGAATGAATCAGACCTTTATTCCGAAAAATTTAACAAAATATATATGTGGTCAAGAAACTGAAGAAAAAAAAAGAAATATATATATATATATATATATATATTAGGGATTTCCTGTTGAATATTGAGACCGGACAGGTCTCGATATAATTATAATTATATTTAATGAATAAACTTAAACAACATCTCATATTATATGAAAAATAAATAAAGCGTTATGTCTCACGCACAGGCTTGATGCCTTAGTGAGTTTGCGGTTTATTGAAAGTAAGCCATATGTAAAAAATATGTATTCAATAAACTATTTATTATTATTATTATTATGTCATGTAATGAATGAATGTTTACCGACATCTTTACCTAATTTTTAAACTAGACATGACATTATTGTAGGTTAATTCAAATACCTCTTGTTTATCGCCCCTTGCTCCTCGTCAAAGTGCACTTGTTTGAAATAATACTATTGTATATTGAAAAAAGAAAGTGGAAAAATTATTGTACTACGATGACTGTAACTGATATAATAGGAATCATGTACTTACAGAGACAATCAAAGATATCGCATGTCACATAGTCAGTCCACATAATTAACAAATGTATACACTCAGGAAAATTTCCTAAAGAATTCATAATTTCAGCAGTGAGGCCCATTTATAAATAAAATTATTAATAAAAAACCTTTTTAAAGACAAGCTTTTATTCAAATGCACTAAAAAGTTGAAAATAATTGCTTTGGATGTGTGTCGTAGGTTCAAAAGTTGTCGCGCAAAGTTTTCAAAAATTCAATGAGCCGCCATTTTAATTTCATAAATTTCGACAAAAAATTCAAAATCTCTGATTGCGAAAATCGCCTCATACCAATTTTGAATCGAATCGGACCATAATCACAAAACTCCTCCGCCATTTTGGAGCCGCCATCTTGAATTTGTAAATTTTGACAAAAAACACCCTCATACCAATTTTGAATCGAATCGGACCATAATCACAAAACTTGTCCGCCATCTTGATTTTTTTAATTTTGGCAAAAAATTCACAATCTCCGTTCCGAAAACTCCCACATACCAATTTTGAATCAAATCGTACCATAATCACAAAACTCGTCCGCCATCGTGGAGCCGCCATTTTGGTTTTTTTCTCTAACAACATTCATAATGCATTGTCACCGGAATTATGAACACATGCCAAATTTCAGGTCAATCAGATGTCAGCAAGTGCTCCAAAAATTGATTACAAATTTTGAACCGGAAAGAAGCCAGTTAAATAAAAGCTTGTAAAAAGGAGATACTACAGATCCAAAAAACTATAGAGCCATCTCATTGATCACAAACTTCAGTAAAATATATGAATTAAAAAAAAATAGACTCACTAGTTATATAAGTAGGGACTTCTTCTTCTGATATGCAGTTTGGCTTCAAGGAAAGCAAATCAACTGAAGATGCTATAGTAGAACTCACAAATTATATTTATGGAGCCTTAGATGAGAGTAAACCATGCCTTGCTGTTTTCGTAGACTCATTTAAGGTATTTGATACAGTATACTTGAAAATATTGGTATAAGGGATAATTGCCTAAAATAAATGAAACGGTCAACGAGTTTGGAACAATAGAGTATGGAGTACCTCAAGGTACAGTGCTAGGCCCAATACTCTTTTCAATGTATGTGAATGATTTGTTTTCAATTGATTGTAAAGGAAAAATTATCTCCTTTGAGGATGATACTGCCCGCCATCTTTTATAAAGGGGAAGAATGGAACCTTCTAAAAAATGATGTAGAAACCGACTTCTCTATAATAAAATCATACTTCGATTACAGTTTATTAACTATCAACATCGATAAAACATACTTTCTACCTTTCACTATATATGAAACGAACATACCAAATGTTCATAATCTCTCACTACAGAATAATTTACAGATTTCTTCAGTAAATCATATAAAATATCTAGGAAAATTTCAATAAAGAATTAATTATAATTAAACAAATTGCTATTAATAACGGTTACAGTCCAAACCTTATGGATAATATTCTTTCAAGAAAACTTTATGAAAAAAGCTATCATAGAAGTGTTTCCTACTCAAAACGATAAACATAATTTGAAAGTTATCACATATTTAGGCCATCCGACCGAAAAAATGTCTACCTTTTTGCGTAAAAATAACATTAATATCGCATATAAAACAGATAATAATTTGAGTAAATTTATTAAGAACAATAAACCTGAGAAATCAATGGAAAAACAAATTCAACTTTTGCTACTCACCGCTTGACTAAAAGTCATTGTTTTGTTAACAAGTTCGAAATATTACATACAGAAAAAGATTAGAAATAATAAATGCAAAAAGTTGCAATATTTGCTTAGTGACCGATCAACTTAAATAATTCTCCTTTGTTGAATTTTTTTACTGAAGATTATTAAACAGGTCATGTATATAATCTCCTTTCTACTTAGCCTCATTCCTAATGAATACCTAATGGATTGCAATTTTTTCTAAATATGTTTTTGTTAATCATTATAAACTTATTTAATCAATAAAATGGAACTTTTAAAGTTTGTTCCCAAATGCTAGAGTAAAAAAACTTTTTAACAAAAAATTTAACCGACGAAATACGGAACTGAAAAGTAAAAGTAAAATAAACCTTAGTCTCAATTCTAAGCTCCTAAACTAATGTAAGTAACTGAATTTGAGTCGGCGCCAAACAAGCAAATGAATTAGGTAAGGCGTAAAATGTTGGCATCGAGTTGCGCGGTGACATTCTGATAATTTTTTTGAAGTAAAATGATCTTCGTTGATTGTTCGTTTGGCGCCGACTCAAAATTAGTTACTTACATTCGTTTAGGAGCTTAGTTATTGAGACTAAGAAGGTTTATTTTATTTTTTACTTTTCAGTTCCGTATTTCGACGGTTTAATTTTTTGTTAAAAAGTTTTTATTTTTCAATTTTTTGTGGCTAAAATCTACTAATTACTACCTACTTGTTTTTTTATTGCTTCCAAAATACTTACTTACCCACCTTACTTCAACTATTACCAGTTAAATACTTTTACTATTTGTTGTAATATAAATTATTTTTGTTGTTCTGGTTAGTTTATTTCATTACTTTGTATATCATTCCATCCTATCATAGAATATAATGATTGTGACGGATGTAGGAGAACAAAAATAATGACATTAGCGATCTGTCATCAACTAAATATGTGCCAATGTTCACAAGAGAAAAATCATTTATCCCCTATTTTTCTACCCGTTAGGATGAATAATTCCATTCGAAATACAAATATGATCAACTTTGAGGTATACCCTATTCAATAAAAAAAGAATCATCCAAATCTAAGAACCCAGTACAAAGTTACGCCTGATAGAATCGGTTAACGGACCAGAATTCAGAGGGTGAGTGATCAATATCCTTCATTTTGCTACCCTTAGGGGTGGATTTCATCTTTTAAATTCAAATGGGACCAACTTCGAAGTTCACCCCATCCACTGAAAATTATCAGAATCGGACGTCTCAGTAAAAAGTTATGCGTGATCATACATAAAAAAAATATACGCGTCGAATAGAAAACCTCCTCTTTTTTGGTTTCGTTGGGTAACATAAAAAACTGGTTTTCTCTATGACCTTGCTGTTGCAATGGTTCGTAAACAACTTCGTTAAATTTTTTTGCAACTTATTAAATTTAAAGAATCTCACTAGACCAGTTTTCTGGATCGCAATCAAGTTTTATGGAAAATGAAGGTAAACAATATGTATTCCGCAGTACAACGTGGAAACTTGATATTTTCTACTTTAGCTTCTTCATTTTTATTATTTCCTGACAAATAATTCTTGTTTTTATTTCTGCCAAATACATTGTTTTAAAAAATAAAGTAAAAAATTAAACAATTTTTTTTATTTTAGGAACCAGAAGGGTAATAAGTAAGAAAAAATAGTAGTAAAATTAAAAAAGAACAAGATTATATCAGACTGCTGAGGGCTACACTAATTAGCAAATAAAAATAATTCTTAAGTAACTTAATTTCAATTGTAATCATTGAATAAAAATATCACTTGAATTCTACATGTCCATCTTCACGCTCCATACATAACATTTCTTTATGTTTAAAACAAAAGTCAAATTAGCTTTAAAATAATCAATATTTTGTTTGGGCTCAAATGATAGATTTGTAAATGTCAACATTAAAAATTTGTCTAGATTTGTTTCAAAAAATAAATAGTGAAAAGGTGCTTTAATTCTATATTCAAGAAGTAAACAGTAAGCCAATATTATATTTTTTTAAATGCCACCTACACTTACGAAATAAGATATAATGGAATTATATTTGATATTCGGGGACAACCACAAAAGTAGTAGAGAAGCTGCCGAAATAATCAATCAGAGGCATCCAGACAAGAACGTTCATAATTCTACTTATTTCTACAATGAAGAAAATACTTTAAATGTATTATTAGTATGTAGTTACCAAGAATCCGCAAATCTCAACAAGAAAACTTGCTGTTGAAACAAGTGTTGCTAGAACATCTGTTTAATTCACGGATGAAGCCACATTTACTATAATGTACATGTTAGCTAGCAAAATTGTCAGTGGTGGGCAACTGAAAATCCCCATTTTGTTGTGCAATGTAAAGACCGATATTATTTGAAAGTTAATGTTTGGTGCAGGATATTTCGAACAGAAATCATTGGGCCATTTTTTTTAGACAAAACTTAGATTCCCAAAGTTATTGAATTTTTTCAAAAACGGAATTGGCGGAGTTTTTAGATAATTTGGTGAAAAATGGATTGTGCGCTATTCAGTTAATACTTGGCCAGCTAGGTCACCTGACCTCACCCCTTCAGATTTTTTCTGTGAGGATATTTAAAAAATAGTGTTTAAGGTGTCTCTAAAGAGCCTGTCTCTTAAGAGACACGAACCATTTAGAACAGTGTATAAGACATTGCATAGCATTAATTACCCCTTCTATGTTGCAAAATGTTCAGAGACAATGTTATGATGGAGCGTAGATGGACATGTATAATTGAAGTGATATTTTTGTTTAACGATTACAATTGAAATCAAGTTACTTAAGAATGATTTGATTTGCTATTTAGTGTAGTATTCTAATCCTCAGCAATTTATTAGTTATCTTGTTCCTTTTTAATTTTACTAATATTTGCTCTTACTTATTACCCATCTGGTTCCTATTATTTTTATTTTTTTTAATTTTTTCTTAATTTTTGAAAACATAATTTATTTTGGGGAAATAAAAAGGAGAATGTTTTTTGAGGAAATAATTAATAGATGTAGGTAGCTGTTGTAGAAAATCTCAAGTTTCCACGTTGTACTGCAGAATACATATTGTTTTCGTTTTTTTTTTCTATAAACTTGATTTCACTTGAGAAAATTGGTCTATTATGACTCTTTAAATGTCAAAAGTTATAAAAAAATCTAACAAAGTTGTAAGAGCCATAGTAAAAACAATTTTTTTAAATTTTGCCTAGCATTTGGGAACAAACCTAAAAAGTTATATTTTACTGATTAACTAAGTTTATAATAATTTCTAAAGGTTATTTAAGACCAAAAAAAACAGCCTTTTTTAATCAACAAAAAAATATAGAAAAAATTGCAATTTTCAATTATTTTAGATACAGAGTGACCCATTTGAAAACTGTTATTTATTATCCGATTCAGAAGTTTTTTTTTTCAGTGGATAGAGCATCAATAGTTCTAGTTGAATGCCATGAATTCGAAATAAAAATTTCACGGCCTACTTCGAATTTTTTTCAAGGCCAAAAACCCAAAAATTATACTAGCGATTTTTTTAAATAAAATTCGACGACGCCACTGGATTTGTGATGCTTTCAAATGGGTTAGACCAAAATTTCACGATAAAATTATTTTTTTTAACAGAAATATAGCATAAGTAAAATAATCATATCAATATCGAAATAATTCAAATAGTTGTCATATAAATCACAATTTTGTAAATAATATGGTTTGAAATACTCCTTCAGAACATAACAACTCTATGTGGGATATATTATGTCTCTTAGAACCATGCAGTTTGTTGTCAAAGAATAGAAATGCACATCTTTACATCCAATAATATAATTACCAATATTAATAACATAAATGAACTACTACAAAAGAATGTAATGACATGACAGTGCCTACACATTAAATTTCGGACTGTTCAACCAAATCTCCATTTAATTCGATAGATTTATCGTATTGTTTTCTAATGTTAACCATAACATTCGATAATTGGTTTGGGGTGATATCTCTGCAAGCCTGTCTTCACGCAGTTCCTCTTTGCTCGTTGGGCGAGTTTTGTAAACTTTTTCTTTAACGAAGCCCCATAAAAAAAATCCAATGGAGTCAAATCCGGAGATCTGGGGGGAAACTCGATCAATGCACTATTTCGCCCTATCCACCGATTAGGAAAATTTTCACCCAACCAATCTCTCACAATCCTGCTATTGTGGATGGAACAGCCATCTAATTGAAATAGAAGATGAGCCTCTTCTGCCAGTGGAAGTTCATCCATAGCATTGAAAAATTCGTTTTTCAAAAAATTCAAAACATGTTGACCATTCAAATTGCTTTAAAAAAAAAGGGGCCAATTATTTTGGTATGTAGTATTCCACACCTAACATTTATTTTTTGTGCAATTTATTATCCAATGTGAATTTTCTTCCGTCCAGTACCTTGTATTTTAAGAATTAACTGTTCCATTGGTTGTGAATGTTGCCTCGTCACTGAACAAAATTTTTTTCAGAAAATTCCTGTTATTTAGATATTCTCCTTGAGCCCATAAACTATACTCCATCCTCTTTTCATTATCGCCTTCTAAGGTGTGAAGAAACTTTGGTTTAAAGGGTTTCACCTTATTATATTTCCTAAGATTTCTCCTTATTGTTTCACGCGATAAGTTAATGTCCAAACTTGCAATTCTCACACTTGTTTTCGGATTATTATTAAAATAATTTCGAATTCGTTCAGAATTATTTCGTCTTTGTCTTTGTGCAATATTACTATTCTTCAGAATATGTTTACAAACAGCTCCATACTGATTGAAAATTTGGTTTATTCGGCCAACTGTAGCTCTGCTAATATTTCGACGCTCCGGATGCATGTTATTGAAAATTCTACATACTTCCCTTTCGGATCTGTCGTTGTTACCACGAAGTCTTACTATTTAAATTTTCTCCTGCAAGGTCAAATTATCAGCCATACTTCTTTATTAGTGTAGGTACTTGAAGAGTTATAAACTTCACTATTAACAATGATAAATTTGTGTCTTTTCGTCTATTGTTCTGATGACTTGTCATCTCTATAGCAACTAAAGTTACAAAGCCTCCTAATAAAAATAATATTTTTGAAATGTGGTATCTCAAGCATGTTTGAATGAAACCAAGATTGATATTTGGAATAACTGTCAACCACCAAAGAGGAACTGCGTGAAAGAATAAGACAGGCTTGCACAGATATTAACCCAAACCAATGATCGAATGTTGATCGAATCTTATGGTTAGTTAGCATTAGAAAATGGTAGAATAAATGTATCGAATTAAATCGGGATTTGGTTGAAAAGTACGAAAATTAATGTGTAGGCACTCTCATTTCAATCCATTATTTTGTTGTAGTTCATTTATGTTATCAATATTGCTTATTAATGATTATTGAATATTGATTACTATTTGATGTAAAGATGTACATTTAATTTCTTTGGCAAAAAACTGCAGTGTTCTGATGGACATAACTATCTCCTAACTATGGAGTTACGTTTGGAAGAAACAATTTGACGCCATTTTGAATAACTGCTGTTTACAAACTCGACTGCTAACGACCGGAAAAATCATTTTAAACGATATTTTTAACAAGATTGTGATTTATATGACGACTATTCGAAATATTTTGATAAAGTAATATGAATTTTACTTATGCCATATTTCTGTTGAAAAAAATTATTTCATCGTGAAATTTTGGTCACACCCATTTGAACGTATCACAAATCCAGTGGCGTGTCAAATTTTATTAAAAAAAATAGCTGTTTTTTGGATTTTTTACCTTGAAAAAAAATCAAAGTAGGCTGTAAAATTTTTATTTTTATTTTGAATTTATGGCATTCAACTAGAACTATTGATGCTCTATCTACTGAAAAAAAAACTTCTGAATCGGATAATAAATAACAGTTTTAGAGAGGTGGCCCGCTTTCAAATGGGTCACTCTGTAGATATTGGTGGCCATCTTAAATGTCTAAATTTTGATGAAAAATATCAAATCTGCAACCCTGAAAACCCATAGATATCGACTTTGACTTGGATCAAATCATAAATAAAACATTTGTCGCCATATTTAGCTTAAAGTTAGAATTCTCGGAGATCTATGCACTTCAAAAAAATATGGAACACTTCCATTACTACCACGTTGCTAAAGCAAGTGTTGTAAAAAAATATGTCCAAATAAAAAAATTATAGCTGTAACTACGCCATTGGCTATGGACATTTGTAAAATACATTTATTTATTTATTCATTTACGAGCGAATGCTCATCAAGTATTGTACTGTTGACAAAAGATAAGATGCCTATGTATAAGATTAACATTAATAAAACTATTAAATCCAGGACAACATAACCTAAATCTAAAAGTAAACATAAAAGTAAAAATAAAACAAAACTTGAACTTGAAAATAAAATCTTAGAAATACTTGCAGTAGGAACATTTGAGTGAGAGCAAGTGTACAGTGTAAAATTCCTGTTACAGAAGTAGAGAAAGAAAGAAAAGAGAAGAAAAAAAGTACACAATGCCAAGTGGTTTATTGAAACATTTTGAAGCACCTTTACTGAGAGAAGACTTGACTGAGGGTAGACTTGAAAAGTCCAAGGAGCTGGTGTTTGCTAGTGTGGATGCTCTTGTGATAAAAGAATTTCCAGCGATATTAGTTCTGTAGTGAGGTATGTAGAAGGAGTTGGTTGAGTGTTTTTGTCTGGGTGGAGCGTGAAGATTGATTTTCTCAACTAGTTCGGGGCATGAATGTACTGAGTTTATCAGGTTGTAAAACATTGTGAGATCTCTTTTGCGGCGAGAGCGGATATTCAAATCCTTCTCAAGAGTAGAGCGACTTGATGGGTTGACGATGTAAAATCTTGAGAGCATCTTTTGATAAAACCGAGCATTTTGAGAGCCTTAGAGGATATGTTTGATATGTGATAATTGTAATTGAGGTCAGAGTTTAATAGGATGCCCAAGTCTTTTATGTTTTGTACTGATTGAACATTTGAATCGTTGATCTTGTATTGATGGGATATTTTATTTCGTGATCTTCCGAAGGATATTGCGAAGCACTCAGCAGAGTTCAGATCCATGCAGTTCGTGGCATCTGCGTCATTTTTAACAATGGAATATAGTAGTAGTAGTATTTATTCAACTAATTTCTATACATTTCTGCATAATTTTAGCAAGTCAAAAATATAAAAATGTATATATATGTAAAACACATTAAAAGTACAAATAAGTTTAACAAAAGTCACATTAATAAGATAGGAACAGAAGTCCAGCTAATACAACATACATATACCATTCACACATATAAAATCTAAGATGTGTTAGCAGGAATAATCATATGAACTTGTACTCGTAGGAGTAAGTAAGATCAGTTCGCTTCATTCAACGAATTCAGAGTTATGGGGAGTTTGAAATTGCGAAACTCTGAAGTGGAATAAAAACAGTGAGTTTGAAGAAAATATTTCATTCTTCTCTTGAAATGATTCTGGGGAAGATCTTTCAAAGTATTCTGGAAGTTTATTATAAAGGTCAATGTCCAGCGAATTCTCCCTAGCCCTAGATTTATTCAACCTAAATCGTTGACATCTAAGAAGATTTCCAGATCTTGTTGGGTAATTATGGTGGTCTGATTTTTTGATTAATGAATCTTTCTTGTTGTGGATTTCCAGTACAGAGTAATAAATGTAAACCGATGGAATAGTCATAATTTCTAGTTTTGTGAAACGAGGTCGGCACAAATCACGCCTATCAGCACCTGTTAAAATCCTTATGGCTTTTTTTGTAGGATGAAAATCCTTATGGCTTTTTTTTGTCGGATGAAAACTTTAGTAGAATGTGACGATGCTCCCCATAAAATTATCGAGTGGCATATATGCGAATGAAACAATGAAAAATAGTCAATTTTAAGAGCTGTGGAGCTTATCATTTGTTTTAGTCTTCGGAGCATGAAAATTACACTCGATAATTTCCTACATAAATAATGTATGTGACTGACCCAGGACAAATTGTCATCAATATATACTCCTAATAATTTCACTACTAAACCCTGTGTCATCTGTATGTGAGCAGATGGTTAAAGATTGTGTCTTGGCTTGATTCAGATTTAATTTATTCGCTGCAAACCATTTGTTTGCTTCAGTTCCACTGTCCATGTTTGAGAGAGTTGATATTCTTGGCAGAGTTTATTATTGTTGTATCGTCAGCGAATAAGACAGATCTATTAGGCAATAGAAAGTGATGAAAATCGTTGATGTAGATAATAAATAGCAGTGGACCCAAAACAGACCCTTGAGGGACACCGTTTTCGATAAGACCTGGGTCAGATGTAATACAAACAACTTGTTTTCTTTGAGATAGGTATGACTCGAACAGTTTCAGTGGAATACCTCTTATACCATAGTGATTGAGTTTGTTAATCAGTATCTCATGGGATACACAGTCAAACGCCTTGGTTAGATCGCACAACGTAAGACAAGTATGCTTACCCTCCTCAAGACCTTCAACTGCGTCCGTAATAACTTGCAACAGCGCTTTCGTTGTTGCACTGCGGAACCCAAATTGTGCATTGTCGAATAGTGAATTGTTTTCGAAGTATTTGTATAGCCGATGTTTTAGGATTATTTCAATTACTTTGGAAGGCATAGGTATTATGAAAATTGATCGAAAATTTCCTAAACAGTCAGCACTCCCTTTTTTTAGTAAAGGTAGAACTTTAGAAATTTTGAAAGAGTCCGGAAAACACCAGAACTGAAGCAATAATTGATGATGATTGTGAGAAGAGGGGTAATTAGGTCAGCGTTTTCTTTGAATATCATGCTGTTGAGTTCATAGATATCTGTAGCTGATGAATTCTTTAGGGATGTGATTGCATTAAATACTTCGTTTTCATCAACTGGTTCAAGAAAAAAATAACAGCTAGTTGTTGGTAAATTCTCCATGAGAACTATGGGATTGTGAGTTGAATCCGGGAGAACGGATATAATGTCTTTAGCAATGTTGCAGAAATATTGATCGAAGGCAGTGGGTGTCAAACTCTGGTCAATATTTGTAATATAGCTCGTCCAGTATTGAAACGATCACTTTGGCCTTCCCCTACCTAACAACCAATTTTTCTCGAAGATGCCCGAGCCATTGTCTAACTGTGGCTATTAATAGAAATTCCATAGGCGTACCAAATGATTTGGTATAGGCGAAACACGAGACGTAGTTTTTGGCGGACTAGTTTTGTGATTATGGTCCGATTTTTATCAAAATTGGTATGCGGGGGTTTTCGGGGTCGGATATTATGAATTTTTTGTCAGAGTTGAATAAATAACTGCACTACCTATTTATTATCTAATCAAACAAACCTAACCTTTCAAACGCTGCATGACGCGACACTGGTGAAGATTCGCCGTAGCATAAGCAGCCACATCAAATCGTGTCCACTCGTGTTTTCCCCCTCTCTACCTACCAAACGGTCGTTTCAATTCTGGACGAGCTCTACCATGATCTTTGCTCCTCTCAAAATGTATCAGTTTCAAGGCATCTTTTGAAAAATTGGTTGAGTTTGATAAAAATGATTCATATGATTTCTTCTTGGCCGTGGTTAACGCAGAAGAGTATTGTTTTTTCATAGTTTTAAAAACTGCCAGGTGTTCAGGACACTTTGTTACCGCACATACCGTTTTTACAGCAGATAAGGTTTCCCTCATAGATCTCAAATTATCATTGAACCATGTAACTGGTGGCCTAGACTGTACGCGATATTTTCGTAATGGATTTTTTTTTGAGAAGGTTGGTAATTGTGTCAATGAAATGGTCGGCCAAATAGCTAACATCACTCGGTACCTTAAAAAAGGACCAGTCAGCCATTTTCAGGCCATTGCGGAAGGACATTTTGTTCTTTTGACCGAAAAATCTTCTGGAGGTGGCCTTAAAAGTAGGCCTCTTTGTATTGTTGGAAATAAATTTTTGTCCAATATGGTCTGAGAGACAGGGTTATGTAATTTCCACTGTGAATTCATTAGAAGGGAGGTTTGTGAAAATGTTGTCTATACAAGTTGCTGATGTTGAAGTGATTCTGGTATTCTGTTTTAAAGTTATCATAAGCCCGAAGGATTCTAACACGTTCTTTAAGTCGTTTAAATGCTGTGATTCGAAATTGAAATTTATATTGAAGTCACCTGCTATTACACACTGTTTATCAAGACGTACGATTTTATCTAAAAGTTTATCAAAATTACTCAAAAATAATTCAAAGTCTCCCAAACAGGACCTGTATACAGCGATATATATTGTATTGATAGATTCAATACCACAAAATTCAAAGTGTATTTCACTTCAGAACTCACTGACATCTAACTGTTTATATATTTGCCCGCTCTTTGCAAATATAGCAACCCCCCCCATGAAAGTGCTGTTTTCTACAAAATTGAGTAGTAAGATGATAGTTTATTATTTTGATCTTAGCTAGGTCTGCATCATTCAGCCAGTGCTCAGAGATGCAGACAATGTTGTGCCGAAAATCTTCAAGATAGCATGATAATTAATTGATTTTGTTGGAAATACTCTAAATGTTGATATGAAACAAACTGACCTTATCACAATCATCAATGGAGTTGGATGTGAAGTCTGAATCAGTAATTTTGTGAGATACGTTGTTATCTAGCGAACTTCTAAAAAAGAGTCTGGTTGAACTTCATCATTTTTCTGCATGTTTTTATGTTGATCCAGGAAGCGTCCTCCCAATCTGAAGTCAATTCGCCCAAATGTAATTTTTCTTGGCCAGAAGTTGGATTCATACACTCTCTGCTGTAGTTGGGGCTCAACACCTACCATGAAAGATTGGTTGTCCCTACGGGTACTATTAGTATCTAGTTTTTTGACTGAACAGTTGTCTGAGTTTGTCTGTTTCGTCAAATAACTTTTAATGTGCTCTGATGTTACACTACCGTATATACTCGTCCGGCCCTGTATAGCTCCGGACGACACTGTCGAATTTCGCTCTGCGAATATTAAGTGTTATAAAGCTTTTTCTTCAATTGGTTGACGGTCTTGTGCCAAAGATCAGGAGAAGAACCCCCCATCCACCCTCTACATTGAATTCCCGACGAAAATCCTACCCAGTGGAAATCGACAAGCCCCCTGGTAAAGGTAGTCTGGATCCGAAGAAATCAGTGCTCCTGGGGATCGGCTCTCTCTCGAAGGCCGATCTCCTGGAGGTGCTGGGGACTTTGCTGAACTCCCTCGGAGATGACCTGTTGAAAATCCCTGTGATTAGCAACCTGATATCCACCAAAAAGGCTGAAGTTGGAACTGATAGCAGCACACCAGCTCCAAAGAAGCACAAGAGAAATGATTTCCCAGCTCTACCACCACCCAAAGGCACGTTAAAACCCTCTTCAAGCTTCCTTGGCACTCGTAGAAGTTCTCGAATAGTTGTAGATACTAATTTAGATCAAAATTTGCAAAATTCCACAAACGTCAAAATCTCAAATAAATTTCAAGTTCTGTCAGACGTGACATTAAACGAATCCTACGTCGATTGTCCCAGAAATCCAGGGGCGGATTCAGCCAGTGCGCTCATTTCGGACCAGGGCTTAGAAAATTCCCCAAACCAAATTTTAAATTCTACTGAGGGTTCTAGCATCCCGCAACGACTGAAAATTCCCAAAATTCTCAAAATTTGACCGAAGACGATACAAATATGGACATTACCAACGACTCTGTACGACCACAAACAGAACAGACACCACTAACGATCAAAACAGCAGGTACCTCCTATCACTGTTAGGGACAAGAGCAAGTGGGTAACAGTTAACTCACTTTTCAAATCAAACAACATCAAGTTAGACCAACCTGCAAAAAACGTATTCGACGGAATAAAAATTTTTCCAAGTTCACCCGATGATTATAGAAAGATCTCGAGCATCTTCAGGGATAAAAAGATCCCTTTCCATACATACACTCTCCCTGAAGATAAGAAACTCAGGGTCGTCTTCAGAGGCGTCCCCGAGTTTATTACTTGTGACGACATTAAAGCTGAGCTGGTTGACAGGGGTTTTACCCCGGAATCAGTGGCACGACTACATAAGTTGAACGGAGAGAAGAAAGTTCTCCCTCTTGTCTTGGTTCTGATAAGCAAGGAACAGCGTGACATATTCAATGTTAAAGATATCCTGAATGTCAGAGTGACAGCGGAACCACAGAGGCCAAGGGCCTCTGTGGGACAATGTTACCGTTGTCAAAAGTTTGGCCACTGTCAGCTGAACTGCTGTGCCACCCCGCTTGCGTCAAATGCGGGGAAAATCATATATCTAAGGATTGTGTCAAGCCAAAATCCGAAAAAGCAAAGTGTGCAAATTGTGAGGGGGAGCACACTGCGAATTATCGAGGATGCCCCAAGTGTCCTCGAATAAGGCGTAGGGTGAACCCCCCGAACACGGGGCACCACAATCCTAGATTTTTTCCTGCACATTCAGGCAGGACGCAGTCGGGGATGTCGTATGCAGCGGCGGCCCGTGATAACCCTCCTGCACAGACATCTCAGCTTAATAGTCCGAGAGATATTCTGTCGACTTTAGATCAAATGAGGACACTGCTTGCACAGTTCGCTGAGGCTGCTGCAACACTCTCGACCGGTTTCAACCCTAACTAATGGGTGAAAGGCAGCTTCCGAACTTCATCAAAGCTGTGAGTTGGAATTGTAATGGCCTTCTCCAGAATAGACTTGAGTTTCAAGAGTTTCTTGTAGAAAACAACATTGATGTTGCTTTTCTGCAGGAGACTCGTCTTAATGGAGAAACTGTTAGATTTCCTAACTACAAAATGCTCAGAAATGATCGACTTGGACGTCCGGGTGGCGGCGTTGCCATTTTGGTGAAACGCTGTCATTCGCATGTTCAGCTTGGCATTTCCAATGATGATACCCATGGTATAGAAACTGTAGGTATTGTTTTCAACACGAGGAGTGGTCCTATGCGTTTGATCAGTGCTTATAACCCCCGAACAATCGAATACTTCCTGAAGCGCTCGATACACTCTTGATGGAAACAGATCAACCTGTTTTGGTCATGGGCGATCTGAACGCTAAGCACACACAATGGAGTCGTGTCACCAATCAGAATGGTAGGCGACTGTGGCAACATTTTGACAGGAATGAATACCAGGTGTTGGCTCCGGATGAGCCAACGCATTTCGGTCATCTCAGGCCCGATGTGCTTGACATTGCTTTGGCCAGGAACATCACCTGGAATTGGGACATTCGTACTCTCTCCGAGTTGGGCTCTGATCACAACCCGGTGATTTTAACTCTAGGGGTGATCCACCGCCCCAGACAGATCGTATGTGCACCAAGGTGGACTGGGAGGTTCCGTTCGCTTCTAGAGACAGGTTACTGTACTCCTGAGAGAATTGATTCTCCACTTGAGTTGGACGAGGCCGTAGCGCGTTACGAGCTCACCATCAAAAATGCTCTCAGGGATTCCTCCCGAAGGGAACCGGCTCCTAGATATCAAGATGAATTTCCTCGAAGAATTAAAAATCTTATTCGAGATCGAAATCGGGCCAGAAGAGCCTATCAAAGGAGTCTGTTCCCTGGGGACAGAATCCGTCTAAATGAGTTGAATAGGAGGTTAGAAATAACGTAACCGAGTTCAGAAACGAAAGATTTGGCAACACATTAGAAAATTTAGAAAATGACGGACAACTTTGGAAATTAAATCGAAATTTAAAGTCAAAAAAGACTGATTTCCCCCCTATTCATGGAGAGCTCGGCATGTGCTACGACTCCGAGTCCAAAGCTCAAGCTTTTGCTGACTCGATGGAAAGACAATTTAAACTTAATGAGCATCCAGACGATGATCTGGATCGTGATCTTTGCTAGAAAACCGGGTTCACCGCACTCTAAGAGAACCTGATCGTGATGTCATTCGTCCAGCTTCGTTGGATGAACTTAAGGCGCATATCAAAGGATTAAATCCCAAAAAAGCGCCTGGTTGTGACGGAATTTCTAATTGTATGATTAGGAATTTTCCGGATAACCAGGTGCAGTCATTATTGAATATCATCAACAATTCACTGCGCCTCAAAAGATTTCCTCGAAGGTGGAAGCATGCCATCGTGGTCATGATCCCGAAAGAAGGTCAGAACCCGACCTTCCCGCAAAATTATCGACCAATCAGTTTGTTATGCTGTTCAGCTAAGTTGGCTGAAAAAATCGTTCTCGAAAGGCTTGACGATGAAGTGGAGGACAGAAATGTCCTACCGAATGAGCAGTTCGGCGCTCACTCCACCGAGCTACAGGTTTTGAGGCTGGTGGAAAATACAATCTCTTCACTAAACACCAACAATAGTGCTCATATTGTCCTTCTAGACATAAGTAAAGCATTTGACAGAGTATGGCACGAAGGCCTGCTCTGCAAATTGATCGATTTCCACTTGCCTTTGAGCCTGGTGAAGTGGATAAAGTCGTTCCTCGTGGGTAGGACATTTCACACCAAGGTTGACGATTTCCTCTCGGACCCGAGAGAAATTGAGGCCGGCGTTCCTCAGGGGGCAGTACTGTCTCCTGTATTATACGCACTCTTCACCTCCGATATACCACGAACCGAACACGTGAAAATCTCCCTGTTCGCCGATGATACGGCCTTACTTTCTTCGTCAGCCAACCACCTGATGGGTGTTGTTTATTTGCAGAATGCATTAAACGACCTCCAGCAGTGGTACCTGGAGTGGAAAATAAAGTTAAATCCCGATAAAACACAAGCGATCTCGATGGGTCGCAAGAGAAACAACCCGGAGAGGGAAATGACTATCTCTGGAAGGGAGATAGAATGGTCGGAACAAGTCAAGTACTTAGGGGTTACTGTGGATCGTCGGCTCACCTGGAAGCCGCATGTGAATATAATAAAAAACAAAATTGCTAAGAAAATCGGCGCACTTTACCCTCTGATTAATAGAAGAAGTAAACTCTCTTTAAAAAATAAAGTCAAGATCTATAAAATGATGTTCAGGCCTGTCATTTTGTATGCCTCGGCCGCCTGGGGCCAAACCTGCAGGACTAGCATTCGCGTCCTGGAACGGGCGCAAATGAAAGTCCTGAGGATGATAACGAATGCTCCGTGGTATGTGCGGAACGATCGGATACTTGAAGACTTGAACCTGCCTTCCATCAGGGTATAATCAGAGACCGCAATCGGAAAGTATTCGATTGCTCAATAACCCACGAGAACCCCCTCGTGAGGGAAGCTACTGATTACAACATAGACGACCCCTCGCGCTTTAAACGTCCTAGGCACTCCCTGGAGGGATGGGCTATCTATCAACCTATCCCGGGTAGTGAAAGCTGCATCCTCTATAAAAAAATTATTTTTCAAAATCTAGATTCAAAATTCTTTCTCGGCCATTTTTGAGAACCGCCATCATGGGAAGGGCTGGAGACCGGTCTCCAGTCCTTATCCAGTCAAAATTCCAAATCCGTGAATGGCTGTTGCCCACTTGTTTGAAGCTCAAAGAGTAAGAGCCTTAGGGTTACACTCGTGTTAAGTAATAGTGATAGAAGATCCTGAAAAATGATGTTACACTATCAGGGACTTTTGAGATGAAAAGCCATATTTTTCTGTTTTTGTTCACTCTTCCATGAAAATCTGAATCTCCGTCCCCACTACCAACTTTTTGGACTTTATTCTGTTTTTTGTTCTCTTCCTTGTCGATCTTTGTTCCTACGGTCGTGTTCGTATTGGTTGAGGAAGAAGTTTCCCGTCTATTTTTGTTTTCTACCAAAGTCCACTTTGGATCATTAACATTTTTATATTCGTCTGGACTGGTAAGAGCGGAGATTTCTCGTCGCTAGATATATGGATTAGTTCGTTCAGTTTGCTATATAAAGCGGCTTTGAGTTCATTGTAGTTGAGTTGTTTTCTTCCCTCATCTTCCGAAATGCAGTCGGTATTTTTATTTTTATTATTGGTGGTGGAACTTTTCACAATCGTTCTTGGAATTGCTCCCGTGCTGCTGAGGCTAACTTGGTTGCAGTTATGACTTACCACTGTCCCCTTTTCGTCTGCACTTGCTTCACAGTTTTTATTTTTATTGTTTGGAGGTGGCGGGTTTGATTATATGGGAGTCGGCTGAGTAGACACTCCCTTCAACAATTTTAGTTGGTTTTCTAAACTCCGTATAATAATGTTTTTGTGTCTCAGTAAAGATTTGAGGTATATATTTTCGATTTTTGGCCCTTCACTTGTTGATATCTCTGTTATATTCGGAATTTCCAGCTCATCCTGATCATTTAGGTTAGGTTCCTCGTCTTGTTTACTGCAGCAAACGAAGTCGTTTTCGCTCACTGAACTCAACTTTAATAAACGTTTTGCACAGCTATTATGTGTAATGCACCCACACTTTGTACACTTAATACCTGAGATTGCATTATTTTTGCAGTATTTACAGACTGATGTGGCCAAAACACTCTGACCGGACGCCATATATATATATATATATATATATTATATATATATATATATATATATATTATATATATATATATATATATATATATATATATTGTTATGTTATGAAGGACCAGTAATATATTTTAAAAGGAAAACAGAAATAATTTCATAAAAAACCCACAAAAATAATAATTACTCAATAGTTAGTAGTTCATGAGATATTGTTTTTACATATTTTTGAGATTCTATTTCCTTTATGAAGACTCTGTATAATATTGATAGGTAAAAATATGCAAATACTATAATGCAATCATTTTCATACACTGTCAAAATGATTACAACCTATAATTGTTCAAAATACAACAAAAAAGTCTAGATTCACAAAATCATTCTGAATTGAATGTGATCAACAAAATTATAAGCTTGAAACATACAGTATATGAAATTGTATCTAACTAAAAATAGCCAATGGGAGAACAACAAACTTCTTGATCACAATAGCCAATCAGGGAACAGTATGGTCAGATGTAAAATTTGAAATTGTGGAAAAATAAGAACTATGAAATGTCAAAGACAATTATCATCAAATATTGTATATAGTTTATAAGAAATGTAAAATATTTCAGTTCATAAGTTTTTTCAAATAACCCCAAAAGAGTGATAATGTGACAAGAAAGTGCGCGAGTTTGAAAATTCAAATAATATGAACAAAACAGAAATGGTATCCAGGGGATGAAAAAACAAAGCCAGAAGGAGATAAACATTTTTTTTAAGAAAGAACGCCACGTACAAAATTTGAGAGATTCCTTTCAAGATTTTCACGAATACAAGGTATTTTGTCTATAGAAACTAACCAATTCAACCTCAAGAGAATTTCGACACAAATAAATAGGAGAAAACAAGATTACCTTTTATGTAATCCACATAAAACTGTTTCCAAGCTGATTTCTGGGATTTGTATGGTTTTTTTTGTAATGGAGAGTTCCTGAGAGCAGTAGATTGAAAAAGGATTACAGATTCTTGGTGTGTATTGTAACAGCGACAGTTCCAGCTCCAGGTATAAACTTTTTTAGTGCACATCACAAACTGAATCCGTCTATCGAAGAACTCTATTTTATCTTGGGTATTGAACTATAAAAGAATTCCTCCAACCTCAATGAAAAAGTGAGGTTATGAATACTCTATCCATCACTGTTTTTTCATTATTGTCTATAAAAATATGTCTGATCATAGTATAAGTTATCTATCGTAGGCCAGGTTAATATAAGTTTTCCTGAATAAAGGAAATAATTGTTTTTCGATACTTTCTAGTTTATTTTCCACAATGATATGATCATATTTCTCTGATAAACACTGAATTGAAATAATTCAAGTTTGACATCAAGACCAGGGCAGTGACTCTATTGCCAGGACCGGCTATCTGAGACGAAAGGCGTACCAACTGAGTTTAGTCGTGGTAAGAAAGGGTAATAACAATTGGCAGCAACGTGACGAGAAAACAGTGACGTTAGCTAGCAATTATTATACAGGGTGAAAATAATTATCTATCACATATCATATCAATTTGTACCCAAAGCGGGACATAATTATCAACAATTATTTTTACAATTCTACATTACATAACAATTTGTCTCCCAACGAGGAGCGAAAATAATTAGCTATTAATATATCATAACAATATATATATATATATATATTATATATATATATATATATATATATATATATATATATATAGCTTTAGGTCGTCAGCAAATAAGAGGAACTTCGAGTGGTGAAAGCACTCATGAATGTCGTTTATGAATATGTTAAATAGAATAGGCCCCAGATGTGATCCTTGAGGAACACCAGAGGGAACATCAACTACTCTGGACTGAAAACCATAAACCTTTACGATTTGTTTTCTGTTTGCTAGTTAACTTTCGATCCAGTTCAGGAGTGAACCGTGTAGGCCGAGATGCTCAAGCTTATGGACAAGTAGGCTGTGATTTACCCTATCGAATGCCTTTGAAAAATATGTGTAGATGGAGTCAACTAACACTATCTTCTATCATGTGCAAAATATCATTTTTTCCATCCATAGTTTTTCAAATTAATAATTAAAAGCCTTATTTCTCGCTCAATTTGAACACCCTGTATATCAGTTAGGAAACATTTCAGGACACATGTTGATACCAGTCTGTGTTGAGAATCCGCACACAAGTTTGCTTTCTCATTTTTAATGTGTCTATTTTTTACCTGTTCCATTTTTTGTTGTAATTGTATGTTGTCCCAATTATAGAATGTTTTTTTTTGTTGCAGCGAAAAACGTGGTCGCCCAAAGGGAATGGTAATAGCTGCGGGGAGACGACGGTCGTTCCTGCTACAACAACCGATTGTCCGACAACGGCAACCACGACGGCCCACAGCAAGGTTACGGCGGCTCCGGGGGCCAACAACCCCCAGCCGCAAGGTAAGAAAAAATGTAATGACAATTTTTTTACACCACATATATTTACACACCCACTCACAAGGCTTTCCACCACGGTCACCACGTTTAAATTTGTGTTATCAGGCATATAACCAAAAAAAAGTAATACCTATATTTTGTCCTCGATCTATTAGATGTGATATTAATATTAATTTACTCATAGAAAACAAATCACGCAGAGATGTCACAGTTGTAGAATGAGAAGAGGTGTAAAATTGAAATTATTCACATAAAATATTAAAATTATAATAAAATGCGAGAGAAATTACTTGAAGTCATATAAATTAATAATTAATTATATCTTCTGATTATTATCATTATTATTATAGGTAAATTGTAGCAAAAGCATAATTGAATCTTAGAAATGAACCCTGCATATTTTCCTATGGTATGACTGGCCATATACAGGGTGTTATGAATTAACACACTACACCTGCAACACCATTAATATGACCGGTGACCTTTGGAGAAGTAAATACCCCTCGTCTGGCCAACCAATCTTACGATTGCTCGTATTTTTGTTAAAGCCAAGCCTTACCCATACTGAGCGCTATTAGTCTATTGACCAATATCTGGACAATCTCCCAGAGCGGCTTGAGAAATTATCTGACTCAGTATGTAATGAAGCGTGGGACTTAATTTGACAGTACATTTACCAATCTCAGATAGTTCAGAAACAATAATACACTTAGTACTTGTAATAATATATGTATTTTCAAAAATATAAAATCAACAATGGATGCACCTGGTATAATTTACGGAGAAAATGTATAGAAAGTCAAAATGAATTGGAATATAAACTAAACTTGAATGAAAAACAATTATGGGATGCCAATTAAAATAACTGTTCTTCAGTTATTTTGACGATTGATAATAATTTTACTTTTGTCAAATCAATAGTTGATTCTACTATGAAATCAATAATGGAATATTTCCTTATTACACTATACATATATACCTTGCCAAATAAACAGTTTTATTTTCTTACCCTCAACTGGAGAACACACCACGTTTTTAAATGTTACTTAATTATTCTTTGTTATTACCGAGTTTAATTGCGCGTTCACTGGTCACAATAAGATTAATTAGCTTCTTTAAAAAATATGTATTCCATTCATTTAGTTATTACTGAGATGATTTCTGAGAAATACACTTCCACTATTTTTCTCCATACTTTTGATCAATTGGCTACTTTAAAAACATAATACGAAGTCTACATTTACTTCGCATCAGAAGATGGGAATGCATCTTCTCTAGTTGAAACTAGACTTTACTTTAATTCGCTTCATTACTATGAAGACTAAAACAGAACGTCTCTCTGCACTGGCTGAACACTGAATGAATTCTGATTGTCGAATGAATATCGTTGACTGTTGACTTCCCTCTTATATAGAATCTCGAATTGTTTTTAATACGCCGCTAAGGTCATAAATTTAATGTTATGTGTCTGAGAACACCCCGACTCGCCTTTGATTTGAAAAGCCGCCATGATATGTTACAGTAATAGGTCATTACTTTTTATAGTTTCAGAAAGACCGCCAGTGACATATGGCCATGTGTCAATAGCTGCCCATAAATTTATTTATTCTTTACTTTGAGATCGTCGGCGCACAGTTACGATCTAATTTAATGTGAGGGGAGGAATTTCTTATGAGTGATGTCGCCGCTTAAGGTGATTCATCTGTCGAGACGTACTATAAGATTAGTTACGAATGTCTGAAAATATAATTATCGATTCGGTTGGTGTGCCGGTGCAAGTGATAGTAGACATGTCAATTTCACGAGCTGTTACATTCTTTGTCAAACTCACGCCGCTTTCTTATTCAATTGCGGACGAAAATAAAACGTTGACTTCTTATAGCCGCATTCTCCAGTTAATGGTATTACACATGGATACATTAAAATACTTGATATATTGTGATCATCACACCTAGAAAAAACCATTCCACTGAATTTGTCTGATATTTAAAAAAAAATTGATTTGAGAAATGTGGAGTCATCCGCATAGTCTATGATAGTTATTATCTCAGCAAGCAAAGCAATAAAAACACGTTTAAATAAAAGTGGACCCATAGCTCTTCCTTGAGGCACCCCAAAGTTGATATATCAAAGATTCTGATATATTCATACATGTTGGCCGGTTTCCTCTTTGATTCTAAAAGCTTGCCTAAATCCACTTGAATAATATTCATACCAGTCTAGTTCTTCTTGTTAGCACAAGGTGGGCTAATTCTAGAGAACCAAGTAGGCCTCTCCACTTGTTCTGGAATTCAGCTGGGTATACCGATTTCCACGACAAAACTATTTGACATCCTCTGGGCTCAGAATATTGTCCCCAAAGTTCTCTCTGGTGCACCAGTGAGGATGTGCTATGATGTCTCGTCACCTTCCAGGCACCATCTGCACGGGGATCATCTGTTATTCCGATGAGTTCCATGTGTCGTTACAAGCCCAATCACAGCACTGATATCCCGTCTGATGAGTGATGAAACCTCTTTCATCAGTTTCTTCGAAGGCCCCTTCATATAGAGCTTTTATTGTCTCATACAGGGCGCTTCTTGATATATTTTAATGAACTGCTTTTGTTGGAGACAATCATGCTGCTGGATGTTCACAGGAATGGTTCCGGTCTGATCCTATCTCGGCTAGTCTGTCTTCCTCTTCGTTCCCAGTAACACCTGAGTGTCCCTCGAATTTTTGCCCCATTTCCCTCATTCCTTCGCTAGCAAAGTTGATTGAGAAACTGGTGAAAAATCGTTTAACTGAATTCTTGTCACGAAATAATATAATTAATAGTAAGCAGTTTGGGTTCCAATCCAAGAAGAGCACACATGATGATATTCTCATTCCTATATGAAGTATATAACAACATCAATACTAAAGATGTGACTGCAGTAGTTTTTTGTGATTTATCCAAAGCTTTTGACTGAGTGAATCATAAAATTCCGCTGCATAAGCTACATCAATAAGGCATCAGTGGAAATACTCACAGGTAGAAGTCAAATTGTTAAGTCTACAACAACTTCGTCGCCAGCTGACATACACAGCGGAATACCACAAGGATCAGTACTAGTCCCTATACTGTTTCTAATGTACATAAACGATTTGGCTTCTATAGACATAAATGGCCAATTCACACTATTCGCGGATGATGCCACGATTCTATGGACTGATAAAAATAGTTCTGATCTTCACAAAACTATCTGTTCGGATATTATTAAAATCAAAGATTGGTGCGACTCTAACCTCCTGTCTCTCAATATCTCTGAAACTAATATTGTATCATTCCGATCTAGTATTGACAACATACCTTTAACATCAAATCAAAGTTTCCTTGAGAACAGAACTTACGCCAAATTCCTTGAGGTTAATATAGAATCACATTGCATAACTTAATAAAAAACTTGCTTCAGGATGCTATGCAGTTAGAGTTACCTCAAATGAATTGGAGCAAAAAGCGCTTATTACGCACTAATAGAGTCACACTTAAGATATGGAATCCTATTCTGGGGCGTTTGTACTAAAACCCAAATTTAGTCAGTTTTTATTCTACAGATACCTGAGCAAAGTCCGACGACGGAACTCTTGCAGGCCTTTATTTGTTACGAACAAGATTTTAACGGTTTATGCTATCTTCATTTTATAATCAGTTTGTCTATTACACAAACATAAAACAAATTTTCCCCCTGCCACCTTTACCTATGCCACGCGACATTCCAATGATCTCAGACTACCTTTACCTACGTCAACCCTCATTAAGGACTCGATTGTGTTTAATGGCCTCAAGATGTACAACCATCTACCACATCACTTGAAAACTTTGGATTACATTCGTTTCAGGAAAACTCTAAAAGTCCTCCTCAGTGTTAGACCCTATTATAGTCTGCAAGAGTTTTACAACGAAAGTTTTTGAAAATATATTTATACCTTTTTACCTGTATACTCTTTTCTTTTATCATATTTTTATAATTTATATGACATTACCGTTTTATACTTTGTAGTGCATAGTCCTTCTTTTTTGTGTTGTTCTGTGCACTACAATTTTAATTTTCTCGAGATACTAACAGACTGTTTCCATAAATAATTTTAATAACCACTTCTTTCCTTAACGATAAATTACTTTGTCAATAAGATTACTTTCTTTGGACAATAAAGCATATATTATTATTATTATTTGTCAGACTGACCTTCCTTGTTCTGCTAAACTTTCTGTTAAAACTTGTTAAAATAAACTATTTTACAAAAAAATACTTCATATAAAAGTTGCAGAATGAAGAAGGTACAACTTACCGATCAAATTGTGGGAATACACTTCATCTGTAGCCAATCTATATACAGTGTCACAGTAACAGTCCGCATGATATAACGCATTTTTTTTTAAATTTAAATTACGCAAGTTCATTAAGATTTTTTGTTTTGAAAATAAAGTAAAATGACGCTAACATTTTTTTACTTATAGGCTGTACCTGCCAAATATGTTATATTTCCAAAAAATTTAAAAATTAGATAATTCGAAAATTTTTAATAAGTTTCTTCTTCGGTTTTCTATCCACCTAACAAATTTGGATAACCTTTTCACGTTTCCTTAACCTTTTTTTTGGATCATTCGACTTTCTTAAAAGACTAGTTAAAATGTAATGCACTTGTTTAATGAAGGATTTTTTTCTGCTAGAAAATGTTTCAAATTTTATTTTTAAAAAATCCAAATGTGCAAATAAAATTATGCCATACTTGATTGCAAAGTTGCTCTAGTTTCAAATTTCAAAGCAAAATTCGTTCTATTTATTATCACATTACAAAAAAATATGCCAAAATGCCATATTCCAAAATTCTCAATTACATCCAATAGACCTTTCCAGAGTATTACTTTTATATTAATTAACAAAATCACAATCAATTTAAAAAAATTCCACTGAACATTCATGTTCATTTCAAATTTTTCAGATAAACCTCTTTGAACTATTTCATGAAACGAGCTGCTAAAGTACAATTATTTTATCATAAACAATTAGAGATAAATCTAATTATTAGGTGATTCAATTGATAATAAAACAACTGTATGTAAGAAAATGATTATTGCATTTCGGTATGTCTGCCATCACGTTCAATGCGAATAATAGTTCGCCTGGAAAATTCGTTGACAGTGTTTCTTAAAAACTGATGAGTAATATTTGATACACTCTTCAGATTCAGATTGTCGACATTTCAGAATGGTCTGCTGTTTGCTATGATAAGCCCCAAACAAAAAAATCTAGTGTAATTAGGTCTGGCGACCTAGGTGGCCAAGGTTGTTCCAATGACACTGAAGCTAGCAAATTCCGCAGACCACTTGTCGGCGACAGCCGCTGTTTTTTGAAGGGGACCGGCGAATATTACATCCATTTGGATCATTCGCTCATTTAAAAATAATATATCTTTTTGTTTCATCATTATTGATATACAGGGTGTAACATAAGTACGTTCAAATATTCAAGTGACGTATTCCTGAGACAATTTTAAGAAAAAAAGTCTATATAAACTTGTGTCCGGAAATGCTTCGTTTCGGAGATACAGGGTGTTAAAATTGTTTTTTTTTGTTCGCTTTTTAAAAATAACTTTTGCACAAAATAAGTTATTTGCACGAAATTTGGTACCCGGGGTTTTTTTGACGTGGGAAATCATAATTTCGTATTAATTTTCATGTAACATCTAGACGGCGCTGCGTACGCTGTCATTATTTATTTCAAATTGCCCTAACATTTTTGACATAAAACTTTTGGTACTTTCCATGAAAAAGCCTTATTCCCACACCTTTTCCAAGTAAAAAAGGTACACTTCCTCAACAACGCTGGAGGTGATAGTTTTCGATATATTTACAATTTTCTATATCGATGCATGTTACTTAGCTCCTAGGGCGCTAAGTAAAGTTGCTGAGAACATTACAAAAACTAAGTATGTGGTAGGTCCCTTCAAAATAAACTACTTTTTTCCTATGAAATGTTTATCGAAAAATGATTTGTTTTCGAGATACAGATTGTTGAAATTTTTCAAAACATGGTTGGTTTTTGTCATATGTTATTTGCAACTGGAGTTATTTTCATCAAACTTTAAACACAGACTTCTTTCAAACTGAGCATTATCAAACTCTCAAGAACTGAATCCATGTAAGCCATACGCTAAATAAATAAATAAATAAATTATCAAACTGCTTAATCAATCCAAATTAAAAAAATTGTCAGGTTTAATTATTCAATTAGAAAGTGCTACATTTCGGAGTTTGCAAAAAAAACAATTCGGAGAAGTACTATGTTATTTATTAGGCAATTAAACATATAAAAATTGAACGAAACAACTATTACAACAACTGTTCAAAGTGACGACCCCCAACAGTAATACAAGCTTCTCCTCTCCTCATCAAAGAATTCTGCACCCGTTGAAAAATGCCGGGTGTGCTTCTTATCGTTTCGCAGCAAGCTATGATGCGATCCCTTAACATTTCCTCGTTTTCAATGGGGCTAGCATAAACTAGTGATGTTAGGTGTCCCCAAGAGAAAAAATCGACGGGATTGAGGTCCGGTGACCTCGGGGACCAATGCTGAGTGCCTCCTCTTCCTATCCATCGTTGGGGATTTGCTACGTCTAAGAAATTCCTTGCATCAGACTAAAATGAGCAGGGGCTCCATCGTGCATAAACCAAGAGTGGTTTCGGAGACCAATGGGAACATCTTCCATAAGCTGGGGAAGCTCGTGTTCCAAAAAATGTTGGTAAGCACCTCCATTCAAACGTAAGGGGAGAAAATAGGGCCAATTAAACAATCCCCAATTATGCCTACCCATACATTAAAAGAGAATCTGTCTTGGAAATGAGTTTGCGTTATCTCATGTGGGTTATCTTCCGCCCAGATGTGGTTGTTATGGAAGTTCATGATACCATTTCTTGAAAAATTAGCCTCATCTGTGAAGAGGATTTTCGATAAAATTTGGGGATGTTGTTCGACTTTTCTTTGAAGCCATTGAGCAAATTCGATACGTGGTTGAAAATCACGTAGCGTAAGTGCCTGTAACGCTGAATATGATAAGGATATAATTGCTGTTCCTTTAAAATTCTGTAAACGGTCATGTGACTCACATTTAAAGTTTGACTAATTTTTCTTGTACTTGTCTCTGGATGTTCGAAGCATTTCCGGATACAAGTTTATATAGACTTTTTTTCTTAACATTGTCTCAGGAATACGTCACTTGAATATTTTAACGTACTTATGTTACACCCTGTATATGAATAGATTTAATATTACTTCACGATTTCTTATGCAGAAACAATAAATTTAAGGTCAACGAAGGACTAGCAAACGAGGTGTTCAGTTCCACGGAATTTTCATAAGTTTTTCTCATTACTCCATAATCTGATTAACAAGTTAAAATACGAGTTAATTCTTGTTCCCGGTCCTAAAAATATGTGCGATAGCTCGTTCGATTCGGAATGACGTCTTAGAAAACTGTATCTCGAGCATTTATTAACACACAAAAAATTGCAATTGTTATTAACAAAATTAGATGAAAAAAAAACATATTCAGTTTTTCGTTAATAACTCAAAAACTATTGATATTTAAGAACTTTTGAAAAAAGATCCTCAAAGAGCAGGAAATTTCCAATAAAAAAGTCCCGGAATTCTATCTCCATTATTTATAATTTTTATTTAGCGCCGACCGACCGTTACGGCATGAGCGAAACACCGCTGTAGACAGTATATCACACAAAATATTTTTTTTATTGCATTAAATATTAATTTAAAAATTTGAAAAAATTATGGTGTCATCAGAACACTTGAAAAAATAAAGCCCCGTTAGAAAAACATTTTTATGTCGATTTTTCAAAAAGTTATACGTTTGTTAATTAACTAATTTTTATCCAATCTCTGTTTTTACAAAAATCATCATAAAAGTTAAAATAATTGACCCATAAATTTTTTGCTCCGTGGAGCCCTTCTTATATACATACTTAACAAGATCACCTGATAAAAGTTTATTAAAGTTTTATATTTTGTTTGTTATAATTTTTTTAAATGAACAAAAAATTAAATATTACAAAAATGTTTTTTTTTCCAAGGTTAATTAAAAAAAAATTTACGTATCATTTGTTACGAAATTTTTTATAAAAAATAGAAAAGTAAAATATTTAAAAAAAATTTATTGTCAAAATGAAATATGATAAAAAAAAAACCTTTAATATATTTTTTTTATCTTTAAAAATCATAATTGGCATTTCTCTATAGGACAAACAAAACAAAAATGTTATCAATAATTTTATTGTTTATTAAGTTAACAATTTGTTATAAACAATTTGTGAACCTCGGTTTATTTTTTCCTGGAAGTAAAAAAAAATTACAAAAACAGCCATATACAACAAAGTACCGGAAAAAATAATATTTAAAAATGTTATAAAAAATTAAAGACAATTTTTTTCAGTAGTTTGTTATACAGTGTGACCCATTTAAAATGGAACCACCCCAATAGAATACGCATTTTTTTATAATTTCAAGCATCAAAAACTGTATTTTGACACAAATTTTCATAACTTTAGTTTTATTTCCAAGGCACTCTATGGTTTTATTTCTTTGGCAAAAACGGAAAACAATTATTAGGCAATTTTTGTTTTCAAATTTGACTACACCACTGGATTTGTAGTCGCTATAAATAAAAAACCATCAAAATTTCATAAAAAAATATTGGTTAACAACAAAGTTACAACAACTTTAATTTTGGAAACAAAGTATTTGATTATAATTTTTATTTAGATTATAGACATATTAAAAATCTGGCAACACTGCCGATACAAAGTAGATCACCAGTGAACTTGTACAGTGAAAATCCGAAGGCAATAGCTCATTCGGTTCTACAGTTTTAACTCCTGAAATTATGGGAATGTGAGCGATTTGAGGTTGAAGCGATATTGTAATAAAAATCTGACTACGCCACTGGATTTGTGCCGAAATTACACCTCAAGAAATAAGAAATAGTGTGAAAAATAATCGGAAGAGATACGATAAATGTGTCGAACTAAATGGAGGTTTGGTAGAAGCCACAAAAATTCAAGTATTTAATTTTACAGTAATGTTTATTTTAATTTTAGTTTTTGCTTAATGACGTTTCATTGTTGAATAAATACTTTAAAACATGTTTCTGTTCATTTCGTTTTTATCGGCTATGGAAGAATGTACTACTGTATAACTTGAAAATGAATTTCAAATTTTCTGTTCTTTTCGAATACACTTATAAGCTACACTTGAATAAATGATTTTAAGGGAATATAATTTACAAATCCAGTGGCGTAGTCAGATTTTTATTACAAAATCGCTTCCACCACAAATCGCTCACTTATAACTGTAGAATGGAATGAGTGAGCTATTGACTTCGGATTTTCACTGTACAAGTTCACTGGTGTTCTACTTTGTATCGACGGTGTTGCCAGATTTTAAATATGTCTATAATCTAAATAAAAATTAAAATCAAATACTTTGTTTCCAAAATTGAAGTTGTTGTAACTTCGTTGTTAACCAATATTTTTTTATGAAATTTCGATGGTTTTTATTTATAACGACTACGAATCCAGTGGTGTAGTCAAACTTGAAAACAAAAATTACCAAATAAAACTCAAGTCATGAAAATTTGTGTCCAGATACACTTTTCGATGCTTAATATATAAAAAAAAAATCGAGATTGATTGAAAAATGTTTATTCTACAGGGGTGGTTCCATTTTAAATGGGTCACACTGTATATGGCTGTTTTTGTATTTTTTTTTACTTTCAGGAAAAAAATAAACCGAGGGTTTCAAATTGTTTATTACAAATTGTTAACCTATAGGAAATGCCAATTATGATTTTTACAGAGAAAAAAAATTCTTAATTAATTATTTAAACAAACGAAAAATAAAAAAACTATTATAAACAATTAAAAAATTTATTGAACGTTTTTTTTAATCATTATTTTTTTTTAAAAATTTCTTACAAATGACGTAAAAAAAATGTTGTTCCTACGTTAATTAATACCATTATTAGATGCAAAAACAGCTGTATAATAACATTAGTCAACAAAAAAATTTTTAACAATTTTTTTTTAATATTTCATGTTTTGTTCATTTTAGAAAATTAAAATATACAAAATATAAAACTTTAATGAACTTTTATCAAGCGATCTTGAGTATGTATATAAGAAGGGCTCCAAGAAGCAAAAAAATTATAGGTCAATTATTTAAACTTTTTTGACGATTTTTGTAAAAATAGAGATTGGATAAAAATTAGTTGATTAACAATCGTATAACTTTTTGAAAAATCTACATTATTATTTTATTCAAACGGGGCTTTATTCTTTCAAGGGTTCTGATTACACCATAATTTTTCCAAATTTTTGAATTGATATTTAATACTATAAAAAAATTATTTTGTGTGATATACTTTCTCCAGCGGTGTTGTGCTCATGCCGTAACGGTCGCGCGGAGACCTATTTTCGTCGTTGAATAAAAATTATAAATAATGGAGATAGAATTCCGGAACTTTTTTATTGGAAATTTCCTCCTCTTTTTTCAAAAATTCTTAAATATCAATAGTTTTTGAGTTATTAACGAAAAACTGAATTTTTTTTTTCATCTTATTTTGTTAATAACAATTGCAATTTTTTATGTGCTAATAAATGCTCGAGATACATTTTTCTAGACGTCATTCCGAATCGAATGAGCTATCGCTCATATTTTTAGGACCGGGAATTAATCCGTTTTTCAACTTAATCAGACTGTCACACGAAAAGACAAATTATACATGAAATTTTCCAGAAAGTAGGCTGAAACATTGTTGAAAGGGTTTGTGTATTCAAATTTTCGGTTCCTATTCTAATTTTTATATAAAAATATCGAATGGGGCAATAAGTCAATTTGGAGAGATTTTTACTGATTTATTTCTAATAATTCTCAGACCAACTCAAACAATATATTTTTTTCCAGAATGTGAGCAGAAACATCAATGTATGAGAGTGAAGTTCATTATGCTCCTCATCTCCTTAATTTGAAATAAAAAAGTCAATTTATTTTTTAAAAATTAAAAGAGGGTGATTCTTTTTCGGTTCCTCTTCTCAATTTCCAATGAAAAAATCGTGAACGTGACAATAACCAATTTGCATTGAATTCCGCAGTTTTTTCTTCATAACTCCCACGCGCATAAACCCAGGTTTAAATTTTAGAAATAATACTGAATTGACTGGGTAGTTCATTTTCTGGTTCCTTTGCTCATTTTCCAATAAAAAAATCGCGAATGAAATTTGCATCAATGTCCATTCTTTTTTGTTCACAACTCTTGAACGCACGAACTCAGATATATAAAGTTTTTCATAACTGATCGCTGGAACATTGCTGAGGATGACTCTTTAGTTCAATTTGCGGTTCTCCTATGCATTTTCTAATTGAAAAAAAAAACGCAAATTCCAGAATAACTCGCTTTTTTTTCCATAACATCCACACGCAAATAAGTAGTCGTATAAAATCTCCCAAAAATGTAGCTGAAACATACCACCTATGAAAAACACAAACCCCCTATTTTTTTTTAAATATAAAGGATTTCAGTTGGAGATAATCCAAGTACTGGCAGGTAGGTATATATCATTCGACAGGATAAGAGAGCCCATATTTAAATTACCAATGATGATGGGATTTTCTCAGAACAATTTCCTTTATTGCAGTTGTGGATTATTGGGTTTATTAGTAAATTATGCAAATTTTCCCTTTTCCTCTAAATATGGATTGTGAAACCATGATTTTAAATTAGTTCAATGGTGAACATCGTACGAAGTTGTTGTTTCGGGTTAGTCTCCGAAGTGTATTTAATTTGTGGTGTTTAGAAGTGAATCATCGGAACAGTTTTCAAACCCATAAAGATGAACTCCCCTGACATTCTAGACTTGAGTAGGGTAGAAATAAAGATGGAATCCCCTGATGTTCTAGACTTAAGTAGGGGAGAAAGAGAGATGGATTCCCCTGAAGTTCTAGACTTAAGTTGGAGAGAAAGGGAGATGAACTTCTCTGAAGTTCGAGACTCAAGTAAGTATATTAGATATAGCAGACATCCACCACAGTATTTTGATAACACTTTTAATTTTTGTAAATCCATCAAATCATTGATAACTATTTTCGGAGGACATATGATATTTCTGAACTGTTATTTTCCTAAACACGTTTATCTCAAAAATATTAGTAATCATCATCAGATTTATTATTGAACAGGCCAGTTTATTATTTTTTTCTCAAATGGAACTTAAAAAAATTGTCTGTTTCATTTTTCTCTTTCAAGCCGGAGTACATGGAATATTGGATATTGCTTTCTCTCATTTCTTAAAAATGCGAGTATGTTTTCACCTACTGATAAAAAAAATTGTTAAAGAAACTCATGTTTTATCCCGCTCGCAAAAGGACGGCCGGCCTAAAAAAATCGAATTATTTCAACATTTTTGTTCCGAGGAGTTTCTAATTGGATTCGCTTTTTTATAAATAATAACCAATAATCATCATTTTGAAGTTTTATTTGAAAATAATATACGTTATGGAATATAACAATATTTATTGGTGTTGGGAAACTTTTGCGAGTGCTGTGAAAAAATGAATATAATGATAGAAATATATTATATATGCCTATTTTTTAATATATATTATTTTCCATAATTCCAATTCACTTATATAAATATGTGAATATAAAATTGTTATTGAAATTTCTATATTTATTTGGAAATTTTTTAAATTGAATTATATCTGAGTTTTGGCGTAAGTTTTGAGAAAACTTATCAACATAAATTCGGGCGATACGAATTTGGTCTATCAGCCAGGTAATAAGAGTTTTGAGATAGGAAACTGATCACAGGTCCAAGAAGCTACAAGAATACACAAAATGAAAGTGGACTTAATTTATTACCGTACAGAAATGTACGAAGCTCTGGAAGGGACACCCAAAATTCCGACTTATAAGTCGGAATTTTGAAGCAAAATTCCGAGTTATAACTCGGAAGTTTGAAATTCCGAGTTAAAAGTCGGAATTTTAGAAATAGCGAAAATTTTATTTTGGGTGTCCCTTCCAGAGCTTCGTAGAAATGTATCGTAGTGGTGAGAAAAATTCAAAAAAATAACCTTATTTAATTGCAGCATAATATATGTGGGAAACAGTTTTTACAAAATTTGGAATGATAATTTTATTGTCCTTGAGATCTTTTAAAAATTCTCCGTAAAGCGTTTTCATTTTAGAGTATGTACATTTCTTGATTTTGAAGGAGTATTGATACTCATATAAACCAGAAATATTATTATGTTATTTTTATTCATTTTATCCCTACTGTGAAGAACAATTGTATTGAGTCTTGAGCTTTCAGCATATAGATATTGATTTATCTTTGCAATGAGTATGTATGGATATGATGATACAAAATAATGATTGTACAAACCTAACAATTTGATAAAACAATATTTGAATATATCTAGGAAATGTTCCAAAGGCATTTGAATTGGAGTATGATATCGTATTGTCTTTGTGATAAATAACACCAATTCCCTGACATTTGATATTGATTTGAGACATCTGTAAATTATTTTCTTATTACGTGATTGTTTTAAATTTTGCCTGAAAAACTACAATGACCTTGGTGGGAAGCCTGCATGTTAGTATTAAGTGAAAAAAATGGAAACTCGATCTGAATCCTGGAGTTGATGGAACATGCACATATAACGCAGGAGGCTGGAACAGTTTGCCATTCCTAACACGTATTGGATTACATTTGCCCTTTTAGATTAGTTTTTTTTTTCTTATGATTTAATATTAAGTTTCTTTATACAGGGTGGGGCACCGCATACGACACGGTCCCTGTAAACCAAACCATTAATTTTTTCGGGAATTTCTCCATTTCATTATATGTATATTGATTAAGGCTGCAAAAGTTAATTATTTTGAAGTCTACAGGGTGGCTCAAAAAAGTGTGACATATCAAAGTTGTTTTTTAAATGAAATTTTCTTTACACTTTTGAATAGGTCGGGAAAAAATAATATGATTTCATATAAGGTACTAAGTACCTAACTATAACCGATCTCGAGTTATTGATTTTTTTATGAAAATGCTAGGTACAATTGGAAACTAAATAACATCGAAATGTATAGAAATCATCCCTTCGAATTCTGACCCAAGCATAAAAGAGGTTTTGGGCTATTGATTTCGATAAAACCCGTTTGTCAATATTATACAGAATGTTCAAAAATCATTGTTACTTTTTTTTAATTTCGGTCAAAGATAACTTTGTTATTTCAAATAGAACACCCTGTTTTTTTTTTTGGTCTGAACACTATAAAATTCAATCATCTTTCATTTCATATTGGGGTTCCCTATAGCTAACTTAAATAGTTTTTCAGATATTGGCTTTTTCAAATAGTAGTTCTTATTTCAATGCATTCTTTGAATCAAGATAGCTTTGAAACGACATTTATTTGATTTGCTCACAGAATTCTCTTTGACAGTTGTTATACTTCACTTCATCGAAAATATTTACTGTTCACTAAAATGAAGTTATCATTTACATTCATATTCTGACAGTAGTTCATTAAACAGACTATACAATTTTTTTTATTATTCAACTGAAACAACAACAAAATATTAAACACAAATGTATTTAATCAAAGTAGGTGCTCGAAATGACGACCATCCTGTTGAATACAAAGAGCCACTCTCTCTATGAAATACTTCTTGACATTTAATAACATTTGAGGCGTCACTCTTCGAAAAACAGCCCTTATTCTCTCCTTCATATTTTCCAGTGGGGTTGGAGGAGTGTAGTAAACCTCATTCTTCAAGTATCCCCATAGGAAAAAATCGAGGCAAGTCAAATCTGGTGATCTCGCTGGCCAATTTAGTGGTCCTCCCCTGCCAATCCATTTATTCAGAAAGCACATATTCAAAAACTGTCTGAGACTGAATTTGAAATGTGCCATCCAATTGTAACCGTATCCGTTGTCTGATATTTAGCGGCACATTCTCCAGAAGCTCAGGCAGATCATCTCGTAAAAATTATAAAAAAATTTGACCATTCAAGTTTTCATAAAAAAGTATGATCCTATAACTTGTGTACCTATAATTCCTCCCCACACGTTAACCGACCATCTATTCTGGTGATCCAGAGTGCGGAAAAAATGAGGAGTCACATCACTATAATAATGGAAGTTGTGTCTGTTTACTAAGCCATTGTTATGAAAAAACGTTTTAACAAAAAAATTAACCGACGAAATACGGAACTGAAAAGTAAAAAATAAACCTTCTTAGTCTCAGTAACTAAGCTCCTAAACTAATGAAAGTAACTAATTTTGAGTCGGCGCCAAACAAACAAGCAAATGAATTAGGTAAGGCGTAAAATGATGGCATCAAGTTGCGCGGTGACATTCTGATAATTTTTTTGAAGCAATTTAATGATATCCTCTCATATAATATGATTTTGACGGAAGTGGAACAAAAATAATGTCAGTAGCGATCTGTCATTGTCAACTACGTATGTGTGTGCCAATATTCACAAGTTAAAAATCAGTTATCCCCTATTTTTCTACCCGTGAGGGTGGATAATTTCATTCGAAATCCAAACATAAGGTATGCCATTTCTATTAAGAAAAGTTTGCCTGATAGAATCGGTTAACGGACCAGAATTCAGAGGGTGAGTGATCATTATCCTTCATTTTGCTACCCTTAGGGGTGGATTTCATCTTTTAAATTCAAATGGGGCCTCCTTCAAAGTACACCCTATCCACTGAAAAAATGAATTATCGGAATCGGACGCCTCAGTAAAAAGTTATGCGTGATCATACATAAATGATGGTAAAAAAAAATACGCGTCGAATAGAGAACCTCCTCCTTTTTGGTTTCGTCGGTTAAAAAGTAGATTCATCAGTAATAAAATGGAATCCAAAAAATTTTCATCCTCACTAAACTTGTCCAGAACCCATAGACAAAACTTCATATAATTCCTGGTAATCTGAATACGGTACGGGTGAAATTTGTATTTTTTTATTACCCTAGAAATGCTCCGTCTGCTTATCCCTGTATCTTTCTCGATCTTACGTTGACTCGTATGAGGGTTTTCTATGATTGATCCCTTAATAAGAAATTAATTTTCCTCATTTCCAATGATAGGTTTTGGTCTATTTGTCTTTTCATAAGCTACACTTCCAGTCCTACGAAATTGATGTAGCAATCGTTTGAAAACCAACTTGTTTGGATGATTCCGGTCTGGATATTTTTGGGCATACACCCTCGACGCCAAAAGGCAATTCTCTTAAACACTCACCAATCGCTAAAATCATATTTATCCGCTCTTGAATGTGATAAGTTTTCATTTTTGACGCTAATAATCCAGTGAATGTTTTGAATAACGTAAAAGACAATAACTGTCAATAAGAATTCTCTCAACAAGTTGAATAAATGTCGTTTCGAAGCTATCTTGATTCAAAGAATGCATTGAAATATGAACTACTATTTGAAAAAGCCAATGTCTGAAAAACTATTTAGGTTAGGTATAGGGAACCCCAATATGAAATGAAAGATAATTGAATTTTATATTATGCAGACCAAAAAAATACAGGGTGTTCTATTTGAAATAACAAAGTTATCTTTGTCCGAAATTATAAAAAAGTGACAATGATTTTTGAACATTCTGTATAATATTGAGAAACAGGTTTTATCGAAATCAATAGCCCAAAACCTTTTTTATGCTTGGTCAGAATTCGAAGGGATGATTTCTATACATTTCGATGTTATTTAGTTTCCAATTGTACCTAGCATTTTCATAAAAGAATCAATAACTCGAGAACGGTTATAGTTAGGTATAGTTATTCTAATCAGAATTGGAACGGCAATAAAAATAAGAGCACTACGAGGAGTGTTCATATGCACTGCCCGGCAAATGGGAAATGTATATACTACCAGTGTTATTACTTACAATCATAAAAGAGTTCTGGCGCGTGTCTCTAGTTGCCCAGATTGTTATTAAAGGCGCTATCAAATATATTTGAGGAATAGAAGCTCGGCTAGCTGGATTGGACATCTGTTATCTGAAGCCGCATGATTTACGCAGTTCACAATATTTCTTAATCAGTGCCGTGTGTTGGCGAGGTTAGGAATTATCCAATGAAAATAATTTTATCAATATGGCTTTCTGGTGACCTTTCGAAACAACTAATAAAATTAAGTTGAGATAACATGTGTCTACTTTTACATGGGGTGATCAATTGCTCTGATTGTAAGAATAAGTAACTGGAAAAATGCCTCTGAAAAATAATATACCAATGCCTATCTCAAGGTGGCGACTGCAAAGAGAATTCCTTCCCGAATCTTTTTATGTCGGTCCAATTGGGATTAGAAATACTATACATAGTACCTTATGAAATCATATTATTTTTACCTGACCTATTCAAAAGTGTAACGAAATACAGGGTGTTCCATTTAAAAAAACACATTTTTATTTTTTACTTATTAACAATTCAAGAAATTATAAAAAATTATAAAACCAAATAGAGGTACACATTTTATTTTTCGATTGTTTTATTTTATAATCGCTGAAAACTATAATTGTTCAAAATCTCGTTATATACAAACGCGTTGTATATGACATCAACATTTTTATTTTGATAATTTGACCATTGGTAAAAATGATGATTTTTGATGAAAAAATCGTTTCTTAAAAAAATAAGTATTGTTTAAAAACACCTTTTTTAATTAACATTATTTTTGTTGCTGAAAATTAGGATTAAGGAACCATTATTAAGACATTATATCTAGTGCTCTTTCGAATTGAAAAAAAAGTATTTTTGAATTTGTTTATTTAATAAACAATTTGTTATGAACAAATGAATATCCGTATTATATTTTTTTTAGATACTAATATAGAGGAGCCGAATTAGAGACGACATTCACCCATCTGTTTAATGGATGAAAAGTATTTTATATTAAATTTAGTATGTTTAAAAATATATCGCGAGTTAGTTGCCTAAAAAATTTCAGGCCAGACTATGATTAATTAAAAAAACATGTTTTTTCTATTTTTTATATAATTTAAAATATTCTCATGTTTTCAAGCTTGTAATTTTTTTTTTATATATTTATTGATAAATAAATAAATTGAGTTTTTGAAAGAATGGCAACTTTAAAAACATGAGAATATTTGAAATGATATAAAAAATTGAAAAAAAATCCTGAAAAAGTCATACATGATTGCTTTTACTTTTTCAGTATTCAAAAAAATATAGATCAGATATTCATTTGTTTATAACGAATTGTTTATTAATAAACATTTTTTCCCCAGAATTTGAAAGAGCACTAGAAATAAGCATTAAAAAATGATTCCATAAATTAATTTTTAGCTCCAAAAAAAATTGTAATAATAAAATGCGTTTTTAAACAATATAATGTTATTCTTAAAAAAATATTTTGAAAATAAACGATGCGTTTTTTAAAACATTTTTTTAAATAATCGCAGTAAAAAAATAGTTTTTAATGATTATAAAATGAAACAATTGAAACGTTAAAAAAATTATTGAAAATCAAAATTTACAAATTTCACAAACGGGGATCTTTTTTAGACTCTTTGATGTGGAAAAAATATAATGTTTTTAATTTGATAATTACATTTGATGTTGATTTACAAATTGTAAAAAATACTCGATCAACAAAAGCATAAGTTGGGTATTATCGTTCATTCGTGTATCCTTAATTTAATGAATTATAATTACATATCGTCGGCCTAATGGGTAATAAATAGTATATTATTTAACGAGCTGTAATGTAGTTCATAACTCACGCAGATGAAGTTTGCAGCACGAGCCGCAGGCGAATGTTGTAATTCATCAAGTGAGTTATGACCATTACCGCAAGTTGAATACTCTTTGCCTACGACTATAACAATAAATACTAAGATACAGGTACAGAGAAAGAACTTTATTCACAAATCTTAATAGTTACCTATAACAATGCTATAAAATTTTTAATTGTAATTACTCATTTTTTTCTTTATAAAATTAACTGTAAAGTTTGAACAACCAGTAAATTGAATATGTGGGACTGAATTATGCAAGTTTATTGTTTCATTTTGGGTTTGTTGCATATATGTTGTTGATGTACTAACTGGTTGAGGTGTTACAGAACTGTATATTTTATTTGCAGTATCTGTCTTATTCTTTTCGGAATCATCAACGTACCCCTCAGCCACAGTAGTTGATCGCCAACCGCCATGGCGTTTCAGTGCCGTTATATCCCCTCCAGCATCTACTTATAAAGTTGCCGACGAGCGGCGAAAACAATGCCCTGTATATAAATTACAGTGTGGTAATTTTGAAAATGTAACAATGTCTTTCCCCATTGCTCCAAATTTATTAATGCCAATTCTTTGTGAGTGATATTTTCCATTTTTAAGTTTAAAGAATAATATCGTTTGCGATATATCAGTAGGACGAAGATTTAAATATTTCTTAACTATGGTATACAAATTTCCCGTAACAGTGAATTTTCTGGCAATTTTTGTTTTTGTATTTGGTACACTGACCATAAAAATATATCCATGATCTTCTAAATCTGTAATTTGCATAGAGTGCAATTCTGCTGCACGACTAACACCCATAATGCCCATTATTAAAGCAACCTAAAATAAATTATGTAATTGACTAGATGATAAAAACGATTGAATATTGTGAGATCAACTGCCTTTGTCGCCAGATATTTCTCATCAGGAGCTTCATTTATGAAATTATTAAGTTGTCCTGGCCTAAAAGTTTTCGCCTTAGCTACATGTTTCTCTGATTGACGTTTAAGAAACGCGCGTAATTTCACATAATTCTCCATATTGATTCCATTATTTATATTGAGTGTGCTTCTTAGTATGGAGTAGAAAGTCCATAGGGACGATGCTTTATATTTAATGCTAAGTTCACTAAAATATGCCAAAAGTACATTTTCTGTGAACGATGACTTAATGTTCTTGCTGCTACACCAATCTTGAAAAAAATTTTATACACCTTTATATTTGTTTTGGGATTTTTCGGGCAATAAATTCTGTATGGTAACATTAGCTACTTGTCTTATTTCTGGAGGTGTACATAATAATTCATCTTCACTATCTGAATTCATCTTTTTCAGCACACAATTCAGAATAATTAGGTATTAACTTAATTTGAAAACGTCAAAATTATTCAAGTGACATTACTCCCCTCAATAACAATAATGGACTGTTCCCTTTCGGCCAAACGGCTTGTACAGATGAACAGAGCCACCTTGATATTCGGTTCGTAAATAATTCCAAGAATCTTTTCCGATTTATTATAGTGAGTTATTATAACTCACGTTGTTTGTTTATAGATACTATTGATTGCACAAAAGCAGTTGAATAATCAATATATAATTTAATAGGAGTAGATAAACATGATAACTCTATTCCGCCAAATTTTACAGGAGAGCACAAACATAAACAAACGAAAAACGTTCGGACAAAATATTGTCAAGGAAACCACAACTCCAAACAAAATATTTACTGATACTGTATAATCAGAATCATAAATAACGCACTAATTGATGGAGTACCCTATTGGCAATAAAATAGTCGAACAACTTATAGTCCATCCAATATCAATTGCAGAAGCTGTTTCTATAGGGAGCAAATAAAAACTCACTTCGCTAACACGAGCGTATATGCGAAGAAACGGAACGAAAAATAATGTGTACTACTCGTAAACATTCGCCGCCGGCGAAGGGAAGATCATAAGAGCCGATAGTCAACGTGGACTTGAGTGACTGCTGTCACCGATTCGTCTGGGCCAATCGAATCGAATGCTTGGGGTGTGTCTATACGATGGGAGGTCATAAATCACGCGTTATATTTGTGTTTTAATAGCTCTGAAAGATTAAAAACCAGTAGCGTCTGTGGTCTTGGTGTGTGCCGATCGAAATACGTTTTAGGATATAATAATAACCTACATCAAACAATGAATGAAATTATTTTTCTTTCTCAATGTATTTGTATAAATAAAAGATTGTCTTAAATGTTTTTTTCATTTTTCATTATTTATGAAGTATTTTAAAAATCTTAATAAAATTAGTTATCTCCGCCACTGCTGCTCACAGGATTTCGTCGCTAGACTTTTTTATGCTTCTGCAATTGATATTGGGAAAACTATACCTGTTATTACAATATTTTCACAGCTATTAAATTGAAAAACAAGCATTACAACTTCACACGGCGCGGTGGTTAACATAGGAAGAAAAGGAGATAGGTGTAATTCGTATGAAAGAATATCTGCAGAACACTATAGTTTTCCCAATATCAATTGCAGACGCATAAAAAAGTCTTGCGGCGAAATCCTGTGAGCAGCAGTGGCGGAGATAACTAATTTTATTTAGATATTTTAAGATTTCAAAAATACTTCATAAATAATGAAAAATGAAAAAAATCAAAGACAAGCTTTTATTTATACAAATACATTAAGAAAGAAAAATAATTTCTTTCATTGTTTGATGTAGGTTACTAGAATATCCTAAAACGGATTTCGATCGACACACACCAAGACCACAGACGCTACTGGTTCTTAATCTTTCAGAGCTATTAAAACACAAATATAACGCGTGATTTATGACCTCCCATCGTATAGACACGCCTACAAGCATCGATGTTCGACTTGATTGGCCCAGACGAATCGGTTGTAGAACAGCGACAGCCGTCACTCACGTCCACGTTGACTATCGGCTCTTTTGATCTACGGTTTGCCGACGGAAAATGTTTACGAGTAGTACAGATTATTTTTCGTTCAGTTTCTTCGCATATACGCTCGTGTTAGCGAAATGAGTTTTTATTTGCTCCCTATAGAAACAGCTTCTGCAATTGTTATTGGATGGACTATACTTGTAGTGTTTACAAATTCGTTGGTTATAAAGGCGGTAATTTCATTTTCATTATGAAAGGCGTATGGGAAGTGGAGATATACTTTTTTCATCAGATGGTATCAATAACTCATTTTTGTCAAAAAATGGAGTTAGCATGTTTACTCATTAGGTCGATGATATTATTTTTTCGAAAAATTAAAATTCTGCATTTTTCTGTAAATTTGGTATATTTGAGCGAAGCACTTTCGGCCTGCTGCCTGCTTTTTAAATATATAATATAATTTTGATGGACAACTATAAAAGATTATTCAGTACCTGTCATGAGAATAAAAAATCATTTCGATTCAAACAAATCTTGTGAGCATGATGAATGAAACAGAATTATTCCAAAGAAATTCATGATAGGGGTAGTGGAGGGTTAATTTTTGCCCGACAAAATCGAGTGACATATACATCTTGTGAAGCATTCTTGGTAGCATATATTTATGAAAAAAAATCCCCATCCACGCGTTTTTTTATGGAAATAGAATTATTCCAAAGAAATTCATGATAGGGGTAGTGGAGGGTTAATTTTTGCCCGACAAAATCGGGTGACATATACATCTCGTCAAGGATTCCTCGTAGCATACATTTATTACAAAAAACATTCTCGCATTCTTAACAGAAACGATATAATTTATTTCATGGCTGGCCACGAATTCTGACCATCAGTAGACGACCACTGGCGGACGGACCCACATCCACATAAGCACCGCAAATTCGTGGCTGGAATCGTGGCTGCTTTCACACTGATAGCATTATCACATGTCTTGTATGTTCCTGGTTCAAAGAATAGCAATTATAATGTGTTGGTTCCAAAAATAAAAATTTCTTAACTTTGGTAATTTCAACTTTTGAAAAATTCAGCCTATGGCCAGGCTGCCGTGGGGAGACAACGTTCCCTGTCAAGCATTGTTGCCAATTACCGGGATTTTTCCCGAAAATCGGGAATTTCAACGTGTGCCGGGAATTGTGTCGGGATTTTTACAATTGTAGGAAAAACAGGGAATTTTATTACTATTCGTAAATTTCGTTCGATTCCCAACAAACAGAACGCCGTAAGCTGAAACGCGAAAATCTGCTATGTGAACTCGACATAACATTTGACATAATTTATTTTATTTTTTCTTTGCCTCAGTTTGGTCCTCAGATATTATATTTAATGAAAATAATTTCTCAAATTCCAATTTTTTTTCGAAATTTTCAAATTTAAAGAAGCTCCCCAGTTTAAACTCGATTTGACCTTCACTTGAATAACTTCCTTCGAACCCTAGCGCCAATTGTGGTTGTTTTAGGAATATCCATAGACGATACCATTTCTTACAACCCAAACATGAATTCAACTCACTTTTAATGTGATGTTTTAGTAACAATTGAAAATACTATAATAATAAAAATATTAGTACAACATATTAACGAAGAGAAATGAAATTATAGTTGTCAGTTCGAAGCAACTAGCGGTAAAAGTTTGAACTGTGTGAAGTAACGATGCATACGTCCATCAGAATACGTTTCTGGATATAATGAGAAACTGGCGTTTTCAATTTCAAATTATTAAAAACATTGACCATTTTTCCAATTTCTGAGTTCGTTGCTGATGTTTCTAGGTGGTATTCGTTTTGTGCAAATCAAAATATTCCAGAAATGGGGCACGCGCGTGTTCCCTATTCCTGTCAATTCTTTCAAATAAGGTAACATATAAATGTAATCACCATTACATCAAAATAATATATTTTCCATGTCCATATTATTATCCATTCAACTAAAATTCTAAACGATGATTTGCCTGGAAAAACGATCAGTATACATTTTGGGATTTTTTCGGGAGTTTTCGAAAATTTACGGGAATTCTCGAGCCTGTGGTCGGGATGTTTCTTCACTTGGCGTTGGCAACCCTGCTTTCAAGTGTCGCGTTGTGTGCAATGTTGTCAGATTTACAATTTCGATTACAGGTAATGACGTCATTCAAATTTATGAAATTATATTCTGAAAAAATATAGAAGTAGTGTGGCTTGTATGGTTGAGAGAGACTTCGAAAGGGACTGTACCGGATGTCAACGAATCTATTAGACAAGTCATAACTTCTGGAATATTAGGGGTATCAAAATGAGATTTGGTATAGGTAAATGGTATGTGAAGAGGAGAGTTAACACATATTTTTCACTTTCCGGTCACTTCCGGTTTCACCGGAAATGGCTCCGGTTTTGGATTTTCAAATGGAACACCCTGTATATTTAAAAAAAAAAAATCTGAGACAATTCTGGATCAGAATGTGACATTTCTACGCCTACTTCATTTTTTTAGAGTCACTTTTAATATTGCATCTAGGTGGCCATGATCGGACGTAAACTAATCTGAGGACCTCAGGTGATGTCAGAAAATTACAATCGCAAAGTTTTATTGACTAGCCTAATATCATATGCTGATGATACTGCCATAGTGTTTTCCAGTGATACATGGGTTGATTTGTATAAAGTAGCAGAAGAGGATCTTAAAAAAATCCAGACCTGGCTAAATCACAATTTATTGAGCTTGAATATAAAAAAAACAAAATATATCACCTTTACTCTTCAAGCCACAGACCAACCTAGGAATGAGCTACTGAAAATACACAAATTCACCTGTAAAAAACAATATAATGAATGTACCTGTCCACAAGTTGATAAAACTACCTCAATGAAATACCTTGGCATTGTTATAGATCAGCACATGCGATGGGATGATCAAGCAAAGTACGTTATAAAACGAATTAGAAGTCTTTACCACAGATTCTATATTCTAAGAGATATACTTAATAAAAACAATCTAATATTATTATATAACTCACTAGTAGAATCTGTGGTAAGATATTGTATCATTATCTGGGGCGGTCTCTATAATAATGTTCTAAAAAATATTCAGCTTGCTCAAAACTCTATTCTAAAAATTATGCTAAAGAAAAACAGACGTTACTCAACGCAGTCTCTCTATCAGGAATCCAATATTTTTATGATCAGAAACGTTTACGCTTACCAGTGCTTGATCAGGGTATTCAAAGAAAAAATTAATTTTTCTATAAATCATTCACGATCCACCAGATTCACTGAAAATCTGTCACTTAAGGTGCCCTTGATGAGAAAAAATCACTCCCAAAGAAATATACTTTTTTATGGACCCAGGTTATACAATATGCTTCCACTACAAGTTAAGAAATTAAATACATTGAATTCCTACAAACGTGTTATCAAGGATATTATCGGACGAAATCAGAATATGTATAATACAATTTTCGAATAGTCCTTTCAGTAAATGAACGTCTAATCTATAATCACCCACCTGTTTAGGAAAAATTTGAGAGATTCTATCATCTGAAAAATGGTGCTAGAAAGATGATTATAATTTGTAAACAAGTAGATATGAAAATCAGAGAATCAGAGGATATCAAACCGCAATACAAGCTCTTGAAGCTTAGGCGATGTGGATGTTATCTGGTTTTCTGTACCTCATTTTATCATATTTTATAACTCATTATTTATAGTTGCATATGTACACAAAATGGAATGATATGAATAAATTAAATTGAATTGAAAAAAAAAATTGAATTGTGTTGATAGATAGGAATAAGACAAGTTGGCAATATTACATTTTCGTGTTTAACTATGATTTTTCAAATGGCGACAATTTTTTGACAAGCACTTTCCGAAAAAAGGATTTTTTGACGAATCTAACGATACTAATTTATTTGCGATTGGATTAAAAATAAGAACATAAATTAAATATTTCTAAGGAAAATATTGGATAATAATTTATTTACTTTTGTCAAGTGTGCCATGGCAAATACTTATTTCCTTTCACTGTAGTAAATTTTCAAAGTGCATTCCTCCTTGTTCAAGACACATTTCAGCTCGTTCAATTGTTTCTCTCCACACGTTTCGTAACAGTTGAGGCGTTATATTTCTAAATGCCCGTAAAATTCATTCTTCTAAGATTTCAAGAGTGGCTGGGGCTGTTGCATAGTAAACCTTTTCTTTAACATATCCCCAAATAAAGAAATCAAGCTCAGTGAGATCCGGTGATCGGGCAGGCCACCGTACTAGACAATTGGTTGCAATAACTTGATTATTAAAATGCTCTATTGAGTAATTACGAACTTCTCTAGTATAATGAGGGGGTGCTCCATCTTGTTGGAAGTAAATTCGCAGTAAAACTGCTAAAGGAAGATTATTAAGATGATACTCGATTTCATTTTGAATAAAACCTAAGAACTTAACCCCTGAAACAATATTGGCCCAATTATTATGTTTCCAACGATACCAGCCCAGACATTGACGCCAAACCTTTCTTGAAAATTGCAATCTCTCATTGCATGTTGATTTTGTTGGGCCCAGTACCGAGTATTTTGCTTATTGAACATACCATCATTTGTAAATCGTGATTCGTCGGGAAATAAAATAAAGTTGATAAAATTTGGGTTTACTCTATGATTTTGAAGCAGCCAATCACAAAACAATACCTATCTATCGCCATCGTCAGCATATAACTGATATTTAAATACTCGATATCCGTGCTTCTTCAGTATTTTTCTTGCCGATTCGTGACTTATCTGCATTTCTTGACTAATTTCTCTTAAAGAAACCGTTTTATCAACCTCAACCATAGCAAGAACGTTAATCTCAGTCTCTTCATTCATGATAAACCTCTGTTCCGCCTCTCGATTTCCTTCTTGCCTAAAACGATTATCAACATACGGAAAATACTGATGGGATGGATGTTGCCGATTGGGATATCTCTGAGCATACAACATATCCACTTTTTCACTTTGAGTAAACATTATTTTGAAGAAAAATTAAACTGAAATTTAACGAAAACTTGAAACCTTTTACTGTCTGCTCATAAAGCTTATGTCACTGTCATAACCTAAGTGAGACTTGAAAAATAACTGCAAAATATTATGCATCATGGCTATCCATGGCACACTTGTCAAAAGTAAATACATTATTATCCAGTATTTTCCTTAGCAATATTTAATTTATGTTCTTATTTTTAAACCAATCGCAAATAAACTAGTATCATTAGATTCGTCAAAAAATCCTTTTTCCGGAAAGTGCTTGTCAAAAAATGGTCCACATTTGAAAAATAATAGTTAGACACGAAAATGTAATTTTGCCAACTTGTCTCATTCCTAACTTTCATACTAGTCACTAAAACTTTGCGTTTGTAATTTTCTGACATCACCTGTGGTCCTCGCGATCGTTCGCAACCTAGATGCAATATTAAAAGTGACTCTAAAAAAATGAAGTAGGCGTAAAGACTTTTTAAAATGTCACAATCTGATCCAGAATTGACTCAGAAATCCAATATACAGGGTGTTCCATTTAAAAATTCCGGTTAAACCGGAGGTGACCGGAAAGTGAAACCTATGCGAAAACTATCCTCTTCACATACCATCCCAACTAACATTATAGGAAAATTATACCAAGCAGTGGGGTAAAACGGCTTCAAGAAGTCCGAATTTACCCATTTCTGACCAAATATTTCACCTTCAAGTACTAACTAACTCCAAAGTCATAATTGGAGTTATAAAAACCATAATTGAGACCACCAAATCTCCTTCAAAAACCAAAAACTCAATAGGCGTAGTGCGTAGTTTGAAATTACTTGTTATGGACTTCAAATATACCTCCACAGCCTCGTGGGTTAATAGAGTTATTTACTAGGTTAATTTTACCTAAAGGTAACCAGCAAAATGTGTTCAAAATACTTGGAACTCTCAGGAAAAACCTTCTGGTGAATATTTACCTGATTATTACCTCATGTGTGCTCATATAGTCAGGGAATTGACAAGTCAGTAAACAGGTCTACTATATACTCTTCATTACCTATTTTGGCACCGATTAAGTTAAAGGAGTTGCCTGGACATTTCTTGACCTAGTTTATACCTACTGCTCTACAATGAGGGCGAGATTACCACAATATTTGTCTAATCAGACTAAATGTCTACAACGAAGTCAAAGTTACCTAAAATAAAATCCTCAAAGTAACTTAGTCTATCATCAGATATTAAAGACCAAGTCGATTCAGATGAGGATGACATGATACAATTTACTTCCTTTAATTTTTTTATTGTGCCCTAAATTTTAGAAATCTATGAAATGCCGAGCAAAAATTCGAATAGAGTTAGTAAACCATACAGGTATACCACCAACTATTATCGATTAGCTGCCAGAATGAGAACAAATGAAAATATAATTCGAAACCATCCTATACTTTCCGATGTCCAGTATAGAGCCATATTTCCACTTAGTCATCATCAACTGCAGAAGTTAATGTAGAGTGTGAAATTGCTTTTACTGATGATGATACCGGAGAAAAATATGGATCAGAAGACGATGAGTTCAATGGGAATAAGGGACAAAGCTTGGAAGATAACCTCTCATTGTTAGAGGAGCTCAGACATTGGGCCTTGTCGCATAAAGTCTCCACACAATCATTCGGTGGTCAACTATGGGTGTTGCTCCACGTCTTTTTATGACGGCAACTATTTCAAAACACTCATCCATTATTGAAATAAAAACATGAAAGCGTTAACCTTAAACTTTGGTTAGGTCTCAGGTCATGTCGGTAAGAGATGGATGGGAATGACAGAATGCACTGAACAATGAATGGGCTGCGTTCAGAAAGCTTCGTCTGTCGCCAGCGGTAAACTACAGTCGGACGTTTTCAATGATGCAGCGACAAAATGGAATTTAATGAAGTTCATCCTTTTGAAGTAAATGGATGGAAAAATGGTATTGAATACGCAAAAAAATCAAATCAAATAGAAAATTCATTTTAACAAAAATAAGAGATTGATGTGTTGAAATGATGAGTTTCCATGGCTTCGAAAATTTCAAAACCAATCATTGTGGCTTCCGGAAAAGCCAAAATCAAGCAAATCATAATTGGTCGATTTTTTTATGGTATTTACAGTTGGCTGATGAATTGTATATTTCCGGGCACCACATGCGGAACGCAGAAATGTCAAATCAAAATTATTCAGCCAATCACAACACATCATTTTATATTTAAAATGTTATGATTGGCTATTTCTCTTCGGAAAGAGATTCCCTCATCAGACCATAACATTAATCATGGTTTCTATTCTGGGAAGATGTGCACTGAAATATAAATATCGCGTACTATTATCAACATTACTGATGGATTTGATATTTAATTTCAGAATAAACACTCATTACAGGGTTTTGTAGTCTATATCCATTTCTCTGAGTAACTATAGGTTACTTGGCTTTACCATTAACATTAGCAAAAAATATTGATTTTTTCACCCCGTATTGACATTTGAGTGTTTCTGCACAGAACATAAAATAAGTAAAATATAAATTTATTATCCACGATTCGCAATCCATCCAGAGAACGAAACGTATGCAAAGATAAGAAATTTTGTACCTAGATATGAGACACAATTTCAAATTGGTAGACATATGGAAACAAATTGTCCGATTTTCGGTTTCGCCAGAATAGCCAAATTACATACGACAGTGTTGCCAAATTTACATTTTACTTTGAAAAAATATAATTTCTCATTTTTTTTTTAGCCCAGGAGGCCTTGAGCAGGTTAAAATCTATACTATTTACATCAGTAATGGTATAGTAATAGTCATTCCATCGATAAGATCAATAAAAATGCTACAGCGGGAATTGAAACTTTCTGAACGCATTTTTAATGAAAAAATAGTTTTTTTCAACTGGTACCTACCGAGGGCCATCTTGCCATTCGATAGATAATTTAATTACCAATTCAACGATATACATTATATACCACTTTATTTTTGTTCAAAACTAAAAATGAGCAATTATTGAATTTGTACAAAATTTTATACGATGCCTACAAATTCCTAGAGTTATCCGTTCAGGTTGATGAAATGAAAGGTAGCCGTGGAATCATGGAAAACAGTAGGTGATTAATGTCATGTCAAAAGTGAAATACCAATTTAACTTGTCATCTCGTTTCGTTTGTGAAAAGTTTTTTGAAATGGAAAATAATAATCATTATTCTCGAAACGAACAGATCCATATGATATTGATATACGGAGAATGTCAGAAGAACGTTGTCAATGCTAGTATGCTATACGCTGTTCGTTATCCGTTAAGACGGCAGCTATCGAGGACCTATTTCTGCAAGATATGCATGAAAAAACATCCAATAACATATATTGTATTTCATCACGTGACCACAATGTGAAAGGGTCTGAAATCCCAAGATAAGGAAAATGGACTTCAAAGTCAGGAATAAAGGTTACTTTCGACTTTGAACGAAGTCTATGTGTTCTCATAGTCAAAATTTTAAGGAATTTCGACATATAGGTCCCATATGGAACCTACGCCATATTTTTCGGTTTGAACCGTTTCCGCCATTGTAAAAATAATACATAATTTTCTCGAATCGACCACATTTCAATTATTGGTAGTCAAAAAATAGGTGAATATGATATGTATACACATACTTCATCTATAAAATCAGTTTTTGAAGTGTTTGATGGAAAAAGTTGTGAAAGTAGACATAAATTAATGTTTTTTTTTTCATACAAATTTAATGATTTGATGGGCCCACTTGTTTTAGACGAGTAAAAATCAACATTATCACAGAAAAGTTTGTATCGCAAATAAAATCACAACTAGGTATGAATGCGAAACCATCACTAATTGCATTCTCTGCTATACATTTATTGACAGTTCTTTCTTTATACGCCATGTTCATGTCAACTTCAACGCTTTCACGAATAAGATGTAGGTTAAGATACACAATATACAGTAAACTTTTATTATCTTCTAACCTGCCATGGTTTGTTCTTTGTTTTATTACAGTGTTTATAACCTGAAATAGGTAAAAATGACTACATTTTTACCATCAGTCGACTAGTCTGGAGGCAATTTTACCTATTTATGCCTTCAACTTATAAGGAAAAATGTCTTTTAATCTTCCAAATTTCGACTTCTGAATTACTTCCATTTTTTCCCCATAATGGTAAATTTAAGGTGATTATAACGTAATAATTACCTTCGCCAATTAGGGCGCTGACCTATTCGAAGGTCGAAATGACGTAAATTTTACCTATAATGTTTGTTGGGATTTACCTATACCAAATCTTATTTTGATATACCTAATATTCCAGAAGTTATGACTTGTCTAATAGATTCGTTGACACCCGGTATAGTGAATTTTATAAGTTTTGTTGCGAGTTTGCACGGTTGCCACATGTTCCGTTTTGAGCACTATTTTCACCCCTAAATTAAAATTATAAATAATGGTTGTACAATTCCGGGAGTCGTGATTTTTTTTTTAGGAAATTTCCCGCTCTTTAAGAATCTTTTTTTAGAACAAGATATTCGCGAAAAACTAATTTATTGAATTGTTTATAACTTTTGCAATTTTTTATGAGCGCCATTTGAATGTTTTCAAAAAGTTTTCAGATGCCATTCAGAATCGAATGACACCTCAACCATAATTTTCGGAGAAGGAAAACTGGAATTCGTAACAAGTGTGCTTGTGAGACTAGACTATAAATATGTGCCCAAAAACTGCCTTGGTGGATTTTGTTGTACGTGATACAATTCGACAAACAAATAAAAGCGATAACGCAACATAGCGTCTGTATCTGTGGATAGATTATTTCGTTGCCGCAGTAGGTATTATATTATAGTGATTCTTTTTTTTTTCTAATTCTCAGACGTCCAAATCGATTACGTTCCTTCCATTCGATTCTTCGTGATCTCCAATCTAGTTAGTCTAGTTAACAAGTGCTTTTTAGGTCAAATTTTTTTCGCATTCTCCGAAAATTATGATTGAGGTGTCATTCGATTCGGAATGGCATGTAGATATTTTTTGAGAAAATGCTAAGGCCGCTCGCAAAAATTGCCATAGTTATAAACAATTAAGTGAAAAAAAACCAGGGGGTTTGGTTTTTCGCCAATATCTCAAAAACTATTCGAGATCATTCAAATTTGAAAAAAAATGCAAAAAGAGAAGGAAATTTCTTAAGAAAAAGTTCCGACTCTCGGAACTGTAGGACCAATATTTATAATTTTTCCAGAGGGTTGAAAATACGCCCGGAAACGGGTACTCCGGCTTGCGCAAGCCACGCCCCCTTCGGACCTTTAATGAATAAATATTATTTAAACTTATCAAATATGAGAATTAAACATTGAAAAAATTCAGGCGCCTGCAGGATAGATCAATGAACAATAATATGTGGTCCAAAAATTTTTATCGCGATTTTTCAATAAGTTATCTATTAGTTAATTAACAATTTTTTGTCGCACGAACATTAACATTGCAAGTGCGATAATTGTTAAACTATTAATCTGAGAATGTTTTCCTTTCGTGGAGCTATCCTTCAAAGGTCTGAGAATAGATTCCCGTTGGAAAAATTTGTAATTTTCGTTTTGTTATCAACAATTTACTAAGGTGAAAAATTATAAAGCTTCATTAAACATTGAAAACATTTTTTTTTTATAATATTATTATTGATCCGTTTTCTTATGATCAGAAGCTATTCAAAAATGATTTTTAATAATTTTTATCTCCTATTGTTTAAAAAATTGTTATTAACAAATCGTTTTAAAAATAAAATTAAATTTTAATATTTTTTCGATTTTTAAAGAAAAACAAATATTATTATTTAAATTTTCATTGTTTATTTAATAAACAATTTGATATAAACAAATGAATTATCTCTTTGTATTTTTTTTCTTTTTCTACTTGTAAAAACAAGAATTTCCCCTTTTTTTTTAATTTTATATTGGAATCAAGGAAAAAATTAAGATTTTTATTTTTATTAATTGAACAACAAATTAGCCAAAATTTGAAGCTCTCACTCAATTATTTATTTAATTTATACCATTTGTTTATAAAAATAATCTTTCAGAAAAAAAAAACCTTTTTTATGTCTAAATATCTCATAAACTAATATAACTATGACCATAAAACTTATGTAACTTTTTATCTAACGTATATTTATCAACAATTTTAGTTTCAATTTATTGTTCCGAAAATAACCAATTATTATTGATTTTAATTTTCTTGATTCTTGTAGATTATGCTAATAAGTTTTTAATGACCTAATGGTTTTTTCGGAAAATAAACTGAAATAATAGAATCTTTAATGTTTAGTTACAGTTATTCATCGAAGATCTGAATATTTTATGCACATTCATCCTGATCTTCATCAAGACGTCATTAATCTATAATTGACCCGCATGCTTACGACTAATTACTAATGGTCAATAAAAAATATAAGTTCAATAAAAAATATAAATAATTTATTTTTTCCAAAAATAATACATGGTTGTTTTTGTTTTTTTAAGTAGAAAAAGAAAAAAATACAAAAATAATTCATTTGTTTATAACAAATTGTTTATTAAATAAACAATGAAAATTTAAATAATAATTTTTTTCTTTAATATCGAAGACCAAGATAAATAATGATTTTTAAAAAAATGGTTCCCTAATTTTTATAACAAGTGGTAAAACAAAATTGTTATTTAACAAATGCGTTTTTAAGCAATACATTTTTTTTAAATTTTAAAAAATTTTTAAATTTTTAAAAATTTTTTTAAAAATTTTTAATAATAAAAATAAAAATTATTAAAAATCATTTTTGAATAGCTTCTAATCATAAGAAAACGGATCAATCATAATATTATTAAAAAAAAAATTTTCAATGTTTATAATTTTTCATCTTAGTAAATTGTCAATAACAAAACGAAAATGACCAATTTTTTTATTTTTCCAACAGGAATCTATTCGTAGACCTTTGAAAAATAGCTCCACGAAAGGAAAACATTCTCAGATTAATAGTTTAACAATTATCGCACTTGCAATGTTAATGTTCGTGCTACAAAAAATTGTTGATGAACTAATAGATAACTTATTGAAAAAATTTTGTACCAAGGATTATTGTTCATTGGTCTATTCTGCAGGCGCCTGAATTTTTTCAATTTTTATATTTAATAAGTTTAAATAATATTTATTCATTAAAGGTCCGAAGGGGACGTGGCTTGCGCAAGCCGGAGTACTCGTTTTCGGGCGTATTTTAAAACCTCTGGGAAAATTATAAATATTGGTCCTACAGTTCCGAGAGTCAAACTTTTTCTTAGGAAATTTCCTCCTCTTTTTGCATCTTTTTTCAAATTTGAATTATCTCGAATAGTTTTTGAGATATTGGCGAAAAACCAAACCCCCTTTTTTTTTCACTTAATTGTTTATAACTATTGCAATTTTTGCGAGCGGCCTTAGCATTTTCTCAAAAAATATCTACATGCCATTCCGAATCGAATGACACCTCAATCATAATTTTCGGAGAATGCGAAAAAAATTTGACATAAAAAGCACTTGTTAACTAGACTAAAGTATGTGAGTACCACTTCTAGTTGATCGACCTTGCTGGTACATATAAATAGCACGCAATTTGATCTCCCCATGTTTATCGATTGATAACCTATGAGATGATCACGAGAAAATGAGCAACTGGATCGTAGAGGAAATTTGTTTCTATTGTTGTAAAGTGGCAGCAGTGGCGTAGCGAATGGAGTGATGATAGAATATTGGAATTGTTGATTTTGTTATGAAACCTTGCGCTGTTGCGCGTGTCTCCCTGAAGGCGCCACACCTCCCTACTCCAATTTTTTTTGTGGTGGAGAATAGTTATTTACCTAAAAGTGCGGAAAAGACCATTTTCGCATGTGTTAGGCACAACATTTTTCCTACGAGTATAATATATTATATCTAAAATTTTTATGAGAAAGAAAGGATACCTAATATAATTTTTATTTATTTTAAATTCAAACTAATTATGATTAATATGAAAATTAATTGTACAGTTGTTATCGAATATAGGAAAAAAAATTAATTTGGAACCAGGTAGTCATACAGCTACCTATGCTCAAAGATACGAATCTGGAAAAAAGAAGAATGATGCTAATATCAAGAGAAAAAAGTTGCGCAGAGTTGAATTGTAGGAAAAGTCAGAAGATGTAACATATCAACCAAACCTTGGAATTAACATCATCACTAGTAATAAAAAACATCGAATCAATATCAATAAATTATTCCATAGTTTATTTTGATTTAGAATATCTGGATTGTGCATAATTGATGAAAATAGAGAATTTAATATATATGTTAGACGAAGCATCAATCCTGTGGCGACCAAAATTACGGGATTGAGACCTGTGTGAAAACAGCAGCCAAAAGATAGCAGCCAATTTGCCGATGATTGCCGAACGATCAGTGGCGTCGGACTCAAAATTTATTTGGGGTTCAGCGAAGATGTAAAAAGTATTATCCTCATTTTCTCCCTTACCAAACGGAAAATCCTTAAATACTTATGAATTACTCTCAGAATGATTCCCAACACCATTCAATCCAAAAAATGATAATTCAGCAGCATGGTGGGATTATAATGTGCCAAGCTGAAAACTGTCTCAACGAAAGTGGATACATATTATTCTGCCTTATACATAGAATCATTTCGTGGGAAAAAAAAATTGCATTACTTTGCTGAGGGAGATGGTAAAATACCAACCCCATTTAAAAAAATTGATTTCGGGGTTAAGACCTGAAACTGCCCCAACAAAAGTAATGACAGATCATTATTGACAATGCAGAGAATCAATTAGCGTTGAAAAAAATTCTTGCATTACTTGCAGAGGGGGTGAAATACCAACCCCCATTAAAAGAAAATCGATTTCGGGGGTAAGTCCTGAAACTGCCCCAACGAAAGTATTCACAGATCATTCTTGACGATGCAGAGAATCATTTGGCGTGAAAAAAAATTCTTGCATAACTTGCAGAGGGGGTGAAATACAACCAATTTAAAAAAATTATTTTGGGGTAAGCTGAAACTGCCCCAACAAAAGTAATTACAGATTCTTAACGATAAAGAGATTCATTGGTGTAGAAAAAAATTCTTGAAATACTTGCAGAGGGGGTGAAATGATCTGTGATACTTTTGTTGGGGCAGTTTCTGGTCTTACCCCCGAAATCGATTTTTTTTAAATGGGGTTGGTATTTCACCCCTTCGGTTTACCCCCGAAATCGATTTTTTTTAAATTGGGGTTGGTTTTCACCCCCTCAAGTAATGCAAGAATTTTTTCCCAAATGTCCTCTGCATTGTCAAGAATGTTCTAACAGTACTTTCGTTGGGGCAGTTTTAGGTCTTATCCCCGAAATCGATTTTTTTTTAAATTGGGGTTGGTATTTCGCCCCCTCTGCAAGTAATGCAAGAATTTTTTTCAACGCCAATTGATTCTCTGCATTGTCAATAATGATCTGTCATTACTTTCGTTGGGGCAGTTTTAGGTCTTAACCCCGAAATCGATTTTTTTTAAATTGGGGTTGGTATTTCACCCCTTCTGCAAGTAATGCAATTTTTTTTCCCACGAAATTATTCTATGTATAACAGAATAATATGTATCCACTTTCGTTGAGACAGTTTTCAGCTTGGCACATTATAATCCCACCATGCTGCTGAATTATCATTTTTTGGATTAAATGGTGTTGGGAATCATTCTGAAAGTAATTCATAAGTATTTTACGATTTTCCGTTTGGTAAGGGAGAAAATGAGGATAATACTTTTTACATCTTCGCTGAACCCCAAATAAATTTTGAGTCCGACGCCACTGATCGTTCGGCAATCATCGGCAAATTGGCTGCTATCTTTTGGCTGCTGTTTTCACACAGGTGGGATTGAGTACAATTTCTGGTCAATTATATTTGAATGATGTACAAGTCGATTCACTAAATTTAGTAGATTGTTTGGTAGCATTAATGCGAGATTCGATGTGCCTAGATTATTAAGAGCTATCATCAATAATAATTTAATAGAAGATTTTACCATTATAGCAGGATTTGTGGATAACTTAATTATTTTTTGAAAAACGTTCCCAGATCGAAAAGGGCCAGGAATGTTCGAGCTATCAAAATTAGCCAAAGATTCAATACCAAACGAAACATCAGATAATTTCCACGAAGCGATGTTTATTATTTTAATGAAATCTCTTTCATATTTTATTCTGAGGGTATCCCAACTACTCGCAGTATATAGCAAAACTCAAGATCTAACCTTCACTATTAATATTCAGTAAATCATTTATATATATATATATATATATATATATATATACAGTGTGACCCATTTAAAATGGAACCACTCCTGTAGAATACAAATTTTTCAGTCAATCAAAAAAATATTTTTTAATTAAGATCAAAACTTATCTTGACACAAATTTTCACAAGTTTAGTTTCATTTCCAAGGCACTCTATGTTTTTTTTCTTTGTCAAAAACGGCAAAAGTTTATTAGGCAATTTTTGTTTTCAAATTTGACTACACCATTGGATTCGTAATCGTTATAAATGAAAACCATAAAAATTTCATAAAAAAATATTGGTTAACAACGAAGTTACCACAACTTCAATTTTGGAAACAAAGTATTTGGTTATAATTTTTATTTAGATTATAGACATATGTAAAATCTGGCAACACTGCCGATACAAAGTAGGACACCAGTGAATTTGTACAGAGAAAATCCCAAGTCAATAGCTCATTCCGTTCTACAGTTATAACTCCTGAGAGTATGGTAATGTGAGCAATTTGTGGTGTACTACATCACAGCCTACTATTGAATTAGTACAATACCTATGCCTAATGTATTAGTTCAGCTTTCCTCAAATTATTGATGCCTTCTCTAAAAGCTTGTTTTAGTTGAGTTTTGCAGAATTTAAAAGGAACATTTTTTGTCCTGCTTTCTGTTTTATTATTGAATAAATAATTTTGATACTTTAAAACTTGATTCGGTTCATTTCGTTTTTATCGGCTATGGAAGACTGCATAACTTAAAAATGATTTTTTAATTTTCTGTTATTTTCGAATACACTTATAACCTAAACTTAAATAAATGATTTTAAGGGAATATGATTTACAAATCCAGTGGCGTAGTCAGATTTTTATTACAAAATCGCTTCCACCATAAATCGCTCACATTACCATACTTTCAGGAGTTATAACTATAGAACGGAATGAGCCATTGACTTCGGATTTTCACTGTACAAATTCACTGGTGTTCTACTTTGTATCGACAGTGTTGCCAGATTTTAAATATGTCTATAATCTTAATAAAAATTATACTTGTTTCCAAATTTAAAGTTGTTGTAACTTCGTTGCTAAGCAATATTTTTTTATGAAATTTCCATGGTTTTCATTTATAACGACTACGAATCCAGTGGTATAGTCAAATTTCAAAACAAAAATTGCCTAATAAACTTTTGCGGTTTTTGACGAAGAAAAAAAACCATAGAGTGCCTTGGAAATAAAACTAAAGTTATGAAAATTTGTGTCAAGATACAGTTTTTGATGCTTAATATTCAATTCATTTTTTTGAGAATGACTGAAAAATGCGTATTCTACAGGGGTGGTTCCATTTTAAATGGGTCACACTATATATATATATATTGAAGAGTATTGGTCCGAGAACTGATCCTTGCGGAACCCCATAGGGAATATTTGCAGCAGAGCTCATTTTATCACCAATTTTAACATATTAATTTATGTCTTCCAAATATCTTTTGAATAGTTCCTCGGAAGCCAACACTCTCCAACACACCTAATAACTGAGTGTGACCCACTGTATCGAATGCTTTTTTGAGGTATCTTGGCATCAACATTTTTAGATATTTTCGATGTTAGGTGTGCTATTGCATCTACAGTAGATTTTTTTTCCGTGAAACCGAACTGTTTGGTTGATAATCATTTATACTTCTCCAAGAATCCTATCATGCGTTTCTTGATAAGTGTTTCTATTATCATAGACATTTTCTTCTCCATTTTATGGGAATACACTTTATCTATAGCCAATCTATGAAATCTTTATTGAAATAGGAATTCCTAATATAAATGCAATGGTTTTTCAGATTATACTAATTTGAATTAAAAAACAACAATAAAAAAATAAATACACAAAGTACAGTTGATGACATGACATGACATCACAGTTGAACACATTTTTGACCACAACTTGAGACATTTGAACACATTAAAGGAAGTTTAAAAAAGTTAAGAGAAAATATCTCATATAAAATGTATATCTAAAAACTATATATCTATAAACAAATATGTCCCTAAAAAAGTATATCATATAAAATCTGCACCAAGATAAACTATACAATATGTTGATTCTTGAGTTGAGTGACATAACATGGCTTTGAAGCTGGATTTTGATAATAAAAAAACCTTTTATTCAAATACCCTGAAAAGAACAAAATAATTGCTTTGGATGGGTGACGTCGGTTATTCCGTGAGTTATAGATTCAAGAGCTTGTCGCGAGTTTTGAATCTACAGTGACCGGCAGAAAGTACGCATCATATGGGAAATTCTTTTATTAATAAATTTTGACGAATATCGATATGTGCAATCGCTTCTGCATCAAAAGCAACCCCAAAAGACGTTGTACAGTGCCGTTCGTCTTTTCGTGTTTGGAGGGAAATTTAAAAAAATTAAAAATTATGTTTCAAAACACACTTAGTTGAGAAAATATCGAAAAATGTTATTCGAAAAAGTTGTTCAGAACGTTATTTTATAGCTATGTACAAGTTTTGAAAAATCTGAGATAAAAAATAAAATCAATTTTTTGCCATAATAAAATTTCAATTTGGAAAATACATTTTAGACAAAGAAACTCATTAGTAAGGCCAACAGTAATATTTTAAATGATATTTTGTAAATATTCGCAAGCTACTTCTATTTTATTCGGAAAAAAATTGAAATCTATGGATTTGCCATGTATTCAGCTGCTTCATAAGAGGTCACTGAAATATCTCCAGGACATTATAATAAACAGTATCGGGATTATAATGTCCTGAAGATATTTCTGTGACCTCTTATGAAGCAGCTGAACACATGGCAAATCCACAGATTTAAAATTTTCTTCGAATAAAATAGAAGTAGCTGGAGAATCTTTACAAAATATTATTCAAAATATTACTCTTGGGCTTTACTAATGAGTTTCTTTGTCAGAAATGTATTTTTCCAAATTGAACATTTTTTTATGGCAAATATGATTTTTATTTTTTTATCTCAGATTTTTTTCCAAACTTGTACATAGCTATAAAATGTCGTTCTAAACAACTTTTCCAAATAACATTTTTCTATATTTTTCCAAATAAGTGTGTTTTGTGACATAATTTTTAATTTTTTTAAATTTTCCGCCAAACAAGAAAAGACGAACCGCACTGTACAACATCTTTTGGGGTTTCTTTTGATGCAGAAGCGATTGCATGTATCGACATTTGTCAAAATATTATATTAAAAAAATTCCCATATGATGCGTACTTTCTGCCGGTCACTGTATAACTCACGGAATAACCTACGTCACACATCCAAAGCAATTATTTTGTACTTTTTAGGGTATTGGAATAAAAGCTTGTTTTTAAAAACGTTTTTTTTATTAATTATTTTATTTTGTTTGTGCTTTTCAGTAAGTACCCCTAATACCCACATACCAATTTTGAATCGAATCGGACCATAATTACAAAACTCGTTCGCCATCTTGGAGCCGCCATCTTGAATTTGTGAATTTTGTCAGGAAATTCATATTCTTCGACCCTGAAAACCCCCACATACCAATTTTGAATCGAATCGGACCATAAACACAAGTCTCGTCCGCCATCTTGGAGCCAGAATTTTGGTTTTTTTTCTCTAACAAATGCATAATGCATTGTCACGGAAACTATGAACACCTGCGAAATTTCACGTTAATCGAACAACTAGAAGTGAATCAAATTTAACTTGCAAGATTTCATGACAAACATCGGGACAGGTGAAACTAAATAAAAGCTTGTAAAAGAATGTAGCGTGGCTGAGTTCTTCATGGGCTTGGGAAGTTGATTGAAATCGTCCAATCCTTTGAAAAATAGCGAGTTCATAGAATGTTTTGTTCTTGTTCTAGATATGTGAAATAGATTAGTTGTGTTCATGGATCTGATTATACAGGGCTATTCAAATTCGAGTCTATGCATGGGGATTTCGATAACGGTAAGAGATAGAGGGTTGGTTGAATGGGGGCAAAGTAGCGTATTTCGGAGGTTAATTATATGGATGAAAAAAATCTGACCTAGCTTCTTTAGTTCTGGAGTTATACAGGAAAAATCGAAAATTTCGAAATTCTTCTTTTGCCTTTATCTTTTTATTTTACGAAGATTTTTTTTTAATTTTGCCACTTTGCCATAGCAACTTTTTGTAAGCTATCCAAATATCTGAATAAAAATTATATACAGGGTATCGTATAAATTGGGCCACCCTCAACTTTTAATTTTCAAATACGGACCTGTATTTTTTATTGCATTTTTTTCAATGCCAAGAGTCATGTTTCATATCGACGTAGTATTTTCATCCGAATTACAGGGTGTTTTGGAAATATTGAACTAATACCAGTGATATTCCATAATTTTTTAATTCCATAACAACTGTAATTGAATTATATCAGAGAATGAGAGGTGAAACAGACAAATTGATTCTTTAAGAATAATCAATTTCAGAATTTCCAGATTATCTAGTCTCACTACTTGTTCGGAATAACAATAAAATAAAATCAGCATTTCCAAGAGACATTTTTCTTTACCATAATGTAGCACTAGTAGAATAATTATTCATCCCCATATCGATTGACCTCAGTAGGTATGAAGAAGATCTGTTGTATGTATTCTGCCGAGAACTCACAAACATAATCTGTCACAAACATAACATTGTATTTGATCATATAGCTTTTCATATTTTATAACTAGTCACACAAGAACTTGTTTAATTATTATCAAGAATTGAAATAACAGCCATTATAAGTATTCATAATCGAAATAAATGTTCAAATTGACGACCTTCTCGTTCCAGATATTTACGGAGTCGTTTTTTTAAGTTATTATTTGCTCTGAAAATATCTCTTCGCCGTAGTGATGCAAAAGCGTTCATGATTTTAATTCTTAAATCTTCTATATTTTCAATTTCGTTTTGATATATTCTATTTTTTAGTGTACCCCATAAAAAAAGTCAAGTATACTGAGATCAGGGGATCTTGCAGGCCATCTTATAGGCCCCTTATTTGCTATCCATCTTCTTGAAATGTTTCTTGTAAAAATTGATTAAGGTCTCTTGTGCAATGTGGGCGAGCTCCATCGTGTTGAAACCACAACCGATTTAAATTAGCAATGGGAATATCATCGAGATATTCACTGAGAGTTTTTCTGAGGAACTCTAGATAACGTTCGCCATTGAGCGTCCCGGCAAAGATGTAGGGACCTAGAACTCGATCCTTCAAAATTCCAGCCCATACATTTAGACCAAACCGCACTTGAGGTCTCGCAATTTATGAACAATTTTAACTTTATAGCATTTGAATCTGTTTTTTCTTAAAGTACGCCATACTGTAGTTTGCGGTAAATTCAATTCCTCAGCAATTTGTACTGTTGATTTTGATTGATTTGTATTGATCTGAAATATGGAGATGAGCCTAATTAACAGTTGATTCAGTATTACCTACTTACCGCTTGAGGTATGTTTTCCTGTAACTCAATAGGAGTTTTGTTCCCATATTTTCTCCTTGGTTTTGTGAAAGATCTATATTCGCGAAGGTTTCTGTCCAAAAGTCTGAAATATGTTAACGTTAACCATATCTCTTTTCTGCCCTGTGGGGAAACCCATTTTCAGTACTAACAGATTTTTTATCAAATACCAAGTGAGGTTAACTAAATATTTATTTTCCAAAGCATACTATGAGAACTCAAATGGTTTAATCATAATTGTTGTATACAGCAACAGAATGCCCATGAATTTGCTGAAAAATATAGGTAGTTCGAAAAGTGGGTAACAATGAAATATTTCCAAATTGGTGTCTGGAGTATGAAGATTGCCATTCGAAGATTTTTTTTTATATTATATGACATACACGTACTAGGAAGAATACATTTTAACATTTTCGCACATTGATCATGGGTTCGTGAACTGAAATGTGGATGAATTCTGAAGAAGACATTCTTCGTCGAATAATGTTGATTTTCTTCCAAATCCTAGGCATTCATACAATTTAAAAAAAAAATTGAAATTTTACTGGTAATAGCTCAATATTTCCAAAACACTCTGTAATTGAGATGAAAATACTACGTCAATATGAAACATGACTCTTGGCATTCAAAAAAAAAAAAAAAATACAGGTCCGTATTTGAAAATTAAAAGTTGAGGTGGCCCAATTTATACGATATATAATTTTTATTCAGCTATTTGGATAGCCTACAAAAAGCTGCAATGGCAAAGTGACAATTTAAAAAAAAAATCCTAAAATAAAAAGATATAGGCAAAATAATTTTTCCTGTATAACTCCAGGACTAAAGAAGCTAGATCAGATTTTTTTAATCCATATAATTGACCTCTGAAATATGCTACTTTGCCCCCATTTAACCACCCCTCTATCTCTTACCGTTATCGAATTCCCCATGCATAGACTCGAATTTGAATAGCCCTGTATATAGTGTCACAGTATCAGCCCGCATGATATAAGGCATTTTTTAAACTTAAATTACGCATATTTATTTAGACTTTTTGCTTTGAAAATAAAGTAAAATGACGCTATTTTTTTTCACTTACAGGCTATACCTGCCCAATATGTTATATTTTCAACAACAAAAAAAGTTAGATAATTCTAAAAATGTTAAAAGGTTTCTTCTTCGGTTTTCTACCTACTAACAAATTTGAATAACCTTTTCACGTTTCCTCAACCTCATTTTTTTTATCATTCGACTTCCTTAAATTGCGAAAAGACCAGTTGAAATTTAATACACTCGTTTACTGAAGGGATTTTCTCTGCATGAAAATGTTTCGAATTGGATTTAAAAAAATTCAAATGTGCAAATAAAATTTTGTCATACTTGATTGCAAAGTTGCTCTAGTTTCAAATTTCAAAGCAAAATTCGTTCTATTTATTATCACAATACAAAAAAATATGCCATAATCCAAAACTCTCAATTACATCCAATAGACCTTTCTAGAGTATTACTTTTACATTGAATAACAAAATCAATTTGAAAAAATGCCACTGAACATTGATGTTCATTTCAGATTTTTTTAGATCTAAATACAAAGAACTGCACAACAGATAAACCACTTTGAACTATTTCATGAAACGAGCTGCTAAAGTACAATTATTTTATCATAAACTTTTAGAGATAAATCTAATTATTAGGTGATTCAATTGATAACAAAACAACTGTATGTAGGAAAATGATTATTGCATTCGGTATGTCTGTCATCACGTTCAATGCGAATAATAGTTCGCCTGGAAAATTCATTGACAGTGTTTCTTAAAAACTGATGAGTAATATTTGATACACTCTTCAGATTGTCGACATCTCAGAATGGTCTGCTGTTTGCTTCGATAAGCCCCAACGAAAAAATTGACAAATCGTTCCCATGCTAAATGAACGATTTGTCAATGTTTCCATTTTGTGAGATTCCCTCTTCACACGTTTCACCAAGTTTCTTCAACATTCTGAAAATGTGGCAAACAAAAACCTCATCAATAAGGAAGAGAAAACTTCGCAAATGGGGTGTTCATAGTAAGGTCTAAGCTGAGACCACACCCAAGTTTCATTTCCAAAAAATGTTTTCTACCATAACAATTGTAAGTAAGGTAACTTCCATTTTGTTCCATAACCTGTACCATAATCATTATTTTAGATTTTTGTAATTCTGCTGAAGATGGGGATCTCAATCTCCGAAATGCATACATTTTTCCAGTAGCCATGCTGTTTTTATTTCGCGGAGAACGACTTTGAGTTAACTCTCTTTTCCTTCCCATATTCAACAATCTCTTTTCGCCACAAAAGTTTTCTACTATATTTTTCTTCATAACATATGAACTCAGGCATATGAAATTTTCTCAGAATGTAAGCAGAAATATTACTGAATGAGACTGGGTAGTTCATTTTCCGGTTCCTTTGCTCATTTTCCGATAAAAAAATCGCGAATGAAATTCGCATCAATTTCCATTATTTTTTGTTCATAACTCTCGAACGCCCGAACTCAGATATATAAAGTTTTTCGTAACTGGAACATTGCTGAGGATGATTTTTTGGTTCAATTTGCGGTTCTCCTATACCCCAGTGATCTTAGTCAAAATTAGGTAAGAATCTCGGAATTTGAGATACCCAGCTGAATATTCGTATGAACTTGTATTTTGGCATTCTAAAAGTTGTCTCAAAACCTACATATGGTAGGGTGTACGCGTCTATTAAAATTTGAGGTCAAAGGTCACAAAAATCGATTTTTTGCATATTTTTTGCAAATATCTCATTTTCTATGGGTTTTTTGCTATTCGTATTCATTATCAATATTGTGGAGACTTGAATTCCCTATAACTTTTGTTTCAGAAAGTCATTTATACGTTGAATCGTTTTCGAGATAGAGGGCGGAGAGTGCGCGGTTAGAGCATAATGTAAGGTCAACCGGTATAGTCCCGGTCAAAACACGCTATATAAAGTTTATTAATTATTGATAAATAAATAATTAATAATGATTTTCATTTGTTATCAACTATTACATTATATTTAATAATTTTTTTCATCAATTGATTCTATCTATTCAATAATACTTAAACAGATTCCTGAAATTAAAAAATAATTAAGGGACAAACTTTAATTACATTTTGATTATATTCTCATTTCCACTAATTATAATTTAAGTAGACAATAATGGAGTTCATATTCTTTAAACTCCGTAAACTCTCAAATTCTTTCATAACGTTAAAAATTCGAAGAAACATATTTTGCATCTGCACGCATTAAGTGGCTGTGATACGACTTCTGCGCTTTTAAAAAAAGAAAAAAAAACCGTTTCTCAAAGCATTTGAGAAACTGCCGAATTTGGAGCAACTTGCAGCAGCATTTGAAGAAGAAAACTGTCCGGTTCAAAGATTATTTGAGACTGGAATTCAAATCTTGTTGGCAGTCTATAATGCTCCAAAATCTGTGGACAGTATTGATCATCTTCGTTATGCACAATACGTCAAGTCTACGAAACTGAATAAACCTGTGCAGTTATCAAATATTCCACCAACAGGTGCAGCAGCTCACCAACATTTCAATCGTGTTCATTATCAAGTTCAAACTTAGTTAGGGCATGATTTGGAACCCCAGGAGTGGGGTTGGACAATGCGTAACGGATTCCTGGAACCTATCACGACCATTTTAGCACCTGCTCCAGAGGAATTGCTCAACACAATCTTCTGCAACTGCGAGAGTGGTTGTGGTTCGCGTAATGGATGCAGGAAATCGGGGTTGCAGTGCTCTTTAGCTTGTGGCCAGTGTAATGGGCAAGCTTGTCTCAATTCTTCACCATGTCAGAGCGATGTAAATGGAGACAGAACCTTTGACCCCAAAATCATGGAAGACCTGGGGATAAATGTCGCCGAAGATGATATAGAAGAAGACTTCGAAACACCACAGCGGTTGGGAGACGACGATGAAGAGGAAGAAGATAATTAAAATTATAATAAGTTGCAGTTCATGTAATTTTTATTCTATTCAGAATAGAATGGTATTTTTAATAAAATCATAAATTAAGAATTTCTTTCTTTTTTTTTCAATTATTTAAGGAGTTATTAATATACATTACATTAGAATTGAAATATAATTTAAGTATTTTCTTTAACAATTCTATAACTACACGGGCAGGTAAGTGTTATTAAATGAATGAATACTTAATTAAAATGAGATACAAAAGTAAAAAAAATATTAAATACAATGTAATATTTGATAACAAATGAAAATTATCATCAATTATTTATTTATCAATAATTAATAAACTTTATATGGCGTGTTCTGACCGGGACTATACCGGTTGACCTTACATTATGCTCTGACCGCACGTTCTCCACCCTCTATCTCGAAAATGATTCAACATATGAAAAAAATGTTGGGACAAAAGTTGTAGGGAATTCAATTTTCTACAATATCGATCAGCAATACAAATACCGAAAACCCCATAGGAAATGAGATATTTGCAAAAAATATGCAAACAATCGATTTTCATGACCTTTGACCTCAAATTTTAATAGACGCGTACACCCTACCATATGTAGGTTTTGAGACAACTCTTAGAATGCCAAAATACAAGTTTATACAAATATTCAGCTGGGTATCCCAAATTCCGAGGTGAACTTACTAAGATGACTGGACGCATTTTCTAATTGAAATAAAAACGCAAATTCCAGAATAACTTCCACACGCAAATAAGCAGGTGTACAAAATTTCCCAAAAATTTACCTGAAACATACCTCTCTTGATCTGATTGTATTTTCTATGAAAAACCCAAACCCTTTATTATTCAGATATAAAGGATTTTAGTTGAATTTAATCCAAATAATATCATTCGACCCATACTTCAATGACAAAATAATAAAGATAATAGGATTTTCTTAGAACAAGTTCCTTTATTGTAGCATTATAATCCTGTAAGTTGTGGTTTATTGGGTTTCTTGGTAAATTATGCAAATTATCCCTTTTCCTCTAAATATGGTTTGTAAATTCGGGATTTTCAATTAGTTCAATGGTGAATATCGTACGAGGTTGTTTGTTCCGATTTAGTCTCCGCAGTGTATTTAATTTGTGGTGTTTTCAAACCTATGCTCTAATTACAAAGGGGAGAAGATGGACGTTCTAGACTTAAATAGGGGAGAAAGAAAGGTGGAATCCCCTGACATTCTAGACTTAAGTAGGGGAGAAATAAAGATGGAATCCCCTGATGTTCTAGACTTAAGTAGGGGAGAAAGGGAGATGAACTTCTCTGAAGTTCGAGACTCAAGTAAGTATATTAGATATGAATAGAAAAATCGAATTTAAACGGTTTTCTTCACATAAAGGATTCAATATAAAATTGAACCAGAGAAAGGTAGATCAATTCAATTCAATTTTATATTGAATCCTTTATGTGAGAAAACCGTTTAAATTCGATTTTTCTATTCATTCCACTTCACATGGCACTTATCTCTCACTATATTAGATATAGCAGACATCCACCACAGTGTTTTGATAACACTTTTAATTTTTGTAAATCCATCAAATCATTGATAACTATTTTCGGAGGACATATGATATTTCTTTTACAGGAATAAACGATATTTCTGAACTGTTATTTTCCTAAACACGTTTATCTCAAAAATATTAGTAATCATCATCAGATTTATTATTGAACAGGCCAGTTTATTATTTTTTTCTCAAATGGAACTTAAAAAAATAGTCTGTTTCATTTTTCTCTTTCAAGCCGGAGTACATGGAATATTGGATATTGCTTTCTCTCATTTCTTAAAAATGCGAGTATGTTTTCACCTACTGATAAAAATTTGTCAGAAAAACTCATGTTTTATCCCGCTCGCAAAAGGACGGTCGGCCTAAAAAAATCGAATTATTTCAACATTTTTGTTCCGAGGAGTTTCTAATTGGATTTGCATTTTCATAAATGATAACCCATAATCATTATTTTGAAGTCTTATTTGAAAATAATAATAATAATAATAATAATAATATACTTTATTGTCATTAAGAATAAATCTTGTGGACAAAGCTTGTGAAAAATAAATATAAAATGAAAATATGAAAACACCTACGGAAAAGTAAAGCTAGAACATATAAAATGTAAATATAAAAACACCTAGGGAAAAGTAATGTTAGAACATACACTATAAAGTTCATCGTCGAATTTTGTATCAACATGGTTGTGTAAAGTTTTGTTTAAAAATCGTATCAAAACTTATATAATACACATATAAACATATACAATCATATATAATATTACATAAATGAACACACATATTACACCAAACAAACAAACATCTATATCCAAGGAAGAATATAAACAAAAATCTTATACAACATATATTCAAATATGCACATTTTGTCACGTAAATTTATCATTATAGAACTCTTGCAAATTATAATAGGGTCTATCAGCCATAAATGTTTTTACTCTTATTCTAAACATTTTGTTGGTCAAATTTGCCTGTCTTATACGTTATGGAATATAACAATATTTATTGGTGTTGGGAAACTTTTGCGAGTGCTGTGAAAAGATGAATATAATGATAGAAATATTATTATATATGCCTATTTTTTAATATATATTATTTTCCATAATTCCAATTCACTTTTATAAATAAGTGAATATAAAATTGTTATTGAAATTTCTATATTTATTTGGAAATTCTTTTAAATTGAATTATACCTGAGTTTTGGCGTAAGTTTTGAGAAAAAATATCAACAGAAATTTGGGCGATACGAATTTGGTCACATTAGCCAGGTAATAAGAATTTTGAGATATGAAACTGATCACAGGTCCAAGAATCTACATGAATACACAAAATGAAAGTGGACTTATTTTATTACCGTACAGAAATGTATCGTAGTAGTAAGAAAAATTCAAAAAAATAACCGCATTTCATTGCAGCACAATATATGTGAAAAACAGTTTTCACAAAATTTAGAATGCTAATTTTATTGTCCTTGAGATCTTTTAAAAATTCTCCATAAAGCGTTTTTATTTTAGAGTATGCACATTTCTTGATTTTGAAGGAGTATTGATACTCATATAAACCAGAAATATTATTATGTTATTTTTCTTTATTTTATCTCTACTGTGAACAATTGTATTGAGTCTTGAGCTTTCAGCATATAGGTATTGATTTATCTTGGCAATGAGTATGTATGGATATGATGATACAATATAATGATTGTACAAACCTAGCAATTTGATTAAAAAATATTTGAATATATCTAGGAAATGTTCCAAGGGAATTTGAATTGGGGTATGGTATCTTATGGTCTTTGTGACAAATAACACCAATTCCCTGACATTTGATATTGATTTGAGACATCTGTAAATTATTTTCTTATTACGTGATTGTTTTCAATTTTGCCTGAAAAACTACAATGACCGTGGTGGGAAGTCTGCATGTTAGTATTAAGTGAAAAAAATGGATGCCATTCCTAACACGTATTGGATTACATTTGCCCTTTTAGATTAGTTTGTTTTTCTTATGATTTAATATTAAGTTTCTATATATATTGTATGATAAAAAAGTTTGGTCGACTCAGTGATATCATATCACGATGCCCATCAGTTGTTCAAACGTGACTAGCAAATTAGCTGTCGTGAAAGCACTCGTGTTTAGTTGGGATTAATAGTCACTTGTTACGAATTCCTGTTCGCCTTCTCTGAAAATTATCGTTAAAAAAATTCAAGTGCAATGGTGCTCCAAAAAATAACAAAAAAGTTATATTTAGAAAAAAAAAGATTTCGTTTTTCGGGAATATCTCGAAAACTAGGCAGTTATCGCAAATTAAAAAATGATCCTTAAAGAGCAGGAAATTTCCTAAAAAAAAGTCCCGGCGCCCGGAACTCTACCACCAATATTTTTAATTTAGAGGTTAAAATTGTGATCAAAACGCGGCTACCGTGCGCTTGGTTGATATGATTCCCTGATATTAAAAAAATGAACTCATTAAATATGAATATTAGGGAACGAAAAAAATCATGAATAAACATTAATCCGCCCAAAAATTTTTTTTTCGCAATTTTTCAATTACTTTTGCTATTCAAGTAATTTTTTCAATTTGTAAATCAACATACAAACTGTAATTTTATATATATTCTTTAAATGGTTCAAAAGATATCCCCGTTTATAAAATTTGTAAATTTTGATTTTTCACTTATTAATTCAAGGGATTAAAAAATTACAAAACCAAATAGAGCTATACATTTTTTTTTAATGTTTCGATTGTTTCATTTTATAATCACTGAAAACTTTATAATTTTTTTAATGTTTTACACATTGTGTACGACATTTTGATTTTTTTTTTGTTGGAAATTTGATCATTGGTGAAAATTCGGAATTTTAAAGAAAAAATAGTTTTTTAAAAAAATAAGTATTGTTTAAAAACACATTTTTTTAATTAACATAATTTTTGTTGCTGAAAATTAAGATCAAGGAACCATTTTTAAAATCATTATATCTAGTGTTCTTTCGATTGGTGAAAACATTTTGTCCAATACATATAGTGAGGTGAGATTATTGACAAAACCCTAGACTGAAAAAACAGTTTATTCATTTATTCGAATAGTGCGGAATAAACGTTTATTTATTAGGAACAAATAATATAAATTATTTAAATATACCTTATTAATACTAAATTCAAATTAATTCCCAATAAATATAGATCTCGGTATAGATTTATTAAGTGTGAATAAAACATTACTTCTAAAAAATAAAGAATGTTTATTGGTATTATATATTTTATTAGCAATCAATAAACACATTATCAATATGTTTTATTTATTAAAAATAAACGTTTGTAATCTGGTCCTCCTCCATTTCGGCAAGACGATAGCCTTGATGAACTGATGAACAGAATCTATGATTGTATTATGTTATAGAATAGATTCACAATCACCCAAAATTAATACATACAACACGCGACTTGACCGACACAAGGCAAAGGGCACCACACCACCCCATCATGGCACCCCTGGCGGTATTTTATAATAATGGTCATCGCGGTATTTTCAATAAACATTTATTTAAAAACAAATAAAATATTTTCTATTAAAAAAATTATTTAATTCATAACAATAACGCTGACAAAGCAAAAAATGAATATTTATTGTCTGTTTATATGACTTATTCACTTTAATAAACTTAAAATTAAAATGAATAAATTTTTTGAAATCACCCAACAAATGATTTTATCAGGAATAAATTTATATCGTTAATTATAAACAAATCGACCTCAAACAAACTGTCTATTTTTCATTAGTAAATTATATTATCTAGATTATTAATATAAAATAAAATAGTATTTTCTTGATTTATTGTAAATAAAAGGCATACAAAAAATGTGTATTAACCCTGTCTTTTTTCAGTGTATGCTGGAAATTTCATTGTCAACAATTATCTTCTAAGTTGAATTCTCTGAAATTTAATGCTGGTTCAAAAGAAGTTTTCATTGAAATATTTAATGTTATGACACTTTCCTGTCTCTTCATTTTCGAAATGTGTGTTAAGTTTTGTAATATAAAGAATTTTTCATAATCAATTCTGATATCTATGAATATCGAACACGAACAAGGCACCAACCACTTTCATGTTTATTTTGCCAAAACAAAAATTAAGTCAAGTGCTCCTGATAATCTTCCAGACAAACTAGGACATAACTGCATTGTCCTCTTTCAAATATGATTTGAAATGTTTTTTACTTGAGAAGTGTTTTTATAGTGTTGATGATTTTATAGAAATTCAGCACGTGTGTGAATCATTTTGGGAAATATTTAGTATATATACATATGTCAATTTTATCTTGCGCAATCTTATCTATTTATTGACAATTCCAAAACATATAAACCGTGCCGAAAAATGGAATAGAGATCGATGACTTTTTGGTGAAAGACTTGTTTTTTCTATAATTTCAAATATTCTCATATTTTTAAGCTTAGTCGTTGAATATTAAAATTATTTTTTACTTTTTAGTGCGTTAAAAGCGTGTTCTTTAGTTTTTTTATTTTATTTTTTTAATATTTTTAACTTGAATTAAGGTAGTTCCGCCACGAGACAGTTGAATTAGGAAATTATTTTCGACGGAATCTAAAAATTTCAGAGGACTTTTCGAAACGCACTTGCCCCCCCCCCCAATCGACTCTAGAAAATTTCTTCGTTATAGAAAGTCGGCGACTCAAAAAATTGATGTCCCCGAAAAGCGCAGCAAAACAAAATTCAGACCCGGGCCCCCCCTCACTAGAAATCAAACGTCATGGGAAAAAATTATCGTTTTTCGATAAAACTCCAATGGACTTTTTTGTAGTATTCCTTTTGAACTTTTTTGGGGGGGGGGGTATCGTTGAAATCGATGGGGTCAACTAGGAGAAGGAGTTTTTTTTTTCGCGTTCAGACCCTCAAATCCCCCGTCCTTCCTTAAAAAGTCTCCTGGCACAATCCGCATTTCTCTATGACCCCCCCCCTTTAGGCTGGACTATTTTGAATAACGAGAGTAGTTTTGATTATATCTGTCAAACTAGATGGTCAATCACTTTGATTTTTTTTTCACAATATCTGTGAAAGCCTACTCTAGCTCCTCGTTTTTCATAAACTTCCTAATTTTAGTACTAACGGTAGAATTAATAATGTGCTGTTTGCCTATGCATGGTCCATATGTTACGTGTTAATGACAACTTCAATTATATATACCTCGGGTTCGAGATGGTGAAACTTGTTAAAATTTTATAGAGGTGTTGTTCACATGTTAAACAATACGTATTTTAATAATTTCCTAATTCAACTGTCTCGTGGCGGAACTACCTTAAAAAGGATCTCATCATATTCAAAATTAGAAAAAATATTTGTGAAACACGTTGAGAAACACTATTTTTCGTAACGAGCTACTGCAACTGGTTGCACAAATAACTATTGGGACATCCTGTATGTAAAAAGAAATATTTTTGGAATGTGCCTCGTTGTCGGACCTATAGTTTAAAAGTTATGGAGCTTGCACGCACTCCTGTGTCGCCCTGTATGAAAATGTGGAAAAATCCATAATATAAAAACAAACAATTGTAAATTGAACATATCGAAAAATCGTCCTAATACGCCCTATTAACCTTTTCGAGCGCTTCATTTCTTTATCACGTCCTGGACGAGTTTCTATTCATTGTACAATCTCCCGAGTAATAATACATTTCCCATAGATATTTTGGCGCCGTATTGTATATTTGTTCGGTTTGTTGGACCCAGAGCCAAGGTTTGGTGTTGCGAAATTCGCAGTTGAAAATATATACGTGCGAATCGCCAGTGCAAATGCATTCGATGTTAGGTTAATCGTACGTTTGCTTACTATTTTCTTTATTTTTAGTCTGCGGGTGGATGCAGATTTTAGATTTTCGGCTGTTGCATCGTAGTTGCGGTGAAATTCGATAGGGGCTTGGCAATGACCTAAACATATTTCGTCGGGTCGATGAATACACAATTTATTATTTTACAAGCTTTTATTTCGTTTCACCTGTTCCGGTGTCTGTCTGTAATCAAATCTTGCAAGTTAAATTTGACTTACTTCTAGTTGCCCAATTAACGTGAAATTTGGCAGGTGTTCATAGTTCCCGTGACAATGCATGAATTTTTGTTAGAGAAAAAAACGAAATGGCGGCTCTAAGATGGCAAGATGTCCCTGAAAAGAGCGCAGAGCTCTATAGCGGGGACATAGGGAAAAATTTTTAGAATAAAATAAGAAAATGTAAACAAAGAAAATTGAATAAATTACTTTTGACTTGACTTGGAGAGGTTCGTGTTTATGGTCCGATTCGATTCAAAATTGGTATGTGGGGGTTTTCGGGGTCGAATATTTTGAATTTTTTGACAAAATTCATAAAATAAAAATGGCGGCTCCAAGATGGCGGATGATCTCTGTGATTATGGTCCGATTCTATTCAAAATTGGTATGTGGAGGTTTTCGGGGTCGGAGATTATGAATTTATTGTTGAAATTCATAAATTCAAGATGGCGGCTCCAAGATGGTGGACAGGTTTTGTGATAATGGACCGTTTCTATTCAAAATTGATATGTCGAGGTTTTTGGGGTTGGAGATTATGAATTTAGTCGAAGATTATTGAATTTTTGGCAGAATTCACAAATTGAAGATGGCAGCTCCAGGATGGCGGACAAGTCAATCTTCAGACGGTCTCCTCATTGATGAACTAGATAGCTGAGAACTTACAGGAAAAAGGTCCCATAATGACGATGCTTTAACAAAAACGCATAGATTAAGGCTTACTTACTAAAATGCACCAAATAAAATAATTAATGAAAAAAACTTTTTAAAGACAAGCTTTTATTCAAATGCGCTGAGAAGTAAAAAATAATTGCTTTGGATGTGCGATGTGGACGTGGGTTATTCCGTGAGTTATAGATTCAAAAGCTTGCCGCTTTTGTGTTCGAACTGAAAACTTCGCGCGACACCTAGCATTGGAATTTCCATTCATGACTCTTCATACTCCTGATAAATGTCCGTTGTTCCCTATTATATTATTTTTCATAAATACTTTGATGAATGGAAGTAGTTTATTCATTATTTTGAACTGATTAGATTCATATTAGTATTGAAAATCCCAGTAACTTTCGAATTAAGCAGGATTGCGTTTTATTTTGTACAATTTTGGAAAATATTTGTGAAGCTGTTCAAAATGCAAAACGTTTTACACTATGGCTTCACAAGTAAATGTATTTTGTTACACTTTCCCGTTAATATCCTGGCTTTACTGGCTCATTATTAAAATGACAGTAACAAAATAACTAATAAAAAACTTTTTAATAAGCTTTTATTTAAGCCGTGCACTGAAACGTATAAAATAAGTTTAAGCCATCTCTTAATCTGTTCATTTCTAGTAGAGCATCGTTATTACAAGGTATCTACCCTGTTAGTTTTGAGCTGAAAGAAATCATTATCTCCGACCCCAAAAACTCCCACACACCAAGTTTGAATAGAATCTGACCATAATCACAAAACTCGTCCGCCATCTTGAATTTATAGATTTTGACAAAAAACTCATAATCTCCTAACCGGAAAACCCCCACATACCAATTTTGAATGAAATATGACCATAATCAGAAAACTGGTCCTCCTTCTTGGAGCCACCATCTTGAATTTATGAATTTTGACGAAAATTTCAAAATCTTCATACCAATTTTGAATCGAATCGGACCATAATCACAAAACTCGTCCTCCATCTTGGGGTCGCCATCTTGAATTTATGAATTTTGACAAAAAATCATAATCTCCGACCCTGAGAACCCGCGCATACATACTAATTTTGAATCGAATCGGACCACTATCACAAAACATTCTCCATCTTGAAGCCGCCATTTTTAATTTATGAATTTTGACAAAAAAATCATGATCTCCGACCCCGAAAACCCGCATACCAATTTTGAATCGAATCGGACCACAATCACAAAACTCGTCCCCCATCTTGGAGCCGTCATTTTGAATTCATGAATTTCGACAAAAAATTCATAATCTTCGACCCGAAAACCCCGCTTACCAATTTTGAATCTAATTGGACCATAATCACAAAACTCGTCCTCCATCTTGGGGCCGCCATCTTAAATTTATGAATTTTGACAAAAAATCATAAACTCCGACCCCGAAAACCCCCACATACCAATTTTGAATCGAATCGGACATTAATCACAAAACTCGTCCTCCATCTTGGAGCTGCCATCTTGAATTCATGAATTTCGACAAAAAATTCATAATCTACGACCCCGAAAACCATCACATACCAATTTTGGATCAAATATGACCATAATCAGAAAACTGGTTCTCCATCTTGGAGCCACCATCTTGAATTTATGAATTTTGACAAAAAATTTATAATCTCCGACCTCGAAAACCATTACGTACCAATTTTGGATCAAATCAGACCATAATTACAAAGATCGTCCGCCATTTTGTTGTTTACTCTAACAAAAATTCCATAATGCATTGTCACCAGAGCTATGAACACCTGCCAAATTTCAAACTAATCGGACGACTAGAAGTCGGTCAAAATTCAATTGCAAGATTTGACCCGAACATACATACATAGTTACATACATACAAACATTGCAAGTTAAATAAAAGCTTGTAAAAATCATTCGATTTTGATGGGCTTCTCATTCAAATATTACTTTTCATAACATTGCTGAAGAGTTATTCGTCAACCAAAAAGTGATGATGTAACGAAAATAACGGTATCACAAACAATATTTACATATGTTTTTGCTAACAACCAAGGCGATGTGTGCAATGTTTATATAGAGCGCGATTTTTTCTAAATATGCTACGATCATTAAAGCTTCAATATTGTTACAATTGTATTTATTATATTACATACAGTGTCCGGCAGAAAGTACGCATCATATGGGAATTTTTTTTAATATAATATTTTGACAAATGTCGATATATGCAATCGCTTCTGCATCAAAAGAAACCCCAAAATATGTTGTACAGTGCCGTTCGTCTTTTCTTGTTTGGCGGGAAATTAAAAAAAATTCAAAATTATGTCTCAAAACACTTTTATTTGGGAAAATATTAAGAAATGTTATTTGGAAAAGTTGTTTAGAACGACATTTTATAGCTATGTACAAGTTTGGAGAAAAATCTGAGATGAAAAAATAAAACTCAATTTTTGCCATAAAAAAAATTTCAATTTAGAAAAATACATTTCTGACAAAGAAACTCATTAGTAAAGCCCAAGAGTAATATTTTGAATAATGTTTTGTAAAGATTCACCAGTTACTTCTATTTTATTCGAAGAAAATTTTAAATCTGTGGATTTGCTATGTGTTCAGCTGCTTCATAAGAGGTCACAGAAATATCTTCAGGACATTATAATCCCGATACTGTTTATTATTGACATAGAACCATGTATCTACAGAATTTCAATATGAATTTTTTATTAGAACAATTTTTTTTTACATTATTACATTTTATAATAAAATTAGAAGCTGAAATAATTATAAACCAAACAATTTAATGCATACTCGAAAGTTTGTAATCAATTTATTTTTTGTTTGAATAAAAAATTCAATTTGAAATTATGTAGATACAAGGACCTTTATTAATAATGAACAGTATCGGGATTATAATGTCCTGGAGATATTTCAGTGACCTCTTATGAAGCAGCTGGATACATGGCAAATCCATAGATTTCAAATTTTTTCCGAATAAAATAGAAGTAGCTTGCGAATATTTACAAAATATCCTTTAAAATATTACTGTTGGCCTTACTAATGAGTTTCTTTGTCTAAAATGTATTTTTCCAAATTGAAATTTTTCTTATGGCAAAAAATAGATTTTTAATTTTTTTATCTCAGATTTTTTTCAAAACTTGTACATAGCTATAAAATAACGTTCTGAACAACTTTTTCGAATAACATTTTTCGATATTTTCCCAACTAAGTGTGTTTTGAAACATAATTTTTTTTTTTTTAAATTTCCCGCCAAACAAGAAAAGGCGAACGGCACTGTACAACATCTTTTGGGGTTTCTTTTGATGCAGAAGCGATTGCATGTATCGACATTTGTCAAAGTATTATATTAAAAAAAATTCCCATATGATGCGTACTTTCTGCCGGACACTGTATATCACAAAGGCAAGTTGTTTAAACTTTGAATGGGGTACATTTCTTTGTCGTGGGAATTAAGTCATGTTCGGAAAGTACCAATTATTCGAAATGACTGGAAGATGCAATGATATACAGGGAATTCCATTTGAAGAAATGAAGTACCTTGACATAACTAGTTTTTAGATATATACATGAAACGAACAACAAAAAACGACAACTAAAATAAAAAATCAACGTGTTTAAGCATCATTTACAATACCTAATTATAATGAAAATATTAAAAGTAGTCCAGACTTTTTTGGCACACTGTATATGGCCGTAGGTAAAGTATAGTATTGTAAAGCAATTACGTACTCATGGAATTACGCACTCGCCGCTACGCGGCTTCGTGCGTAATTTTTCCATTCGTGCGTAATATGCTTTTTACAACACTTGATACGTAATATATTTACACGTACAATCCACGTTTTAAAAAAAATCGCATTTTCCATTATAGCTCCCTGAACCCCTGAAGATGACATTTTAAAAATCGAAACGTCGGAAACATATCAAAATGTTGTTAGCTGTTTTGTTACTATAATAAGTGAAATCGCATGGACAAAAAACTTATATCAGTCGGAAAGTGAGACCAAATAATCGAAGAAACCTTCATAATATTGACTTGATCTTCGGACAGTATACAATGAGTTATGTTTTAAATTTTTAAACGAGGCAGCTCCAATAATGACACCATGTTTACAGTTGAATTTCGCTGACAAATGCTTTGTGTTGATTAGTATTTGCGTCAATACGGAGATTATTTGAATAGCTGTTGTGTGGACCGGATTGTATGTGGAACGAGGACCAGTTAACGAGATCTATTTTTTTATTCGTACACGTTTCTACACACTTAATTGCACTAATCGGTCGAGAGCTGCGCGTTTAAAATGTGGTTAAGACCCAACCACGGGACATCGAAGGCTTTTTTCTCACTGCGAGGACGAGGGGCTCACAATGCCAGCTGCTCTTTTTTTTTAACGAAAATGAAAGTTTTGCCAAACATTTTTCCGATATGACATACAGGGTGACTCAGGCGTGCGTGCAAATCTCTTTCCTTGTAACGTAACTTTACCTTGCAATTATATCTGTTTTATTTTGAACTTTCTTTTTAAATAAAATGGTTTTATGTTTTGACTTCAGATGATTTCTCATATCCGTTGTAGTTCTTCCTTTTGAAATATTCATTGTTACAGAGCTTACATCTAGCTCGTTCAGCATCGCAAAGCGTAAAATAAGTACATATTTCACTAGAAACTGATTTTAAAAAATCGCTAATCACACTCTAACCCCTAACTTCATAATGAACTTATAACTTATAAACTTATTTTCGTATACGATCTGTCGATAGGTAAACAAACAACCATCGGATTTTTTCGGATCAGCTCGGCTATTCTCGGAATTAAATGCAAACGGTGCCCGATAATTCAGCTGTCAAATTTCAGCCATAGATAAATGGCGCCAGATTTAAAAATTGAATATTCGTATTCGCGAATATCGGTGACAGATATTCGCATTCGTATTAGCGAATGCTGAAAAAATGATATTCGTTACATCACTAGTACATACATCAGTTGAAGCACATAATTGTATCCAGCTAAGACTATCGTTGAAATTCAGAACTTGTAGAAAGGTTAGGATAACAATGACACACGGATTCGACCTCTGACCATGGTTTGGTGAGCAAGTGGCGCTCCCGGGTTGGAGGTCAAGTAAATGTTATTTGTTAATGTCCGCCGTTTATAACGTGCAGTGTGAAATACATGTTAATTTGTGAAGTTGAACAAACATATTGTGTTGAAATCAGTCCCTTTCTTCTCTACGCCAGTAACCAGGCTGGATGACAACGGATTTGTCGGAAGAGGGGGCGCTCGGGCACTCGTGGTATCACTCCGAGTGAGACTTCCACGGTGCCATACGAAGGGGGGTAAGGGAGGTATAACCTCACGAGGCCCCCGGATCTGTGTAGATGGTTATATAACCGAGCACAAAAAATGAAGTAGAAGAAGAAGAACAATGACACACACACGTATAAAGTGCCCAAAAAGTTGAGGCATGCGCACAAAAAAATTCTAGGATGAGAAGGCCTACTGGATTTTTGTCGAACATAACTTTCTTAGATCAAGTGGCATATATTTTTATCAATAATGTTTCATCGAACAAAATCACCACGTTGGTGGACCTTCGTGATTGTTTCGCAATCGCGATTGTCCAGAGACTTCTAGTTATACCATTCTAGCCAGTCGTTTGAAACGATATTAATAAAAATATGGTGGCATTATCGAAATGTAATGATGATTTATTATTCTTTTATGTTGTTCTTTGAACTGGCAAATGTTTTTTTGTCTTAACGATATTTTTTTTGTTCAAGGTACCACCGGCAGCGGCTCCGATGGAGATTACCAGCTGGTGCAGCACGAGGTGCTGTATTCCATGACCAATCAGTACGAGGTGCTCGAATTTCTCGGTAGGGGTACCTTCGGCCAGGTGGTAAGTGTTGGAAAAAGGGCACCAACGAAATCGTCGCCATCAAGATATTGAAGAATCATCCGTCGTACGCCATACAGGTGATTATATTTTTTTTGTGGATATTTTGAATGTGGTCTTTTTTATGCAGAAGATACTACGAAAAAATTTCGTAGGTACGAGAAAGAAACAGCCTAATCTTGACTGTTAAAATTGCGTTCTTAACTCAGTGTCAGATGGAAATTGGTCTCATTATCTCACTCGAGAATCTGGTATTCCACATCGATCTCTATATTGTCACCGTTTTCTATATTGCTGTCCAACGACGCCTGCACACCTTCTGTAGACGTTTGGACTGTCGCTGGCAGCCGTATGCTCGATGGGCCAGCTACGTAATCGCTTTGCGCCGCCGTTTAAACCTTTTCGATGCTGCCGTAGCTCTCGCACTCGCTCGGTACTGGACTTTTTAGGTTTATTGGATTCCTTTCGACGCGAGTTTTCTTCTGACTTGCGTTTTTTATAATTCCAAGCATATTTACGAGTTATATGAGACTACATCTTTAATTATTTTGTAATTTTCAATTCAATACCGATTTTCAATACTCCGGAGAATATTTTCATTGTCTCACTTCGATTCCTAGTAGTGCTTCGCGAGCTCTTCACAATGACACCCGAATCAATGTCTTGAGAAAAAAGAATACCCATTGAATGTGGATTTGATCCAAAATCTTTTGCCCTATTACCATTTTCGCTAAACGCGTTTCCACGCTATACTAATTTATAACTTTACACAAAGCTAATTCGTAACAATCACATACATGCGCCTACACTGGTAGGATTACGTCACAGACAAAACAAATACAAAACATTTCCGACCTAAACATGGAGATGGCAGCACTCGTCAACAATAGCTAGGGAATGTGCCTGCGCATCTTTTGAAAGGTACTCACCAAAATTGCAGCAATTTTGGACGAGCAGTTGTTTGACAATCGTTTGAGTGAATCGATGTGAGTGTTTTTGTGAAAATAAAAAAAATCGAGTATCATTGTCATTGAATATTTGTTTTTGAAAGGCAATACGCCTAGGCAAATCAAATAAGAGTTGTACGGGGATTCTACATCATTTATCACCGTGAAGTTTTGGGCAGCTGAGTTTGAACTTGAGAGACGATGAACGATCGGGACGTCCAAAAACTGCAACCACTCACGATAACATAACTCAAGTTCACCAAATGGTGTTAGACGACCGTCGATTTAAAGTGAGAGAGATAGCAGATGCTATGAATATGTCCAAAGAACGTGTTTCTCACATATTTCATGAAGAATTAGGCTTGAGAAAGCTGTCCGTGCGTTGGGTGACGCTTTTGCTCACATTAGACCAAAAACGTGTTCGAATGAACATTTCCAACTGTAGATGAAACTTGGATACACCATTATACTCCAGAGACAAAAATACAGTCAAAACAGTGTACAGCGAAAGGGGAATTGGCTCCAAAAAAAGCAAAAACTGTTTTTTCGGCTGGGAAAAAGATGGCGACTGTTTTTTTTTGGAATAGTCATGGATTTATCTTAATGGATTATCTTCAAAAAGGAAAAGCCATTACAAGAGCATACTACGCGTCATTTCTTGACAAACTGAAGGCAGAAATTGCGGGAAACGGCCACATTTGCAGAAAAAAAAATTGTTTCACCAAGACAATGCGCTGTCTCACACCTCAGCTGTTGCCATCCACGAATTACGGTTTGAACTATGTAGAAAAATTAAAATAAATTTGAAGGAAAAACGTCTTGTGTACCTTTGTTGGGTCTGATTTTTTCCAGTCCACCGCCGTATTTAATTTTCATAGATATACTTTTGAAATCCTGGCCCAGCTTTTACAACACAAAACCGGTTGAAGTGAAGGCACAAACATCGCATATCATTAAAGCACTCTGATAAAAAACCGTCTTACGGTATATCCCCAATTAGAGAGAACTTGCTAAACTGGAAACAACAATAAACAAGAGGTTTTGATTAGGTTCTAATGGGCTAATGGGTACGTTTATCACAAAGTATTCAAAATGTGCATTATCATCTTTGTTCATTTGATGGTGTAGGTTTTTTCTATTTCTACCGTTTTCATGATGTACCTAGTAAAAAAAATAAGGTCGCTCAAAGGCAGTTGTATTATTCATTAGCAACTTGTCACTGGTATCCATAATAGTTATACATACAAAAAGTTTCAAATAACTCCAGACATTTCTTGAGTTGTGGGAAGTTTTAAGTGATATAGCTGGTAAAATAAAGGCATGGAGTAATAAACCGCTTATCGCCGCTTATTGTATTAAATCCAGGTATGTATAAGTACGAACTGCTAGGAAAAACCATAATCTTTGTATTTTGCATACTAAATGAGGGTTTATTACTGCACGCCTTTATTTTACGGACTATACGTATTCAGTATTTCTTTTACATGAATGGTCTTTCGTTTTTATATCCAACTAATGGTTTTTTCTGAAATAGAGTTGTCATACAAGTAAACAACCCCAAATGGAGGGAAAATAGTTTTGTGTAACATATCCAGTGAGCACGTAACGGTTGGAAAAATTCGCTGAAATCTTTACAGGGCCAGAAGAGAAAAATTGCTGGGACACGTCAATTTTAATTTTTAAACGTGCACTTTTCGACATATAATTCTTTCTGGTGACGTCATAATTGTGTTAGTTATGACGTCATCGTTTTTTTTAATTGCAACTCCCATATTTGAAAGTGTCGTTTGAAAGAGGACATTTTTCTGCATACAAAACGTATAATTTCGTGACTATGGTACATAAGAAAATTGACGAAAAAAAAAATCTTAACTACTGATAACTAATAATTTAATGAAATAATAACAAAAAATACTCAAAATGATCAAATTAGATGTTCAAATTGCTGCCGTTCTCTTCTCGAGGCTCAAGGTGATATTGAAAATCTCTTAGAATGTTTCTTATTGTTTCGGGTCCAATTTCGTCTCTAATTTTGTCTCTAATTTTGTCTTTCAATTCTTCAAGATTGGTCGCTCTATTGAAATAAACTTTGGATTTGAGATAACCCCATAAAAAAAAACTAACGGGGTAAGGTCCGGAGATCTAGCTGGCCATTCTATTGTTCCGCGTCTACCAATCCATCTGCGTGGGAAAGTTTCATCCAAATAATCACGCACTGGCCGCCAATAATGCGATGGTGCGCCATCTTGTTGAAACCAGATAACTCTATATATCCCGTACATTATGGTTTCTGCCATTTGGATACAACGCGGTAATTCCCGAAATTATGTTCCGTTGGAGCAACTCCTAATACTTTTCATCATTCAATGATCCTTCATTGAAAAATGGACCCAAAATTGAAGTTTCAACTATTCCGGCCCACACGTTAACTTTTTGTGGAAACTGGGTATGTCCATTTTTCCAATGTGGATTCTCAGGGGCCCCAATATCGACAATTTCGTCTATTTCAGTGCTGTTTGAATAGAAGGTGGCTTCATCAGAGAAAACTATTCGGTTCAAGAAATATGGGTTATTGCATCGTTCCATCATGATCTCGCAATATTGCAAAAGGCCCCGGACTCGATGCAATCCCTCCTCCCATTCTAAAACACTGTAGTTTTGTATTATCTCGACCACTCCATCTTATCGTCAATATGTCGCTATCCACCGGTACTTTTCCTAGTACATGGAAACTCAGTTATGTCGTACCTATTCACAAGGCCGGGAAATTATCCATAAAAAAACTACCGTCCATCTCTAAGCTTAACGCCAACCAAAGGTCTTTGAAAGCATAGTGACTGATTATATTACAGTTAATTTGAGTAATATATGATTCCTCAGCAGGTAAATCTACAGAACTCTATTTACACAGATTTCCTCCTCATAGACTTTTCCAAGGCTTTCGACAGGGTAAACCACGGCCTTCTAGTGAAGAAACTTGAATGTCTTGGTATCTCTGAACCCCTATTAGAGTGGATAAGAGATTACCTTATTCAAAGAAAGCAACTAATCAGAGTTAAAAACTTCACATCAGCAGAAATTTTAGTGACACCTGGCGTTCCCCAGAGATCACATCTGGGACCTCTTCGTGTGTAGCAGGAAGAACTCGTAGACGGATCCGTTGTTGCCGTATCTCCGTTCTATATTCTTTCTCTCTTGACGGTGGGTCGAGATAGATTTCCAGGTTGTTGATTAGTTTCGTTTCTCAATTTCGATGGCTTTCTTAGTTGTTTTTGAATAGAAGTTCTTGCCACTCATTAATGATCGTCACTAGTACGTGTTGGTACAATGAAGATGTGGATTCTAATAGATAATTTGTGTTCTTCTTTGCGAATATTGATTATTTTATTTTTATGGCCCTTGTACGTTTCTCGCAGTTTCCAGCTATATTTTGTAGACCCATTGGCACTCCAGTGGTGTATATTCCTTGGGATTTTGGAGAGTGAACTATATACCATGGAGATGAAATTTTGATCAGTGATATTTTGAGACTTTCCGAATTCGGTGAAGTAGTCAGATTTCTACAAAAAAAAAACGTAATTGCATTGGTGGAATCATAAAACGGCATATTTTAAAATTGTATAACTTTTTTATTAATGATGACATATCAACGAAATTATGTTCAGAACCAATTTGAAATGTCAATCCAGTGGTGAGGTCAGATTTTTGCTGAAAACGCTAGTAAAATTCACCGATTTTTCATGAAAAATAGTCATATTGTCCCTGGAAATGATATTTGGTTGGTGTTACAGTATACTTTTTGAATGTACACCTTATTAAAACAAATCCTATTGCTTCTAGAATATATCTTTATAAGGTTGCTACCATTTCGAATGGGTCACTGTATATAATAAAATTTTATAATCTTCCCCTTTTTTTTTTTTTTTGAAATTTGAATTTTTGATCTTCCTGAAATGGAATGGAAGGTAAACGTTTCTCGTTGAACATTTTTAATATTATCTTCTATCATCATCGATCTTTTATTTCTCAGGGACAAATTGAAGTGAGCATCCTGTCCAGATTGAGCCAAGAAAATGCGGACGAGTTCAACTTTGTCCGAGCGTACGAGTGTTTCCAGCACAAGAACCACACCTGTCTCGTGTTCGAGATGCTGGAACAGAACCTCTACGATTTCCTCAAACAGAACAAGTTCAGCCCGTTGCCTCTCAAATACATCCGGCCGATATTGCAGCAGGTTTTGACGGCGTTGCTCAAACTCAAGGTAATGATCTAATTATGTGTAGTTTATGGGCATTTTAAATTTGTTTCTATTAGTTTACATATTATTCTATTCCTAAGAATTTTATGATTATATCAGAATATTTTGACTACTGTAAATTTAAGATCGAAGCATATGAAGTGCTGATGAAAATAAAATTTATCCAGATACACAATCAAGATTTATGTGAATATACATAATATAATCAAAAATATTAACAGGTAACAAGTGTCTCATTAAAGGAAACAATCTATACTAGTAATATAGTAGGACTCTAAGGCCAGGTATTTTCACCTCCAGTTATACTAGGAATAAACTAACCAACGGTTAGAATATGCTTTTGTGCAACGTTTATTGATGAGCAACAGCACATTCTAACCATTGGTTAATATATTCCTAGTATAACCGGAGGTGAAAATACTGGGCCTAAGAGAAGCAACTTTGTATATTTGATGTTAAATATATTCTCCTTGTTATGTCATTCTATAATACTAAGATGGATTCGTATCTGATAGTCTGGCTGATATAAAAATTCTAGGAAATTTTTTCTTGAAGATTGAATCTTGACAGTTTACCAGCTGTTTACTACTGACCCAAATTTTCATTACGATTTCCACTGAAGAATTTATGGCGTGTAATTTGAAATTGAAACTGAAATAGAACGTCTGCCTTCCTGCCAAAAATTTTTTTTTGAAGAGGGTCGAAAATAGAACGAAAAATATTTTGCCAACTGGGTTTATGTAGGTTCTTGTAAAATAATGACTAATTTGCATTACTTTTATGCATGTGCCGTAAATCATCCACTTTATGCAGGTCAGAAAGAAAAATTTATGATTATAGATGTCTGTAATAAATTTGGCAGAAATTGGATGGAAACAATTCCTAGTATTATTAATTTTTAAAACTTCTTTTTAAGTACACTTATTTTTCATACTCACTCTTTGTTTAAATAAAGGATACAAAAAATCAATTTATTTTGAAGCCAGTAGAAAAATCAGCACTATGGATTTCCTTTATGTGAATTTAAGTTTCTTTGATAATATTAAAACACTAATTATAGTATTTCCAAAAATGCATTTCAAAATATTCGAATCACGAAAAAAAAATCGTCAGTTGAAATATAGTTAAAGTTCCTCAATGAAGTATACCTATTACATTTCATTCAATATGCCATAAACTGCTATCCAAGCATGGTGTCAGGTGTGTACTTTTGAGCCACCGTCACCGAAAAGCATATTGGGAGTATTCAGAAGAAAAAAAATCGGTTGAAATACATCAAGAATGTATTCCTCTTGTATTTATTACATTCACTCAACATGCAATAAACTACTACATAACATCCTGCTGTCTTTGAAACAGTAAACTCAATATTTTAAGCAAAATCGACCTTCACTTTTTTTTTCAGCAATTGGGACTGATCCATGCTGATTTGAAACCAGAAAACATCATGTTGGTAGATCCGGTCAGGCAACCGTACCGTGTCAAAGTCATTGACTTCGGCAGCGCCAGTCACGTCAGCAAAGCGGTTTGCAACACCTACCTCCAATCCCGGTATTACAGGGCACCCGAAATCATTTTGGGGCTGCCGTTTTGTGAAGCCATTGACATGTGGTCGCTTGGTTGTGTAGTCGCTGAGCTGTTCCTGGGGTGGCCTTTGTATCCCGGATCATCTGAATATGATCAGATAAGGTAGGAATTTATTTATTTATTTATTCAAGGGCAAGCCCAATTCAGATAAAAATATTACAGTGCTATATAGTAGTCAATACAATCTGGTTGATTGAAGTAAATTATATGCATAATACAGTTATAAAGTAGTAAGATAACATATAGATCAAATAAGAAAAATTCACAAGTTATAACAATATGAACTAGTCCAGTTATTGCAGGCATAATAACACTAAAAACAATACAAAAGCTCGAGCTGGAATTTTAAATAGCTAGGATAAGAACATGGTTTTTGAATCGGAAAACTGATATATTAAAAAATGTTGCAAGTGACAAGTGGGTGAAGTTGGTTTAGAAAATATTTTGGTCCTTCGAGCCGGATAGAAATGAAGCGTCATTTATTTGCAGATACATCAGTCAAACTCAAGGTCTACCCACGGAGCACATGTTGAACAACGCATCTAAGACTACGAAGTTCTTCTACCGTGACATGGATAGCACTTATCCCTTCTGGAGGTTGAAGACGCCCGAAGAGCACGAGGCCGAAACCGGAATCAAATCCAAGGAAGCCAGGAAATACATATTCAACTGTTTGGATGATATAGGACAGGTCAATGTCCCGACTGATCTGGAAGGGGGCCAACTGTTGGCCGAAAAGGTTGACAGGAAGGAGTTCATTGACCTGCTCAAGAGGATGTTGACAATGGACCAGGTAGCAATATTTTGTCTTATTATTTTTGTGGTTTTGGTTCTGGATTTGCTTTGGGGAAAATTGTCGATTGGCATTTTTTTCAACATTTCGTTATAATTCTAGGAGAGACGAACAACTCCCGGAGAAGCCCTAAACCACGCGTTCGTCAGGCTAGCTCACTTGGTGGATTACGCACATTGCAACAATGTTAAAGCCAGTGTGCAAATGATGGAGGTAGGTATTCGAAGAGTTTCCTTAAATTAATTAATTTCAACACCAGGATTTTTCGCAGGTGTGTCGCAGAAACGATTACAACAACACGTCAACTGCTCCGCATCATCAAGCTACGCAACACGCGCCATCTTTGGTCGCCAATTTCGTACCCAGTTCGAATGGGAACGTGACGTTCACGATAAACAATCAGTTGACGAACCAGGTGCAGAGGCTCGTTAGGGATCGGTCCGGATATGATAACTTGGTAAGTTCGCATTTGTGATTTATCCTTAACTATTCATAATTTTATTGCACAGTGAGCACATGTGTCCCATCTAGTTAGAAGAAAAAGTGAAGTAGCTAGGAGAAAAATGAAGTAAAAAATTGTAGTTTTCACAAAGTGTATGTATAATGGTGTATACTGTGTCTTGGTATGCAGACTAATGATTATATTCCAACCAAATTCTGTTAGTAAGTGTGGTTTAAACTGTGCACTTGGTCAAGTAACTAGCTTGGTTTTGTACCGAAATTTGTTGTGTACCAGACTATAATACTAAGTTGACTAAGATGGTGTAAACAGTATGATAAGTTTTACCAATCGTGACTGTAAATTTTGGTTTGAAAGATAGCTAAGCATTCTGTTGTGGTTATCGCACTGGCTGAATGAACCGAATGGAATGGAAAAATTGTTTTATATATTTTTGTTAGTATTTTTTATATGAAATGAGTTGCTGCAGTTCAGAATCTGCTATAAATAAATAATAGTTTGAAAAATCTAAAAAACACGCTTTTATAGAAAACCAAACTAAAAAAATAGAAAATAAATTTGAATTAAGAATAGTGTAAAAAAATGTAATAAATATAAATTAATAATAATGTAAATAAGAAAAATTTATTTTATTTAAAAAAAGCGTGGGGTGCTTTTTAAGATTCAGATTACGCACCCCACGCTTTTTTTTTAAATAAAATAAATTTTTTTCTCATTTACATTTTAATTAATTTATATTTATTACATTTTTTTACACTATTCTTAATTCAATTTATTATTAATAGTTTTTTTATAATTTTTTAGTTTTTTTAAATATTATTTATTTATTTTTTGGTTCGGTTTTTTATAAAAACCGTGTTTTTTAGTTTTTTTAAACTATCATGTATTTTCTACTTTTTAGCTTGGTTTATTTATAAAAGCGTGTTTTTTTTATTTTTTTAAACTATTATTTGTTCTAATCTACTATTAATTCCGTGATTACTATTAGTAACTGTAATTATTTTCCAAATCATTAATGTGTACAGCTGTATCAATAGTCAAATCTCGATTTTAGAAGTCATTCAGAGATTTTAACGTTGTCAATATATACAGTGAGCCGCCATCTTGAATTTTTCAATTTTCACGAAAGAATCATAATATTCGACTCCAAAACCCCCACATACCAATTTTTAATAGAACGGACCATAATCACAAAACTCGTAGAGCCGCCATCTTGAATTTTTCAATTTTCACGAAATAATCATAATATTCGACTTCAAACACCCCCACATACCAATTTTGAATAGAATCGGACCATAATAACAAAAATCATCCACCATTTTGGAGCCGCCATCTTGAATTTTTCAATTTTGATAAACCACCATTTTGGAGCCGCTATCTTGAATTTTTCCAATTTTCACGAAGAATCATAATATTGACTCCAAAAACCCCCACATTCCAATTTTGAATAGAATCGGGCCATAATCACAAAACTCGTCCACCATTTTGGAGCCGCCATCTTGAATTTTTCAATTTTGACAAGAGAATCATAATCTCCGACCATGAAAACCCTTAGATACCAATACAAAACTCGTCCGCCAAATTGGAGCCGCCATTTTGTTTTTTTTTTCACACAAAAATTTCTTAATGCATTGTCACCGGAATTATGTACACCTGCCAAATTTCAAATCATTCGGACGTCTGGAAGTGGGTGAAAATCAAGTCCAAAGGAGTCGGTTACAAACAAACATACAAGTGAAGCTAATATAAATCATACCATTGTGACCAGAATAGCCTACATGGTTCGACTACGAAGTAAGGAATGCAACCAAGACAAGAGAAACAGCTTATCAAATATTTAAAAACACTAGAAATGAAAAAAACTGGCAAGACCATAAAAGACTAAGGAATGATGTTGTTAATTTACTTAAAATAAAAAGAAAAAACCAAACTATTACAATAAAGTTCGAAAATCCACAACTAATGTGGAAAACTATCAAATCAATAACGGATACTAAATTGAAAGAATGTGATTGGAACACTATAAAATTTGAAAGAGATGAGGACATAATTAAATGTAAGAACAAAAAGGAAATTGCTGAAAATTTTAATAAATTTTTTGAAACCAGCCTAGAAAAAATTGTAGACTCGATTCAAACTCCTATAACCTGGCAGAGTGGAAACATTACTGAAACCACCTTTACTGTTTTTAAACAACGGCAATTGAAAGATCCAGCAGAAATAATTAATAAATTAGAAAATAAGTCAAGTTATGAAATCCTAGATATAATATGAAATCCTAGATATAAAATTAATTTAAAAAACGTTTGGAATGTTACATTTTATTAATATTTGTTTTTTTTTTGTACTATCATACCAGTACGTAAGATAGAAAACACTCAAAAAGCGAGTGAATTTCGACCTGTCGACACACTGCCAGGCATGGAGAAAGTTCTTGAAATGGCTGTATATAAACAACTCTTAGAATATGTGGAAACTAATAAGATAATCATAGATAATCAATCTGGGTTTCGACAGAATCACTCTTGTGAATCGGCTATACAGCTGACCATCACTAAGTGGACTCAATCTATTGACAAGGGTGAATATGTCGTTACAGTTTCCTTAGACTTAAGAAAGGCATTCAAAACCATAGACCGCGAAATTTTGATTAAAAAAATTTGAAACCGTAGGGATGAATGGAACTGTATTGCATTGGTTTAAAGATTACCTGAATGGGAGGAAACAAATAACAAAAATAGATAATGCATTATCCAATCCCATTGATACTAAATACGGTGTACCACAGGGAAGCGTACTGGGACCTCTGCTGTTCTTGATATATATAAATGATATGAGCACAATGATAAACTGTGATTTTATCAACCTATTTTACTTAAATATAAATAAATTGAAACTAAATATATCAAAAACAAAAGCAATGATGGTGACAACAGCCCATAAATATAAACAGTTGAACCTGAATTCCGCTACCATAACCATAAACAAAGGAAAAATCGATTTCGTAAAAGAGTTCAAATACCTTGGATTTATGCTGGATAACACTCTTAACATGGATGTACACTTTAAGTATATGTCTAAGAAAATTGCAAAAAAACTCTACTTCTCCACACGAATATCTACCTACTTGTCAACTTTTGCTAAAATTACCATCTATAACACTATAATTCAACCACATTTCGATTACTGTAGTACCCTATTGTATGGACGGAACAAAGGTAAAATTATGGCATTGCAAAAATTACAAAACCGAGGAATGAGAGTGATTCTGAAATGTAACCAGTATAATGTTAATGCTAGATATATTAAAGTAGATATCTATAAAAGACAGATTTTATAGAACATCTATGATATTTATATTTAAGATCATTAATAATATGCTACCAAGATACTTAAACGAATTCATAATATACTATAGTAATACACACACACACACACACATGAATAAGTGTCGAACCGTCAAACAATGCGCATTGTCAAGCAAAAAAGAAGAGTATGCAGTAGATAATTTGGATGAGAAAATCGGGACTGGATTAAATGGGGCGAACTCATTGAGACATGGCCCACTACTTCCATCATCTGTTCGCTCGCTAATCATCGGTCCGTCAAATTGCGGAAAGACAAATGCCATGATATCTCTACTGACACATCCACAAGGATTGCGATTTGCAAACGTTTATCTCTATTCAAAGTCGTTGAATCAACCGAAATATGAATACTTGCGCAATGTGTTAGCACCAATAAAAGGATTGGGTTTCTTCACATTCAGTAATAATGCAGACATTGTGCAACCAACCCTCTATGACGACTATGAAACAAGACAAAACACTTTCACCTACCTAAATGCAGAATATCAAACTCTAACTATTATTCATAAGTTGTAAATCACTGTGCAAATAAGAAATGTAAAATATTAGGATGTATACCTATATAAACAATAAGCTCAATCATTCATTCATTCATTAATTATCGGCTGACGTTTTATTTGTCCAGTATCAAATCTACAATGGCAGAACGGTCGGTAGGCAGTATGCAGCGAGCGGTAGGGCGGATCCGTTCCAGCACCAGCTGGTGTCCAGCATCCTCTGCCCGGCCGGTTACCAAGGCATGGGTGGATCTCCAGCCAAACATGTGACCGTTGTACAACAGCAACAGTTGCAGATCCAACCTCCTATATTGAGTCAGCCGGGTCAACAGCAGTATGTGCCAGTGAGCGTTGTAGAGCCTGCCGGTCGACAAATGCTGCTCACCGTAAGTCACTGATTTTGTTGTCAATTAACAATTGGTGTCAGGTGCGTGGGGCGTAATTCCGGCACTTTCCATTTGACTTGCTTCTGAATAGAATATAATAGAATAGAACAGAGTAGAATTTTATGTAACCACTTTATGCATAGATATACATTTGTAGCAAGTCAAAACAGGTAGGTACAATAATGATAATAATAAAAGTATATAAATATCCGTAAGCTATTAAATAAGAGATATAATATGTATTTATAAATATAGTGGCATGATCGTGTGAGTAGACTTTCCTAATAATATATTGAAATTGTTTATTGAAATAGGAATCCTAATATACATAAATTTTTTTTTTACAAGTCCTAATTAAACATAACTATGAATAATTACGAAATAAGAACAAAGTGAATTGTCTAGTAATATTTATTCCTCTATAAACAGAACTGTTTATTGGGAAACAATAAGTAGAAACATACTAAATAAATAAATAAACCATATAGGTATAAATACAATAATAATAACCAAATTGAAATTATATGAGATTATTCTAGTAATTAATAATGTAAATATCAAGTGGTACACTGTTCAAGTTGACCTTTTCTGTTATATTGATTTCAAATACTCAACCAATACATCCTTGAATTTTCTCACCGAACAAGACTGCTTTATTTCTAATGGAAGCTTATTAAAAATAAAAATATACATAAATATAAAAACAGTTCTAAGTTGAGTACAGCACTTGATAAAAAAAAAAAAAAACAAAAAAACAAAAAAAAAAAAAACAAAAAAACATTCCTACAAGATATCTCTTATCCTAGTTTTAAAGGCATTCTAGCTCAGTTGAGTTACAACTTGTGGTAAAGTATTATATAATTTAATGTCAAGAGTATTGCGTGTAGACATTTGAATCTCAATCTTGGTTGCTAAGCTGTTCCGTTTCTAGTAGAGTATTTGTGGTTGTCCGAATGAGTGTAGTACGACCTTTTTTTTTGTGAATCTGGGTCTTCTTCGCACAAGGTGGGCTGGTTCCGAAGAACCCCGTGCACGTAGGTCTTCTATTTGGGCCCATTGTGCGTCCACTTGTTCTGAGAAAATCAGCTGGGCATGCCGATTTCTTTGACAAAATTCAGCAACTTCCTCAGCTGAATCTCCTTGACGTCCTCTGGGTTCAGAATTATGCCCCCTAGGTTGATCTCCCTCTGGTGCACCAAAGCTGGGCACTCAGTGAGGATGTGCGACGATGTCTTGTCATCTTCCAGGCACCATCTACATAGGGGATCATCTGTGATCCCGATGAGCTACATGTGCCTGTTCAGGTGATTATGTCCCGTTAGGAGCCCAGTCACAGTCTTGATGTCCCGTCTGTTAAGTGACAGGATCTCTTTAGAATTTTTTTTCGATGGCCCCTTTATGTGGAGCTTTGATTGCCTCATGCCTGGCGCCTCTTGCCATGCTTTAAGGAACTGTTTTTGTAGCAGTTCCTCCATATTTGAGATTGCCAGGCTGCTGGGTATTCCCAATATGGGTTCAGGTCCGACTGGGGTCTTTCCCGATCCTATCTTGGCTAATCTGTCTGCATCCTCGTTCCCGGGGACACCTGAGTGTCCCGGGACCCATATGAGGCTGACTTTGCTTGTTTTCGATAAACTTTCTATGGCGTTTCTACACTCGGACACCAGTTTGGATACAATCCTATTTGCGCCTAACGCCATAATAGCAGCTTTGCTGTCCGAGTAGATGGCAGTAGGCCCTCGACTTTTATTGTCGAGATTTTCCTGGACACAGGTGAGTATAGCATATACTTCGCCTGGAACACTGAGCCGTATTTGCCTAGAGGAACTGATATTTATCTCTTTGTACCTTCCTTGTATACTCCTGCGCCGGATATTCCCCCAAATCTTGATCTATCTGTGTAGCAGGTTGATCCATGGTTTGGGGGTCTATCAGGCGCATTGTCTTTCCATTCCTCCCTTGTGGGATGGTTATATTGGGTCCTTTTCTAAAATCCAGAACAGGCGGGGTACTGTCTCTTTCTATTAATAGGACTGGACATCCTTCCTTTGCCCTGTTCCAGATAGCTGAGTGTCCATGGTCTGCCTCAGTACCGATCCATTGGCTTGCGCCTTTGAGTCTGTATGCAGCACGCATGACTTCATGTTCAATGACAAGGTGCAGAGGTGGTAGTCCTAGTAGAACTTCTAGAGCTCTAGAGGCGTGGTCCTCATGGCACCTGTTATTCCTAGACAAGCCAGTCGTTGTACTTTATCATGTTCATTTCTGGACTTGCCCTTTGTAGTACCGGTCCACCAAATGATGGATCCATACGTTAGTATCGGGCGAATGATCGCCGTGTATATCCAGTGTAGGGTTTTAGGTGTCAAGCCCCACGTGTTGCCGAAGGCTCTTCTGCATGCCCAGTAGGAGCAGGTAGCCTTCTTGGTTCGATTTTCAATCTGTTCGTTCCAGGTCAGCTTGGAGTCTATGATGACTCCAAGGTGTTTGGTGGACGCTTTATACGGAAGCTGTCTTCCTGAGATTAGTATCTCTGGAAGAGTTCCTATTTTGCGTTTCTTGGTGAAGAGTACCAAGTCCGCTTTTTCCGGCAGAACATCACTGTTCTACTCTGCCAAGAGCTGTCATAATGTTTTCTCCTAGCAGGTTTACCGGTTGGTCTTGAGCCAACTGACTAAGTCATCTGCATACGCTTGTGTATACAGTCCTGACTCATTCAGTTCTCTGAGAAGCTCGTTTACTACTGGGCACCTTAATAGGGGTGATAAAACTCCTCCTTGTGGACACCCCCTTGATACCTTGGCAGCTACGGTTCTCTCATTTAATTCTGCTGTTACCCCTCGTTGTGAATCTGGGTCAGCGTGTGAAATATCAGAATGCAAGGTATTGGCATAATTCTGAATCTTTTGAATAATGGCTGGCAATGTTCATCGAAAGGAACATCAGCCATTATTCTAATAGCTTTCTTTGCATGCAAAAACTCTGCATGTGTGGATTTACCCCACGGAATTATTCCGTACATTAAATGTGAATGAAATAATGAATGGCGTGCTGTTAAGAATATGTGGTGGTTGACAGCTTTTTTCAACTGACACAATAGGTAAAGTTGAACTGATAGTTTTTTACACAACTGGTCTATGTGGGGCCCCATTTTGAAATATCTAGGGCTGATTCTTGACAAGAAACTAACCTGGAACCGCATCTTCAACATGTAACCAATAAAAGCAAGATAACCTTCATGATGTGCAGGAGAGCTTTTGGAAAAACCTGGGGGCTCAAACCGAAAGCCATGCACTGGCTTTACACAGCCGTAATAAGACCAAGAATAACTTATGGCTCACTCTTATGGTGGTCAAAAACAAATCAAAGACAGGCAAAAACCAACCTTGGGAAAATCCAGAGGCTTGCCTGTCTCTGTATCACGGGTGCAATGAATAGCACTCCAACAGCTGCAATGGAAATCATCCTAAACCTGAACTTGACTTACATGTCATGTCGAAAAACCATTCGAAACACGAATTGACAGATCTGGATGGGCCCCGAGTATAGAATCACAATCAACTGCGGACTTAGTCTGGTATACTGACGGTTCAAAGACAGTTGAAGGAACGGGAGCAGGAATACATGGGGTAAGGCCAAGAAGGGACTACATAATACCACTTGGCAAATGCTCCTCGATATTGCAAGCTGAAACACATGCTATTATGGTATGCATTCAGAAGAATCTAGAAAGAGGTTATAGGAAAAAACACATCTACATTCTATCTGACAGTCTCAAAGTGCTATCAAAGCACTCAACTCTATACAGATCAAGTCTAAACTGGTCTGGGACTGCCTCCAGAACCTCATCGAGCTGGCAAAACACAACAAAGTCACCCTGATGTGGGTGCCAGGTCATAGAGAAGAGGCCACTAGTGAAAGCATCTGTAAAGCTATTAAGGCCAGACCTATGCATGATGACCAAGAAACCCTGACGCGATATCACAGGGACCAGAACTGTCGGGTGCAAAACCGATGCAGGATCCTGACGGCGACCTTCTGAATAAAAGAAGACACATAAGTTCAATTTGTTGATCTAATAACATGTTTACAAGTGATATATGAGACACTATAATTTTCGATTTGTTCTATTCAGCTAACATATTCCCAGAAACCAGTTTTCGCTTTATCTTCAATTTATTGGTGATATTTACTTTGAGATATTTGACTCTGACTGTACATTGTAGTATCATCTGCAAAACAGATGATTGTACTAGGCAACGGAATTGAAATGTCATTGATATAAACCACGAAAAGTGTGGTCCTAGGTTAGAGCCTTGTATACCATGAGTTTTTCGTTGATTTGATACTATCTATGTAGACTGCTGGTTTCTTGCTTCAGATATATCTGAAATGTCAGAGGAATCTCGATTTCCCATAGCTTTCCCAGTTTTTATAATATATGCCGACAAATCAAAAGCTTTGCTTAATCCAAGTGTTAGGCTAGTAAGTTGACCATTTTCTATATTGTTTATTACATGTTGTATTACTTCAACTACCTGTGCATCATGAGCCATATTGATGATCATGTAAGATGTTGAGTTTAGCAAGAAAATCATGAGGTAAATTCTTGACTATAATCTCTATTATTTGCCTAAAATTGGAATAATAGATATTGGTCAGTAGTTGTCAGGTGAATTCATATCTCCTTTCTTGTAGATGGGTATTATTTGCTTAATTTCAATACATCAGGAAAACATCCTTCAGTGAAACATCGATTTATGAGAATAGTTGAAGGATTAACAAGATATATGATGGTGTCTTTAATGATGTGGCTATTTAGATTATATATGTCATAGCAATTTACGAAGGCGTAGAAGGGCCAACAACAAAATATATTTTTTAAACATTTGGAATTGCCACTTTGAACTGAGACAATTGTCACTTTGAACTGACAAAGTCATTTGACATGACAATTGTCTGATTTAGCTAAGAAAAATCTGAATTGCTATTTTGAACTGAACATCCATTCATTTTGCCTAAATTGTCATAGTTTGTCAGTACTTGTCAGTTGAACTACATTCTCCTTCTTGTAGTATGGAATTATCATTGAACTACAATTGTCACTATCTGGAAAGAATCCTACATGATTGTTTTGAGATATTTGCAAGGTTCACATTTGATGTAGTCTTCATAAAGAAGGTAAAGGTTTTATATTCTGGTTTTCTTGAGAGAATGTTGACAGACAAGAGAAGGCCAACAAAAAATATTTTTAAACAATCTGAATTGATTAATGCGATTTTCATCAATGAAGGACAATTGTCACTTTGAACTGACAAAAGTCACTTTGAAGTGACAATTGCCACTTCTAAAAGCATCTGGAATTGCCATTTTGAAGTGACAATTGTCATTTTGAACTGACAATTGTCACTTTGAAGTGACAATTGTCACTTTGAACTGACTATTGTCACTTTGAAGTGATAATTATCACTTTGAACTGACAATTGTCACTTTGAAGAATCGCTGATTGTTTTCAATATTTGCAAGGTTTCTCTCATTTGACGAAGTTCTTCACTAAAGAAGGTAACAGGTCTTTTATTTCTGGTTTTCTTGAGAGGGAAATGTTGACAGACAAGAGAACTATACGTATTATTTAAACAATCTGCTAGTTGATTCAATGGTATATTATCATCAAGAAATTTCTTCCAATCAACAAGCTCGAGAGAGTTTTTCATGGCATCCATCCCTTTTTGGTCTAGTGACCTACTCCAATTGTAGACAGTAGGGTCCACTGGGCATTTTGAGATGTTATATATTGACCAGTGTGATCCGATAAACCTGGATCTGAGATGCCCGTACTACACTCAGTGTCAGTTGTTTTTTTTTTTTTTTAGTTTATTTCACCACGTTACATAATAAAATGTGTGTAGCAAGTCAAAAGAGTTTGTTATTATGTTGTCTATACAGCTAGAGGATGCAGAATATATCCTAGTAGAGTCAGTTATTTTAGCTTTCAATCCAAAGGATTCAACATGTATATTTTTTTCTCTTCCAAGAATGCCGTGCAAACATCTTGGCCTACGAACCGCCAACAGATGGCCATTGTCCCGTCTTGGCAGCAAATACCACCCCAACATGCCGCCATTCAACAACCATTGCTCTCTGAGGCCGAATGGGGCAGACCGCTGCTTGTCGATTCCTCGGCAATATTGCAAGAGCAGCGTCCAGTGTTTCCTGTAGAAGCCACTGAAGTGTACAACCCGACGATAGTGGAGCATGCGGGCAATTCCTGGGGCTCGAGTAAGCGAAGTTCGAAGAATCATCACGGCCAACAGATGAGTTCTCATCATAATCACCATCATTTAATGGTGAGTGGTGATAAACTGGACACTCGATTTATAGGGGCATATCATATCATTGTGTTTTTTATTCAGGTTCCTACTCATCATAGATCTCAGCACGACAAGAAAGAACAGACGCAACTCAGTCCGGTCAAGAAACGAGTCAAGGAAGGCACTCCTCCTTCTGAGCAAATAAACTATCCGAACAGTAACGGTAGACGGAATCACAGCCCGAATGCTCAGTGGCAGCATCCTTCTCAACAACAGGTGTGTAATTTTGACGATATCTCGATCCGAGAGTAGATTCTTGCAGCCCTAAAAAGGATCGCTGGTATATTTATGTAACGGTTCACTTTCAGGTAACCTCTCACAATCACCACACGCAGACTGTGCACCACCACCTCCATCATCACCACCACGGCAAGCAGCATACGATAACAATAAACGACACGCCGTCGCCGCGGTATCCGTCATCACTATCTCCGACAGCGAAGACGAGGGTGGGGCGCCCGGCAAGAAATCCATCCACGCCAACGCAATGAATGCGGCGTCCATGTCGGCGCAAGCGCAGGCCCCGTTGACCGCGGCTCAGAGGAAGAACGTCATCAGCAGCGTGAGCCTGCAGGATAGCGATAACGAAGAGGGGGAGTTCGTCAAAGGTGAGCTTCTAACGAGATTATTATCATTGTACAAAGCGGCCTTTTTAATTAAGAAAATATATATTGAAATGAGTTTAATGACTTTGCCGGAGAATCACATAAATATTTCCAGTTACCGGACTTACTGACTTTGAAGTTGCCGGACCATCTCTAGACATATTTTTTAGGTTTTCAACTACTAATAGACTTGAAAACTCTTTTCAGAACTGTAACTTTCTACTCAATAAGTTCAGATTTTTCTCTTGGTATTATAGATAAATCATAGATTCAAGCTTTTTAACGAAAGATAATAAATGTTATTAAGCTCTGTTCTATGAATTATTCTGTAGCTCTTAGGTTTCTATATCAACTTATAGATTAAAGTGAAATTTCAGTTTACGAAGCGTACAATTGCTTCAAAGTGACAACTAATATTTTAAAAATATTTGTATTACGCTTGTAGAAGATATAATTTGTCAATTATAAGTAAATTAATTCAAATGAACATAATCTGAAACTATAGGGGAAAGCGGGGATGGTTTAGACAATTTTCAGTTTTTTTTTCTTGTGTATACTCTTAACAATAGAATCGACTTTGACGCTATATCATTGCTACATACGTTGGTTATAAACAACCAAAATAAAAAAAAAATACTTAAAAAGGAACTTTTTTAATAAAATTTGATATTGTCCAAATCAGGTTGATTTGGACAAAAACAATTTTTTTTTCATAAATATTTTAAAAATTATAGGAACTCAAAAATCACTTCGGACTAGAACTAAAAAATAGGACAAAAAGGGTTTTTTCCCACTTAATTGAAGACGCAAATAGCCTATACTACCTTTTCAAAGATAGTTCGTAGATGAAAACCCCGGTGTCGGCCCCAGAAAAATCGTTTGTGGAATTTTTTTTAACAAGATATATTGTCAAAGATTACCATTTTTTGTTTTTTTACAAATATCTCAAAAAGTGTTGAAGCAATCGTTCTACACTCGATAGAATTTTTGCAGTTAATTTAAAAACCTACAAAATTGTTTTTTGTGGGACCAGATTTTCCACTGAGAAAATCCGGGAAAACATCTAAAAAGAGACCAAAAAAATTTATATTTTTTATAAATTTAAAGCTTGACAAACAATCTTACGGAAAATGATAGATAATAATATGTAGTTCAACTGTGCGCAAGATGGTTTCTGGCCGATGTGTAGTTTTTACACAATCGTGCTATAAACAATTTAAGGACTTATCTTGCAAAATGCGCCGATTTAAGGGAGATTTAACTCGTACAAGTTTTCATTAACTTGTAAGGGTTGGTCAAACAACTAAGAAAGCGGTTAAAAAACAAAAAAATATACATCAATACATTTAGATTTAAATAATACGTTATACAAAAAAAAAAAAAAAACTAAATCTAACACTAAATGAAGAGTATTCTCTTTCTTATTCAAAGACTGTAAAGCTGCAAACACTCTGCTGAAAAATATCTAGCCCTTACAAACACTATAGCCCTAGAGTTCCCAAAATATAGTCCAGTCATTATAGGTAATCATTTCTATGGTACATAATACTAACATTTCTTTTTTAGCCCACGGAATATCTTGCAATATTTCAATGCTTAGGGTTGCGAGTTGAAAAAAAAACTCTCGCATCTAATTTTCTTCGTCATATCAATATTTTTTTGTTAATTAACTATTCTCTCAGGAAGATCTTTTGTAACTCCTAATTTGAGTAGTTTCAGGGGTATTTGTTGGAGGGTCCCACGTTGGGTGCCACTTGGTTTACACGACTTCTGGGAATTCTTACATTCCAATATTAACTTTGACATATTCAGATTTAAAACCGTGGACAAAAAATTTCGGCGCCCCAAATTGATTTGGGAGTATAGGTGCATTCTATTCTATTGTTTTGGTGAAAATATTTTTAACGTTCGTCCAGTATTATTAACCGAGATATAAGCGAAAATATGTCAAAAATGATAGCTTCTATTTTCTGCTGTCTTCCGGACGGTGCCCAAATTGATTTGAGATAGGTATTCATTCTATGTTTTGGTGAAAATATTTTAACGTTCGTCCAGTATTTAACCGAGATAAAGCGAAAATATGTCAAAAATGAAGTTTATTTTCCTTCTTCCGACGGTCCCAAATTGATTTGAGACTATGGTTTCTATGGTTACTCAATGTTTTGGTGAAAATATTTTAACGTTCGTCCAGTATTAACCGAGATAAAAGCAAAAATGTGTCAAAAATTACAGTTTTTATTCTTTTCTGTCTTCGAGGCGGCGTCCCAATTTATTTGAGACTACAGGTGTATTCTATGGGTAACTGATATCATTTTGGTCAAAAAAATTTATCAACTTGCATATCTTCCGAAAAAAATATATGTTATCTACATCGTACATCATTCATTTCTGTACATTACGAATTTTCACTCAGTAATAAATTAAAACGTGAACTGGGATTCAAATTTACATGTGAACGCGCGCGCTTCTTTGCGGCCATATTGTGACGTCAGATGACTCGTATGTGTTATTGTTGTCATTAAGTTGTCATTTAGTATATTAGTATCAGGCTCTTCGATATCGCTATAAACGTTTTCTTGTGTTTGTTCTTGCTTGGATGACTGTAGTGATATCATGGAAGGCAAAACCAAAGGATTTCACAAATATTGTATTGTTCCAATGTGCAATAAATACGTCCTCTAGTAGTCCCAGGCGCGTTTGCTGTCACGTGATGACATCGACAAATTGTACAAATTTCAAGAGTGGATTTTACAATATATATGAATCATATGAAACTTATTCTTTTATTAAAGACTCATTTGCTTTTTGGCTATTCATATAATGAGTTCATGATTTGGAAATTGACGTTTTTTGCAAATTGTCTTGAGAATTAATCTATAAATCATGGTCGAAAATCATCAACAATCATTCATTATTGGGAAAAATATGCACAAATAAGCATCGAAATCCGGCTATGATATTTGGGAAACTTGGCAACGCTGCGCGTGAAATTTCCTCCATCCCAACTGCGACTCTCTACACGTCACAAATCATGGACGGAAAACCGTAGATAACCTCACATTAATGACAACTAGAGGACGTATTATTGCACATTGAAACAATACAATATTTGTGAAATCCTTTGGTTTTGCCTTTCATTATAACACAAACACAAGCAAATTGAATATCCAGAATATTTAGGGCGATGTCGAAGAGCCTGATACGAATATACTCTAATATTCTTAATGACAACAATAAAATAACAGGAACCATCTGACGTCACAAGATAGGCGTTTACATGTAAATTTGAATCCCAGTTCATGTTTTAATTTATTACTGAGTGAAATATTCGTAATGGATTTCCCCAATTGCACAGAAATGAATGATGTACGATGTAGAATAACATATATTTTTTTCGGAAGATATGCAAATTGCTAATTATATTTGCTTCCCGCAGCTAACTGCAGAACGCTCATGCAGTGTTTCCAGTTGTTATAAAATGGCATAAATGCAAGGAATTCAGAGTTACGAATGAAAATCGCTGTACGTTTGCGAATATTTTGGAATTTAATGAATTAGCTATTCAATTGATGTCTCCAATTGTATGATGTAATGTACACAGTTATACACGGAATATTGTAACTTATTTCTTGTTCCTTCATCCTTATATTCCTATGAATCATGGAGTTCATCTTCTGTTTCTTCCAGAAACCATTTCAACTATGAAACTTCAAAATTCACCTTAGTATTTCACATAACATGAAAAAGTTGTCAAAATCACAAAACAGAAACTAAAGTGAAGAGTGCCGATAACAACGCATAAATATAGTTGATCCCCCGCACACTGAGAATATCATCCAGATGACTATATTAGCAGTTTAACCTTTTCACTGCGGCTAGCTTTTTATGCAACTTCGTCTCCAATACTGTCACTTTAATTATTTTTATTATATAAAAATATGGAGTAACAAAGATAATAAGTTCAAGTCTTGGCCAGAAGCAACTACCATCTATAGGCAACACATAATACATTAGAAATCGCATAATAAATCGGTACCCACAGTTAACACACAAAAAGGTCCCGCGTATTTATCTGGTTTCCGTTGTACGATGACAAAATTATTTTACGTAGATATCCTGTTCCCGCAGTTAAAAGGTTAATGTACTTGATTTCCGCAGTAAACCCCCAAACAAATTCATTTAAATATATTTGACTCCCGCAATATGCGCACCATTTTGATTTTGAACTATATTTGCTTCCCACAGTGAAAGGGTTAATTTTGAATTACTTTTTGTTCAAAATAATTAACTTCACAAACTATTCTCCAAAACCAAGAACTTGTGAATAAAAAATGATTGTGCGGAAAATTTATAGGCCCGAAAATTTTCCGAACATTTGATGCATAATTGAAGCCACAATTCAAAATTAACGATTTTTTCGCGCAACTTGCGATGTCTGTAGCTTTGAGGGGAAAAAAGGCTTATTTTGACCCCAGGAATACGCCCTTAAAATATTTCTATTGAATTTTGTAACACTCTGTATAATGTTAATTTTCATAGGTGTGTCATATATCTTTGGTTAATATTCTATCATAAGTAGCTGTCTCGACAATTATCTTTGGTTGATTTTTGTTAATTATTACAGCTTTGAAATGTAAATTTCGTATTGATTATAGAATTATATCTTTATAATTTTTCAAATTGCTCATAAGTATGGGTGTGGATTTTGTGATACTTAAGAGGCGAAACAGTAGTTTTTAGGGTTCTTGCTCACGGGTATTAGAACCAGTCGATAGGCTACTTGTTTCTCAGTGTTGGCCATACGCTCCCTATTTTTTTGGGAGGTCCCATATCTCCTTCCTTATTTTATTTACATTTTTTTTTGAGTTGCCTGACCAATTTTATGTATAATTTACTTTTTAAACACCAAGGAATGTTACCACATTGAATTTTCCGCAACAATTTAGCTCATATAGATTTCATGTAATATACCACTTCACGAAATGTAATAGCTTATTTAGGGCATGTCTGGTCCGTCATTTCCTTGTATCTGACTACTGTCATGGTAATTGATTGAGTGATATAGATTTAAACTAAATTTCAGATTTCTGGAAAAATACAAATGTTGACACCAAGGGTTCAGAGAACATTTCAGCTGCTGATCAGGAAGTACACCAGATTAAAAATGAAATCAAAGCTGATGAAGATCACTTTGAATGTACTGATGATTTGTTGAGAATCAATGCTGATTTGGAAATACAGCCACTCAAATCCGAGGATGAGATTGATATTGTTTATGAAGACATCAAACCTGAAATTCAAGGGGATAAATTAAGTGGAAACAAGTCCCACTCAAACACTATTGCGAATATTGTTCCTCATGAAAGTGAAATTGGTAGGTGATTTTCATTTGACTGTACAACATGTCTCTGGTCACGGAAGTTTATCTCTAAGTCATTGATTGATTTCCATTGTTAACCCAATTTATCATATTGGATATATTCAGCATATTTCAACTTACTTTATTTCAGTTCAAGATATTTAAAACCCAAATTGAATTTATACATTTTGATTGGACTCAGAGAATTTTTCAGTGTCTTAGGGTTTACTGAGTTTTCCAATTGGGAATCAGCCGATCTTAAAATCCTGCGACCGGCCTCCAAGGCAATTTGGAAACGGAAAGATATATACTATACCTTTATTATTATTGAGAGGAGGCTGGAATTTGTTTGCTCACCTTGAAAAAATGTCGAGAACCGGCCCTGTTGGAATTATTAATATTCAAAATTGAAAATCGAATAAATATGAGGTGTAACATTCTGACCTTAGAGAAGCTCTCAGTCTAACCTTTCTTCTAGTTCATTAGAATCTAAACAGCTTCTTCAACACCAATTACATTTATTTTGGAGCTTTATGCTGTTTTTTGTTGAATGTTGATAATAAAGTGACCATTCACCTGCTTTTAACAAATAATTGGTTTAATACAGTTGGGACTTGAAATGTAACCCTTTAATCTTGTATTTATTATTCCTTCAGATTTTGGAGCAGAACCTCATCAAAATATAACTGTAAAAGAGGATGAAACAGATGTTGGAAGGAACAATGAGAAACAATTTCAGTGTAATTTTTGTTCAAAGTCTTCCACAAATAAAAGTGTTATGAAGATCCATGAGAGGATTCATACAGGAGAAAAACCATTTCAGTGTAACTTTTGTTCAAAGTATTCTTCATCAAAATATAATTTGAAAATCCACAAGAGGACTCATACAGGAGAAACACCATTCAAGTGTAACATTTGTCCAAGGTCTTTTATGCAAAGTGGTGCTTTGAATCGCCATGAGAAGACTCATACAGGAGAAAAACCGAAGTCTTTTATGAGAAGTGACGGTTTGAAGTACCATGAGAGGACTTAACAGGAGAAAAACAATTCAAGTGTAACATTTGTCCTAGATCTTTTATGGGAAGAGGTGCTTTGAAGCGCCATGAGAGGGATCATACAGGAGAAAAGCCATTTAGTGTAACGTGTCCTAAGTCCTATGTGAAAATGGTAATTTGAAAATCCACAAGAGGATCCATACAGGAGAAAAACCATTTCAGTGTAACTTGTGTCCGAAGTCTTTTATGCGAAGTGACGCTTTAAAGAGCCATGAGAGGACTCATACAGAAAAAAAAACATTTTAGTGTGACTTGTGTCCGAAGTCTTTTAAACAAAGTAGTGTATTTGTTAGAACGAAGCACATCCAGTATATTCATGTTCACTGACTGTTGATCATTGTCTCCTTGTATAATTGTTAATTGTATGTTGATTTGTAGTTGTAAAATATATACTCTGAGGTTGTCATTAGACTTTCATTTTAATCTGTCGAATTCAGTGTACCTCTGTACCTACAATAAAAACACACTTCCATCAAATTTATTCCATCAGGTTATGGACCCAGAATGTGCTGAAAAATAAGTTTGCTGAGTTTTCGGAAAGTAGGTGATTTTTTTCCAAACTGTAAAAGGTTCAAATTTTTTCAAGAGTAAGTCTATAAAAAATATTCAGAATTTTCAAGGGAACCAAAATTTCAACAAATGGCTTCATGAAGTGGATTGGAAAGTGTGCCATCGATAGACAAACTCAGGGTTGCCAAAATTCAATGTAACGTGCAATAGAAAAAATAAGTTTTGTAAAAATATAGTTGAATACAGAATTGCTTGAATGCACCAAGAGGGAGTAAATGGCCATAAAAGTATGGAAGAGAAGAAAAAATGTTTGGACGTCCCTCGGGGAGCATTTATGTACTGCGTAAAAGTGTTTACAGTCGCCACGAGCATTCGCTCTACAAGTTCTAGTAACATCTTTGTTACAATCAATCTACGAAAGGAAAAAAGGGCAATTGACAATTTTCCAAGTTTTTTGATACATTTTCACATTGATTGACAATTAATTTTTTTCATACTAATAATCATAGTGATCTAAAAAAGCATAAATGGAACAAATGAAAAAAAAATATTCATGTACACAGTCAAAATAATGTATTTAGTAAAATTCTGACAGTAAAAGAACAATATGAAAATGTATGTATGTAGAAAAGAAAACAATATTTTCAATCTATTTAATCACATTTCTTTCATATTTATTCATATTCCTTTAATATTTTTTATTCGTGTAATGTACTGCAACATTATAAATAAAAGTATATATTCACCTATAATTTGACAGAGGACTGATTTGTTGTCGCTGCCACTTTCGCATGTATGTTGGAATAATTTTTTATTATTTCCCGCACCTGACACACGAACGCAGTAATGCTGTTCCTTTTTTTACAGACTGATTCTCGAAAAAACAATGAGGCTTGTAATGGGTAAAAACCCAGTTTCAAGAACTTGCTCCATCAAGAATATAAGACACTTTTCAACTTGACAATAAATATAAACATTACGATGACAGGCGAATCATGTGTTCGCAGTGCACGTGTTCAGCCCTTTGATGCAGCTTTATGCGGACTCGTCTCAATCTGCTTATTCATTACTAGGCAATTTCCGAAACCGGGGCTCAATTTAATTCGAAGTTTATACACACCCAATCACAACACTACCGCAGTTTTCACATTTGTAACAAAAAAAATTAAACTGTCGAACTTTAAAAAGACTATTTATCAAAAGGGCAAATGCGGATGGATAAATTGCACTATACGGATAAATTCGCCCGATTCCGCCACTGCGGCGCCACTTCCAAGTCTATAGTGTACAACTTTGGGGGAACACATGCCACGCTATCCATATATTTGGGATGCAAAAGAAGACACTGAGGATAGTGGCTAATATTGGGCACAAGGATCACTGCCAGAATACTTCAAAAAACGGAATTATGCCTCTACCAACTCTATACCTGTACTGTGTTATAGTACAAATTCACAAAAAACTGTCGGGCATGACAAAAAAATCACAGATTCATACTCAAAATTGTCATCATATCAGACAAAATCGATTCCGTCTCCAATTATCACAAAAAAATTACCTAGATAATTCGCTGTATAATATCTTGCCAATAGAATCTAAAAATCTAGTTTGAACATGTTTAAGAAAAAACTTACAAAATATTTCTTGAGGCACTGCTTCTACTCTGCTGATGATTTCAGAATGCAATGTCGCAATAAAGAACATCTCACATCTCCTTGACCAACATTGATTTCGAATGGGAAGTTATTTTGCTTATAAATGTAATTAAATGGCGGTCATGTTGAATCTCTATTTTAATTTGTATTGCCTGTTTTATTTTTATAACTGACCACAGGTAAATTCTCAAATTTGTAAACATGACCTTCTACAAATTTACAATTTGTAACGTAGTTAAATAAACTTATCTATCTAATATCATTAATTCAAGTATAGAATGAACAGAATAGGTACTAGTAGATTCCCTTGAGGGACGCCTGATATGTACTTTATTAGATAAGATGTCGATCTTGGTTATTTTGTGACCTATTCAATAAATAACTACTGAACCAATCAAGTACAAAGGAACAACAGTTTTCAGTTGTTGTGGAAATTGGCCTGTTGTGAGTGATGAATTAAAATAGTTCAGATTAACATAACCTCTAACTTGAATGATGCTTTTTAGGATTTTATTGTTGATGACATAAGAGTTGCATTTAATACCCAAGTTATTGATTATAGTTTTCAGTTCAAGCATAGTCAGTGCTCGAATTCAGGCATTGTTAATACTAGATGAGGTAGATCATTGTCGGTCCAAGGTGCAGTTTGTAGGTGGTAGCACTAATATCTGAGATACTTTGTACAAATAAAATATTGAATATATTTGCTTTATTTTCATTGAAAAATTAAAATTTTCAATAGGATTTTTAATTTTGTTGTTGGTACTTCCATAAATTTGACATATTGTTTGGATTTTGAAAGTGAAACCGTTTTGTTGATCATTATGAAAGTTATAGTCGATAGCAATAATAACCAATACATGTTTCTATAGATACTGCAAAAGTTATTCAAAATATGGTAGAAATAAAAATTTGAAATTTTATCCGTTTTCCAAACTTATCAAGAGCCGGGGAAAACGTTTAATGTGAATTTCATGTTATGAAACCACTAAATAGGACATCAAATATTGGAACTTATATCTTTGAAAGGCACCTCCTTTAAAAAAACAAATAGAAGCTAATAAACAATAAGGTCGAATTAAGGCAACATTGTCATAGTCACAATCATTGCCTCAATCCTAGTCTCAGTCGTTGTCTTGAGAAATTTTTATATTTATGTATCAAAGTCTTTAACATTATTTCAGCGATTGTTTTCATTAATTTTTCAATCATCAAATTGTTCAATATTTCAATAAAAGTACCCTCTTCCAGACTAATTTTTTTCAGAAACCAAAGTGAAATGATTAATTTTTAATGTCATTTGTCAAACATATGCACATGCGCGTTTTATATGTCATCTCAATGATAAGCATACATACTGAAAGGTCTAGGCACAGATATAAGGTGTTTCTAGGCATCGATAGAATTTGCTGAAATTTTTGTATGTTACACCTAAGGTATATAAGATTCATTTTACGCGACCACGATAGCAATTGCATTAGTTGATACAGGGTGTAATCGAAACTTTCTATTTCTTGTCATGTAATTAACGATTTCAATATAATAACTTGTAATGCGAATATCAATATCATAATGCAAAATTGACATCTATGAATGAATGCCTTCGTGCCACCATATTGACAATTTCAATCTACCCGCATTTAGGGGTAGTTTGTACTTGTAATTTTTCTAATAACTGCTGACCGGGGATTTCCAGCTAAGAAATTTCATTGAAATGCAGGAATGTAGATTGCACAAAACATATTTTTTGTGTCAACTTAAAAAAATTCAAACCTGTCCTTCATAAGGGTAGTTTATACCTGCGATTTTTCGGAAAACCTTTTGTTGACCGAGGGTTTCCGGTGAATATATTTCATTGAAACGGTAGAGAATTATTGCGTTAAACATATTATTTGTAGATAATCTAATATCCATGGAGAAAAACCATTTCAGTGTAACTTTTGTTCAAATTATTTTATGCAAAGACTTCTCCGAGATCCATATGGGGACTCATTCAAGAGAAAAACCATGGAATGTTGCTTTTTCCATATTTCTTGACATGATGAAATTTGTAAAGGGAAAATACCATACCTTCAAAAAGTATGAGAAGATTCGTAGAAGAAAAACTATTTCAGTGTAACTTTTTCAACATTATTTTGTACTTAAATGCAATTTGTTGGATTATGAAAGGGTTCATTCAGAAGGAAATCCATTTTATTGTCTTTTTATGAAATAGTAATTTGTAGGTGGATAAAGGAATTTGCCGTTTTTATTAGGAGTATCGTCACTGAGGCTGCAGTAAGCGCTGTAAACTATATTTGATTCCGGCAGTTACATACGCATAGACAATTTGCAAAAAATGTCAATTTCCAAATCATGAACTCATTATGAATAGCCAAAAAGCAAATGAGTCTTCAATGAAAGAATAAGTTTCATATAATTCATATATAGTGTAAAATCCACTCTTAAAATTTGTACAATTTGTCGATGTCATCACGTGATAGCAAACACGCCTTCTATTGGTGTGACGTCAAATGGTTGTAACTGTCTAGTTTGAAGGCTGTTTTGGTCACCTTCAGTTTTCAGTCGCAGTTGGGATGGAGGAAATTTTACCCACAGCTTTGCCAAGTTTCCCAAATATCATAGCCGCGATTTTGATGCTTATTTGTGCATATTTTTTCCCAATAATGAATGATTGTTGATGATTCTCGACCATGATTCATAGATTATTTCTTAGAAGTCAATTCGGATATATCTTTCGTAGTTGAGTGAAAACATGAAATATAATAACATCATTTTTGGCATATTTTTACTGATTTTTCCAAAGGTAATGGCCGAACAATGAGTAATTTTCGACCAAAATGATATCAGTTACCCATAAATACACCTGTAGTCTCAAATAAATTGGGGCACCGCCTCGAAGACAGAAAAGAATGAAAACTGTAATTTTTGGCACATTTTCGCTTTTATCTCGGTTAATACTGAACGAACGTTTACAACTTCTTCACCAAAACGATCTGAGTAACCCATAGAATATACCCATAGTCTCAAATCAATTTGTGGCACCGCCCGGAAGGCAGGAGAAAATAGAAGCTTCCATTTTTGACATATTTTATTTCGTCCAATATTTGACATTCAGATTTAAAACCGTGGACAAGAAATTTCGGCGACCCAAATTGATTTGGAAGTTCAGGTGCATTCTATTCTATTGTTTTGGTGAGAATATTTTTAACGTTCGTCCAGTATTATTAACCGAGATATAAGCGAAAATATGTCAAAAATGATAGCTTCTATTTTCTGCTGTCTTCCGGACGGTGCCCCGAATTGATTTGAGACTATGAGTATATTCTATGGGACTTGTTTGGTGGAAAAATGTTAACGTTCGTCCAGTATTAACTGAGCTAAAAGCGAAAATATGTCACAAATGACAGTTTTATCCATTTCCTATCTTCCAGACGGTATCCCAAATTGTTTTGAGACTATAGGTGCGTTCTGTTGGTTATTTCAAATGTTTTGATGAAAAAAATATTTTAGTTAGTCCAATATTAACTTTGAAATATTCAGATTTAAAAGCGGGGACAAAACATTTTGGCGCCCCAAATTGATTTGAGAGTATAGGTGCATTCTATAGGTTATGTAGATTGTTTTGGTGAACATATTTTTGACGTTCGTCCAGTATTAACCTAGATATAAGCGAAAATGTGTCAAAAATGACAGCTTCTATTTTCTGTTGTTTTCCGGACGGTGCCCAAATTGATTTGAGACTATGGGTTACTCAAATCGTTTTGATGAAAAAATTGTTAACGTTCGTCCAGTATTAACCGAGATAAAAGCAAAAATGTGTCAAAAATTACAGTTTTTATTCTTTTCTGTCTTCGAGGCGGCGTCCCAATTTATTTGAGACTACAGGTGTATTCTATGGGTAACAACTTGCATATCTTCCGAAAAAAATATATGTTATGCTACATCGTACATCATTCATTTCTGTACAATTGGTGAAATCCATTACGAATATTTACTGGGGATTCAAATTTACATGTGAACGCGCGAGCTTCTTTGCGGCCATATTGTGACGTCAGATGACTCGTATGTGTTATTGTTGTCATTAAGTTGTCATTTAGAATATTAGAGTATCAGGCTCTTCGATATCGCTCTAAACGTTTGCTTGTGTTTGTTCTTGCTGGATGACTGTAGTGATATCATGGAAGGCAAAACCAAAGGATTTCACAAATATTGTATTGTTCCAATGTGCAATAATACGTCTTCTAGTAGTCCCAGGCGCGTTTGCTGTCACGTGGTGACATCGACAAATTGTACAAATTTCAAGAGTGGATTTTACAATATATATTAATCATATGAAACTTATTCTTTTATTAAAGACTCATTTGCTTTTTGGCTGTTCATAATGAGTTCATGATTTGGAAATTGATGTTTTTTGCAAATTGTCTTAAGAATTAATCTATAAATCATGGTCGAAAATCATCAACAATCATTCATTATTGGGAAAAATATGCACAAATAAGCATCAAAATCGCGGCTATGATATTTGGGAAACTTGGCAACGCTGCGCGTGAAATTTCCTCCATCCCAACTGCGACTCTCTACACGTCACAAATCGTGGACTGAAAACCGTAGATAACCTCACATTAATGACTACTAGAGGACGTATTATTGCACATTGAAACAATACAATATTTGTGAAATCCTTTGGTTTTGCCTTCCATTATATCACAAACACAAGCAAACAGTGCCGGTTTTAGCACTATCAGCGCCCTGGGCGGGATTTTTACGGCGCCCCCTAACTGCAATTCAAAACAATACGAAAAAACGCAAAGGATATAACGAAATAACCATTCATTAAAAGAAATAACCATATATTAAAAAAAAAAAAAAATTTTTTACTTTTCTAGCCTTTCTATCGGCGAACTCTTTTATTGGGTTATCAAAGTCGATGTTTTGAACAATTTCATTTTCGATTGACAAAGTTGCCGAGTTTGTCAATCTAGATTGAGATATTGACGATCAGATCAGCTTAAAGCTTAGAAATACTCCCCTACCCACTAGCAATGCTATCCATACATTTGAATATAGTTCTTGTAAGTTGCGATCTTTGATAAGATGTAAAACAAAAACAGGAGTAACCACATTTTGATCAGGCAGAAAAGATTTCAGACTTACGAGTTCATCACTCAGCATACAACCATCTATATCTGATTTAGAGTTTAGAGAATGTTGACACCCTGTATCTTGAAAACTAAGCATTACCGGACCTATGTTTATATGAACTTTTCGTCTTGGAATTACTCGAAGAATCACCCCTTCAAGTTTGGCCACGTAATTATATAACACCCTGTATAAAGATGCGTCTGGGCGCCCCTTCATATCCGGCGCCCTGGGCGGTCGCCCAACCGCGCCCTACCCTAACGCCGCTACTGCAAGCAAATATCCAGAACGTTTAGGGTGATGTCGAAGAGCCTGATACTAACCAATATACTCTAATATTCGGAATGAAACATAAAATAACAGGAACCATCTGACGTCACAAGATAGGCGTTTACATGTAAATTTGAATCCCAGTTCACGTTTTAATTCATTACTGAGTGAAATAGTCGTAATGGATTTCCCCAATTGCACAGAAATGAATGATGTACGATGTAGAATAACATATATTTTTCCGGAAGATATGCAAATTGCTAATTCTCAGGATTTGGGAGGCCCAAGTACATACATGTTTGATGGCATTTTGCCAAAAGTATTAATTCCAACACATTTTTGGTGCATTTTCCTGATTTGAAAAAGAGAAAAAACCACCGATGATGAGTGTCAGCAGGACGCAGACTGGTATACTTTTTGTATAATTCTAGCTAGCTTGTTCTTTCATTTTCGGGGTCACAAACCACAAATTTTCTCATAATGTTGGTTTTTGTGTTCGGGATGGTAATAACAAGAACATTTTTCTTGCCTTCAATATCGTCTATCGTCATATTCATCAATTCTTCGCGACTGCACGTACCAGCGATTTCCAAAAATGGAAGTCGTTGTCCGGAGCATCAGATAAAAATGTATCGATTTCCTGTTTTTCGAACACCACCGATGTCTTGAGTTTGAAATCTTCGTTCAGTCTTTTTAGATATGCCGTTAATTTAAAATATTTGCTTATATCGATGTCTTTCTTAAATTTTCCAATAAGTTTAATCATTGAGTACCTCGACCACATGGTTGACGGGCAAAGATTTCTTGATAAGTGGTGAAAGAAAGTATACTATGAATAGGTACCTCTTCTTAGTGTATTTTACAAGCTTTTATTTAGTTTCACCTGTCCCGATGTTTGTCATCAAATCTTGCAAGTTAAATTTGACTCACTTCTAGTTGTTCGATTAACGTGAAATTTGACAGGTGTTCATAGTTCCCGTGACAATGCATTATGCATTTGTTAGAGAAAAAAAAATGGCGGCTCCAAGATGGCGGACGAGATTTGTGTTTATGGTCGGATTCTATTCAAAATTGGTTTGAGGGGGTTTTCGGGGTCGGAGATTATGAATTTTTTGTCAAAATTCACAAATTCAAGATGGCGGCTCCAAGATGGTGAACGAGTTTTGTAATTATGGTCCGATTCGATTCAAAATTGGTATGGGGGTGTTAGGGGTACTTACTAAAAAGCACAAAATAAAATAATAAAAAAAAACCTTTTTAAAAACAAGCTTTATCCAAATACTCTAAAAAGTATAAAATAATTGCTTTGGATGTGTGACGTAGGTTATTCCGTGAGTTATAGATTCAAAAGCTTGTCGCATCTGTATTCGAAATGGAAACTTTGCTCGACAAGCTCTTGAATCTAGAACTCACGGAATAACCTACGTCACACATCCAAAGCAATTATTTTATACTTTTTAGGGTATTTGAATAAAAGCTTGTTTTAAAAAAGGTTTTTTTTATTAATTATTTTTCTCTTAACGCCAGCGAGACTTTTCTGGAACTAACTGACTTCTTTTAGAATCGGCAGCTTCCAAGATTTTTGATGGAATGTCACTAAATGAATCTTCTGAATTGTTCATTTTTTATATCAAATTGAGGATTAAATTTGAATATAACTTCAGGGTACCGCAATTCTGCTTTGTTGAAGTTAACAATCGCTACTTATTTACCCGATTTTATGGTAACGAGAAAATGTACTCGTAGAATGAACTTACCATGTATCTTAGATGGGTGAACTTGTCATTCGCTACCACAGAACTCATAGAACTAGAAGGCCAATACCGTTTTGCTGGAACGAGCCCTAGTGTACCGCATGGTACACACATGGGCATGCACAGTAAAACCGCTGCCATGACAGGGGGGGTTCAGTAATAGTTCTACAAAAACATCAATTTTTTTTTCGTCATTATTTGCTTGATTTTTCTCTCTGTAAACATACAACACTTCACAACACCTGCAAAAGTCTTGTTTAATCCAGAAAAAGAGGCAGTTCGGTATTTTATATGTAACAATTTGAAGTAATCAAGATCTGCACTTGCTTTTCTTTCTTCTTCCATTACGGAAAGGAACACCTTACACTTCATTACTTTTTATGCTCTCCACTACAAAACCTGCAATGTATCAACATTTTCTGTCAAGTCGGATAATTTAGGAAGGAATTGAATCTTCCTTGAAATTCTTCATTGTCAATAAGTAATCCTATCATTAAAATCTAAATTATAATTTTTAATTAAAGGCATTTCATGCAGTGTTATTCAGGTAGGGTTTTTTTTTTCTGGGAATTTGTTAAAATGGAAGTATTGTCCTGAGTAAAACAATTTCCATAAACATTTTCTATATCGTGTTGCAACATCAGCCTCGGTGTAATAAAACTGAAATGCTGTTGGGTTTTATTCCAACCATTTCTTTCCCTAAAAAGTTAATCATTATTATTGTAAAATACATTAGTACTTGGAATGTTAAGTTAACATGTATTTCAACATGTTAATGTTTGTCAATGTACTCTTCACACATTCCAATAATTGAATTTATTGTGATGCAGAAATCCAAAATTGGAGTCCACCATCAGTAGTTTGAGACTTTTCAAGTATCCTAAGGCATTTTCAAAAAAAGCATTCCAGAAATCTTTGTTGCCTTTCTTTATTGGAACCTTGTAGAATTTGCCCAATGGATTTCTAGAATTCAGTAGATCAAATATCCTATCAAGAACACAAATTAACAGTAGACGCAAGACCGGCTCTGAATAAAAATGTCGTCAGACTAAATAACAGGTGTTGATGTAAACAGCGTTGCCAAATGAGTTTGAAGGAAATTATAATTCTTATTACTTCCATCAGTTGTTAGGTCCACTTAACTTGTATATTATCTTCTGAATACATATGACAAAAGAACTTAAGGATCCTGAGTAATCGATAGTCGAGTAGTTTCGAATCTTTTAATGGAAATATAATGTAAATACATTACATCATAATGCCATTATATTAAATTCTCGTACAAGTACATGAACTGGTAATGTTGTTGATGATATGCGCATGATTACGTGTGTCCCATCTATACATGTGGTTATGAATCATATCAATTCCTTATACTTATATTAGCCTTCTAGTTCTATGAGTTCTGTGTTCGCTACTGTCAACTGTCAACCAATTTAAGGTAGTTGTCGTGCTACAAACAGTGTCGAAAATTAGGCTCGATTGTAGCGCGACGCGATACATGTTCAAACGCTGAATTAGAAGGATTTTTTTTAAAGGAACTGTACACTCAGAAACGCAACTAGCGAGCATGATACAGCAAATAAGCCATGACTGGACTGTTGGCAACGTCGCAATCCAACGATCGCTTGCATTTAGTTGTTCAAGATACAGTGCAGTTTGCTCTAAAAACATTGGCGAGGTATCGTTATTGAATATAGGAAAAAAATTGAATTTGGAACCAGGTAGTCATACAGCTACATATGCTCAAAGATACGAATCTGGAAAAAAGAAGAATGATGCTAATATCAAGAGAAAAAAGTTGCGCAGAGTTGTATTGAAGGAAAAGTCGGAAGATGTAACATATCAACCAAACCTTGGAGTTAACACTATTATTAAAAAACATCGAATCAATATCAATTAATTATTCCATAGTTTATTTTGATTTAGAAACATCTGGATTGTGCATAACTGATAACATTCTACAAATCGCCGCCAAATGTGAAAATAGAGAATTTAATATATATGTTAGACGAAGCATCAATCCTGTGGCGACCAAAATTACGGGATTGAGTACAATTTCTGGTCAATTATATTTGAATGATGTACAAGTCGATTCACTAAATTTAGTAGCTTGTTTGGTAGCATTTGAAGAATTTTTGAATTTATCTACTTGCACATAATGCGAGATTCGATGTGCCTAGATTACTAAGAGCTATCATTAATAATAATTTAATAGAAGATTTTACCATAATAGATTTGTGGGTAGCTTAATTATTTTTAGAAAAACGTTCCCAGATCGAAAAGGGCCAGGAATGTTCGAGCTATCAAAATTAGCCAAAGATTCAATACCAAACGAAACATTAGATAATTTCCACGAAGCGATGTATGATGTACAAATTTTGCCAGTTTATTATTTTAATGAAATCTCTTTCACATTTCATTTTGAGGGTATCCCAACTACTCGCAGTATACCGGGTGACACAGGATATCGGGCCACCCCTGTAACTTCTGCATTCGTGAACGGATTTTTCTGGAATTCGGTACAGTTATATAAGCAACCGTTTCGAATTTGATCACATTACAATCCAATATGGCGGACTTCCGGTTTTTCAGGAAATGCCAGTTACTTTGTTTTTTTGAATAGAACACCCTGTATATTTTTACATATTCAAGTTCAACAGGTCAAAACAAGTCAAATGTCAAATGTTATTTTTTTTGAACAATTGAAATTAAAATTGCTTCTTTATTTTACATCGTGGATAAATGAGACTTGGTCGAAGCTATTCACAATGAGTCGCAAATAACAGAAAAACTTATTTTTTTCTGGAAAATTATTTTTTGTGTCACTTACTGGTTAATCAATTCAGTCACATCACATTTTGATCAAAAAATCATTTGGGCCACCTACTTGTCTCTCTAGAACATTCATTAAGGAAAAAAATGACATATCATTTTTGTATTTCGGTGCAGTAACAAATTGTATAAATTCAAAAATCTACAACTAGTTCATGAGTTTCCTGGCAGTTCGAATAATTTTTCAACTTAGTAAGCTGTGGAAAACAACATTTCTGAATCTTGTCAACTAATTGTGTAAGTTATACTTATAAGCACGATAATGGTGTTTAAAAAAAAAACTAGCGTTTTCTCGACTGACATTGCATTGGTATTCCAATTCACGCGTCGAAGCGGTTGGATCAAAATCGACATTAGCAAAACATTCATTTCTGCCTCCTCACTTACGATCATCTTCTCTATTGTTGGGTTCTTTTCGGAATCTTCTCTCCACATTTTTGAAAAAGGTTCTTTGTGGGTGTCTTCTGTGTGGGTATCGTTCAGCGTATAACTGACAAGCGGCGACAATGTTTTCAAGACATTCTCCGTAAATGAATAACATATCAACCTGTTCACTTCTTGTGAACCTATAATTTTGATTTTACATTTCTACTAAACTAATTCCCGGAAGTTGAAAGATGACAGCGAAACACAATTAGTTGACAATATTCAGAAATGTTGTTTTCCACAGCTTACTAAGTTGAGAAATTTTTCGAATTGCAAGAAAACTCATAGACTAGTTGTAGATTTTTGAATGTATACAATTTGTTACTGCACCGAAATACAAATGTAATTTTTTTCCTCACTGAATGTTCTAGAGAGACAGGTAGGGGTTTCATTTGAAAAAAAATAATTTTTGATCAAAATGTGATGTGACTGAATTAATTTATCAAAAAGTTACACAAAAAAATATTTTTCAGAAAAAATTATGTTTCTCTGATATATGTGCGACTCATTGCCAAATCCAAATCTCATTTACCTTGACCAAATCTCATTTATCCACGAGGTAAAATAAAATAACAATTTTAATTTCAATTCAATTTCAAAAAATGACATTTGACATAAGGTTTGGACTTGTTTTGACCTGTTGAACTTGAATATGTAAAAATATACAGGGTGTTCTATTTGAAAAAACAAAGTTGCTGGCATTTGCAGGAAAAAGTCCGCTATATTGGATTGTAATGTGATCAAATCCGAAATGGTTGGTTATATAACTGTACCAAATTTCAGAAAAATCCGTTCACGAATGCAGAAGTTACAGGGGTGGCCCAATATCCTGTGTCACCCGGTATATTATAACTGTGTCGTCAGCAAAACTCAAGATCTAACCTTCACTATTAATATTCAGTAAATCATTCCCTCATGGGGAAATGACATTCACCTACAAAAATGTGATAATCCTTATTCTAATACTTAACTAGTTATTTTAAATTGTATTATATCATCATCCTTCATAATGTGTCAAAAATCATATTTGAATACCTTTATAATCATTCTCAGCAAAGATTCTCCCTGATGATGGAAATAATTAATAAAATTTCCGAAAGCTTGGACAACCTTTAAAGAGTTCTCTTTTATTTGCTGCATAACCCCACTATTTACTGGTTCCATCCCTAACTAGTCAGCAACGACTACCCGTTCTCTCTCTCTCTCTCTCTCTCTCTCTATATATATATATATATATATATATATATATATATATATAGATCAAAAACTGTATCTTGACACAAATTTTCATAACTTTAGTTTCATTTCCAAGGCCCTCTATGGTTTTTTTTCTTTGTCAAAAACAGCAAAAGTTTATTAGGCATTTTTTTTCCCAAATTTGACTACACCACTGGATTCGTAGTCGTTATAAATGGGAACTATCAAAATTTCATAAAAAAATCATGGTTAACAACGAAGTTACAACAACTTTAATTTTGGAAACAAAGTATTTGATTATAATTTTTATTTAGATTGCAGACATATTTGAAATCTGGCAACACTGCCGATACCAAGTAGAGCACAAGGGAATTTGTACAGTGAAAATCCGAAGTCAATAGCTCATTCCGTTCAACAGTTATAACTACTGAAAGTATGGTAATGTGAGCGATTTGTGGTGTACTAAATCACAGCCTACTATTGATTTAGTACAATACCTATGCCCAATGTATTAGTTCAGTTTTCCTCAAATTATTGATACCTTCTCTAAAAGCTTGTTTCAGTTGAGTTTTGCAGAATAAAATAAGAACATTTTTTTGTCCTGCTTTCTGTTTTATTATTGAATAAATAATTGTGATACTTTAAAACTTGATTCGGTTCATTTCGTTTTTATCGGCTATTGAAAACTGCATTACTTGAAAATGAATTTTTAATTTTCTGTTATTTTCGAATACTTAAATAAATGATTTTGAGGGAATATAATCCAGTGGCGTAGTTAGATTTTAATTACAAAATCGCTTCCACCAGAAATCGCTCACATTACCATACTTTCAGGAGTTATAACTGTAGAACGGAATGAGCTATTGACTTCGGATTTTCGCTGTACAAATTCACTGATTTCAAATATGTCTATAATCTAAATGAAAATTTATATCAAATACTTTGTTTCCAAAATTAAAGTTGTTGTAACTTCGTTGTTAAACAATATTTTTTTATGAAATTTTCATGGTTTCCATTTATAACGACTACGAATCCAGTGGTATAGTCAAATTTCCAAACAAAAATTGCCTGATAAACTTTTGCCGTTTTTAACGAAGAAAAAAAATCATAGAGTGCCTTGGAAATGAAACTAAAGTTATGAAAATTTGTGTCAAAATACAGTTTTTGATGCTCAATTTTCAAAAAAAAATTTTTTGAGAATGACTGAAAAATGCGTATTTTACAGGGGTGGTTCCATTTTAAATGGGTCACACTGTATATATATATATATATATGATATATATATTATGTATATATATATATATATATATATATATATATATATATATATATATATATATAATATATATATATATATATATATATATATATATATAAATATATATATATATATATAATATATATATATATGTATATATATATATATATATATATATATATATATATTGAAGAGTATCGGTCCGAGAACTGATCCTTGCGGAACCCCATAGGAAACATTTGCAGCAGAGCTCATTTTATCACCAATTTTAACATATTGATGTCTGTCTTCCACATAACTTTTGAATAGTTGGTATGCAGTTCCTCGGAAGCCAACACACTTAATAACTGAGTGTGACTGACTGTGTCGAATGCTTTTTTGAAGTATCTTGGCATCAACATGTTTAGATATTTTCGATGTTATGTATGCTATTGCGTCTACAGTAGATTTCTTTTTCGTGAAACCGAACTGTTAGGTTGATAATAATTTATATAGTTATTCTAATCCCAATTGGAACGGCAATAAAAATAAGAGCACTACGAGGAGTGTTCATATGCACTGCCCGGCAAATGGAAAATTTATATACTACCAGCGTTTTTACTTTCAAAGCGTTCCTGGTACAATCATAAAAAAGTTCTGGTGCGTGTCTCTAGTTGCCCAGATTGTTATTAAAGGCGCTATCAAATATATTTGAGGAATAGAAGCTCGGCTAGCTGGATTGGACATCTGTTATCTGAATCCGCATGATTTACGCAGTTTACAATATTTCTAATCAGTGCCGTGTGTTGGTGAGGTTAGGAATTATCCATTGAAAATAATTTTATCAATATGGCTTCCTGGAGACCTTTCGAAACAAATAATAAAATTCAGTTGAGATAACATGTGTCTACTTTTACATGGGGTTATCAATTGCTATGATTGTAAGAATAAGTAACTGAAAAAATACCACTGGAAAATAATATACCGACGCGGATGTCAAGGCGGCAATTGGAAAGAGAAATCCTTCACGAAACTTTTTATGTCGGTCCAATTGGAATTAGAAATACTCTACTTCTCCAAGAATCCTATCATGCGTTTCTTGATTAGTGTTTCTATTATCATAGACATGTTTCTCTCCATTTCATGGGAATACACTTCATCTGTAGCCAATCTATGAAATCTTTATTGAAATAGGAATTCCTAATATAAATACAATGGTTGTTCAGATCATACTAATTTGAATTAAAAAACAACAATAAAAAAATAAATACACAAAGTACAGTTGATTACATGACATGACATCACAGTTGAACACATTTTTGACCACATCTTGAGACATTTGAACACATTAGAGGAAGTTAAAAAAAGTTAAGAGAAAATATCTCATATAAAATGTATATCTAAAAACTGTATATCTAAAAACAAATATATCCCTAAAAAAGGAATCTAAGACTTGAATATAAAATCTGCACCAAGATAAACTACAATATGTTGATTCATGAGTTGATGACATAAGATCGCTTTGTAGCTGGATTTTAATAATAAAAAAACTTTTTTAAAAACAAGCTTTTATTCAAATACCCTAAAAAGTACAAAATAATTGCTTTGGATGTGTGACGTAGGTTATTCCGTGAGTTATAGATTCAAGAGCTTGTCGCGCAAAGTTTTCATTTCGAATACAGATGCGACAAGCTTTTGAATCTATAACTCACGGAATAACCTACGTCACACATCCAAAGCAATTATTTTATACTTTTAGGGTATTTGGATAAAAGATTGTTTTTGAAAAGGTTTTTTTTATTAATTATTTCATTTTGTGCTTTTTAGTAAGTACCCCTAACACCCACAACCAATTTTGAATCGAATCGGACCATAATTACAAAACTCGTTCGCCATCTTGGAGCCGCCATCTTAAATTTGTGAAATTCATAATCTCCGACCCCGAAAACCCCCACATACCAATTTTGAATGGAATCGGACCATAATCACAGAAATCGTCGGACATCTTGAAGCCGCCATTTTGATTTTATGAATTTTGTCAGAAAATTCATAATCTTCGACCCTGAAAACCCCCACATACCAATTTTGAATCGAATCGGACCATAAACACAAATCTCGTCTGCCATCTTGGAGCCGCCATATTTTTTTGTTTTTACTCTAACAAATGCATAATGAATTGTCACGGGAACTATGAACACCTGCCAAATTTCACGTCAATTGAACAACTAGAAGTGGGTCAAATTTAACTTGCAAGATTTGATGACAAACATCGGGCCAGGTGAAACTAAATAAAAGCTTGTTAAAGAATGTAGCGTGGCTGAGTTCTTCATGGGCTTGGGAAGTTGATTGAAATCGTCCAATCCTGTAAAAAATAGCGAGTTCATAGAATTTTTTGTTCTTGTTCTAGATATGCGAAATAGATTAGTTGTCCTTGTATTGTGTTCATGGATCTGATTATATACAGTGTCACAGTAACAGTCCGCATGATATAAGGCATTTTTTTTTAAACTTAAATTACGCATATTTATTTAGACTTTTTGCTTTGAAAATAAAGTAAAATGACGTTAACATTTTTTCACTTACAGGCTATACCTGCCCAATATGTTATATTTTCAAAAACATACAAAAGTTAGATAATTCGAAAATTTTTAAAAGGTTTCCTACCTACCTAACAAATTTGGATAACCTGTTCACGTTTCCTCAACCTAATTTTTTTTTGGATCATTCAAATTTCTTAAATTGCGAAAAGACCAGTTAAAATTTAATACACTCGTTTACTGAAGGGATTTTTTCTGCTTGAAAATGTTTCGAATTTGATTTAAAAAAATCCAAATGTGCAAATAAAATTATGTCGTACTTGATTGCAAAGTTTCTCTAGTTTCAAATTTCAAAGCAAAATTCGTTCTATTTATTATCACAATACAAAAAAATATGCATAATCCAAAACTCTCAATTTTTTTTTTTTTTAGTTTTTTTTTCTAGATTTTTTATTCTGATGCTTCAAAGTACACATATAGATTACAATGTTACCTCTTATGGAAAAAAAAAACAGTATCAAGTAACAACAATAATAAAAATTAATATAATCATAACATTGTATCCCTGGATTGATAGGAAATCATCTAAGCACTACTGTGCTTGTGTTATGTTTTCCAGTACCAATCAAAGGAGAACACATCGAATGTTGAGTTGATTAAATTCGTTTGTCAGCTCAATTTATTGGATCAATAGGTGACATTATACAATTTTTTCTAAATTGATATTGTTTGCATTTATGAGTTTTTTAATTTCTCTCTTGAAAATAAATTTACTTTTAATATTTTTTACTTCGATTGGCATTAAGTTATACAATTTTGGGCCAATGAAAAAAATAAATGTTTGTGCATGGCTTTTCGAAAACGGAGGTATATCTATAGAAAGGTTTGTGATTGATCGGGTTTGGTGCTGTTTATTAGTGTTAATTTTTTGTTCTATTTTTGAGTGCATGTGTAGTAGAGAATGGTAAATGAATAGTTTTTTTATATTGAATATATCTGCTTCTTCGTATAATAAAGTTGTTGAAAAGAGTCTGGTTTTCTTCATACATATTTTAATGAGACTATTCTGTGTAACTTGTAAATTTTTTTACATCCAATAGACCTTTCTAGAGTATTACTTTTACATTGAATAACAAAATCAATTTGAAAAAATTCCACTGAACATTGATGTTCATTTCTGATTTTTGTAGATCTAAATACAAAGGACTGCAATCAACAGATAAACCACTTTGAACTATTTCATGAAACGAGCTGCTAAAGTACAATTATTTTATCATAAACAATTAGAGATAAACCTAATTATTAGATGATTCAATTGATAACAAAACAACTGTATGTAAGAAAAATGATTCGCCTGGAAAATTCGTTAACAGTGTTTTTTAAAAACTGATGAGTAATATTTTATACACTCTTCAGATTGTCGACATCTCGAAAAAATCTAGTGTAATTAGGTCTGGCGACCTAGGTGGCCAAGGTTGTTCCAATGACACTGAAGCTAGCAGACCAAATCCCGCAGACCACTTTTCGGCGACAGCCGCAGTTTTTGAAGGCGACTGTACTCAATACGGACCGGCGAATATTACATCCATTTGGATCATTCGCTCATTTAAAAATGATATATCTATTTGTTTCATTATTATTGATATATATGAATAGATTTAATATTATTTCACGATTTCTTATGCAGAAACAATAAATTTAAGGTCAAGGAAGGACTAGCAAACGACGTGTTCATTTCCACGGGATTTTTTTCTCTTTACTCTCACACGCAAAAACAAATATACATGAAATTTTCCAGAAAGTAGGCTGAAACATTCTAGGATATTTCAATTTTCGTTTCCTATTCTAATTTTCATATAAAATATATCGAATGGAGCGATAAGTCAATTTGGAGAGATTTCTACTGATTTATTTCTAATAATTCTCAGACCAACTCAAAATAATTTTTTTTCAGAATGTGAGCGGAAACATCAATGTATGAGACTGTGTAGTTCATTAGGCTCTTCATCTCCTTAATTTGAAATAAAAAATCGCGAAGTCAATCTACAATGTTTTCTACTATATGGGAAGGAAAAGAGAGTTAACTCTAAGTCGTTCTCCACGAAAATAAAACTTTTTAACAAAAAATTAAACCGACGAAAAAATCAACTGAAAAGCAAAAAATAAAATAAACCTTAGTCTAAATGATAATTGAGCTCCTAAACTAATGTGAGTAACTGATTTTGAGTCAGCGCCAAATAAACAATTATCGAAGATCATTATATAGACTAGGAGGAATCGGCGCATGAGTACCGAAAACTATTCCACCTCAATTTTTTTATGCGATCCTCTTCAAATTGCCCTACTGATGATATAAATGCATGTTGCCATGGGGCAACCCCGTGCCATATTGTTTAAACCGACATTGTTTAAACAATTGCAAGGAATTGTTATTTTTCAACCGAACAAATTTTTTTTATATTCTTTATTAAAATACAAATTGAAAAGGTCCCATGACTTTTCACGATAAAGTTAATATTTTTAGAGATAGGAATTTTTAAAGGTTCGAAAAATCTCAAATTTGGGTACTTTTGACCCATAAAAAATATATTAAAAAAAATATATAATTTTTTTATTTTTCATTCTTTATACAATAGTTAATAATATTGAATCGGAACAGGTAATTATAATTACTTTTTTATCAGTTTATATTACTTTTTTGTTATTAAAACAGAAAGTAATTACATTGAATAGCTTCTCCAAACGAAGGTTATAGATGTGGAAGTATGAAATAATGAAACAAAATTTAAAAATAAGTATTTATTTATTATCAATATCATTTTAATATATTATATTCTTACAGTCTTCTGAATCACAACCACATAGAAGTATGCAACTAATATTTTTTTTTTTTACAGTAACAAGCTTTGGTTGCACAGGATTTCTTACAATTACACGGTTTTTTAAGATCAGTTGGAAATGGGCTTTTGTTTATAAATAAAGGTAGCAAAGTACCATTCTTTAGTTTATATCCAAAATTCGTAAAATATAATGTTTCATATTGGGGATTCAATGCATTTTTCCAAATGTATGTTTGAGCAGAAGCTCTAAGTGCATGCAAATGCCAGGCATCTGATGTGCACGGAATTTTCGATACATTAATATTAGTGCCAAAGCAACGAGAAAAAAATACTTTGTCTAGCTTCATCTGCGGTGTTACCTTTTTTACCCAAAATATTTAAATACAATGTTTCTAAGCCTTTCAACTCCTTAGTCCATCCTCTGAAGTCATTACAAAAATTCCATACACAGATATGAAGCCCATGATAAAGGCGTATATACAAAATATCTGGCGTGAGAGATGGCATGAACAGGAAAATAATAAATTATTGGAAATCAACCCAAATATGAATCCTATACAATACCAGGGACTATGTAGAAAATATCAAGTGATTCTCACCAGGCTCCGCACTGGCCATACGAAATTAACGCATCAACACCTGTTTAAACAAGAGTTGACCAAAAGATGTGAAACCTGCCAAACAAATATAAATGTGAAACACATACTTCAGGACTGCCCATTGTACCAACGACAAAGAGATGTTATCGGTCTACCCAGTGAGCTACGATCAATTCTCAACCCACAGAACATAGATAGACTAGTTACCTTTTTGAAATGTATAAATGTATTTTGTGATATATAAAATGTATTGAACCCCGCTAATAACCCAAATGGTTGATGCGGATAAACCTGAAATAAAAAAAAAAAAAAAAAAAACTCCTTAGTACTTAAATCCAAGCCATTGCCAAGAGGGACTAAAGCATCACGATTTTCTTTTACTTTTATCATTTCTAAAGCTTTTTTTTGTGCCAATTTTACTAGTCGTATCACAACCCGTAAATGCGTGTAAAGCAGGTAAAATTTCACAAACCGGGTACGACGCATACTTGTGAGCGCGCGAAATTAACAATAAAAAAACAGGTATAAACAATGTTTTTTTTTTAAATATCTATTAAGAATATTATTACCTATTGTATGAAGGATTTAAAAAAAATATTATTTATATATATTTTTTTTAATATATTCTTCATGGGTCAAAAGTACCCAAATTTGAGATTTTTCGAACCTTTAAAAATTCATATCTTTGAAAATACTAACTTTATCGTGAAAAGTCATAGGACCTTTTTAATTTGTATTTTAATAAAGAATGTAAAAAAAATTTGTCCGGTTGAAAAATAACAATTCCTTGCAATTTATATCATCAGTAGGGCAATTTGAAGAGGATCGCATAAAAAAAATGAGGTGGAATAGTTTTCGGTACTCATGCGCCGATTCCTCTAGTCTAATATTACTTGAAAGAAGTAATCAAAACACAGTCCGTGCATCTGCTACCATCATTTACGCTTTACCTATTCAATTGCTAGTTTGCTCAATTATCATTTAGACTAAGAAGGTTTATTTTATTTTTTGCTTTTCAGCTGATTTTTTCGTCGGTTTAAGTTTTTGTTAAAAAGTTTTTATTTTTAAATTTGTTGCTGAAATCTACTAATCACTACCTACTTAATTTTTGATTACTTCCGAAATACTTACTCACCTAGCTTACTTCAAACTTTCACCAAGTTTCTTCAACATTCTAAAAATGTGGCAAACAAAAACCTCATCAATAAGGAAGAGAAAACTTCGCAAATGGGGTGTTCATAGTGAGGTCTAAGCTGAGACCACCCAAGTTTTATTTCCAAAAAATGTTTTCTACCATAACAATTGTAAATAAGGTAACTTCCATTTTGTTCCATAACCTGTACCATAATCATTATTTTAGATTTTTGTAATTCTGCTGAAGATGGGGATCTCAATCTCCGAAATGCATACATTTTTCCAGTAGCCATGCTGTTTTTATTTCGCGGAGAACGACTTTGAGTTAACTCTCTTTTCCTTCCCATATTCTACAATCTCCACTTTGAGAGAAAATTGACTCTTTTCGACACAAAAGTTTTCTACTATATTTTTCTTCATAACATATGAACTCAGGCATATGAAATTTTCTCAGAATGTAAGCAGAAATATTACTGAATAAGACTGAGTATAATTTGCCGGTTCCTCTCCTAATTTTACGAAAAAAAAAAATCGCGAATACGACAAAAAGTCAATTTGCATTGAATTCCACATTTTTTTCTCATAACTCCCACACGCACGAACCCAGGTATAAATAATACTGAATGAGACTGGGTAGTTCAATCTCCGGTTCCTTTGCTCATAAAGTTTTTCATAACTGATCGCTGGAACATTGCTGAGGATGATTTTTTAGTTCAATTTGCGGTTCTCCTATGCATTTTCTAATTGAAATAAAAACGCAAATTCCAGAATAACTCGCTTTTTTCCCATAACTTCCACACGCAAATAAGCAGGCGTATAAAATTTCCCAGAAATTTACCTGAAACATACCTCTCTTGATCTGATTGTATTTTCTATGAAAAACCCAAACCCTTTATTCAGATATAACTGATTTCAGTTGAATTTAATCCAAATAATATCATTTGACCCATACTTTAATGACCAAATAATAAAAATAATAGGATTTTCTTAGACAAGTTCCTTTATTGGAGCATTATAATCCTGTAAGTTGTGGTTTATTGGGTTCTTGGTAAATTATGCAAATTATCCCTTTTCCTCTAAATATGGTTTGTAAATCCATGATTTTCAATTAGTTCAATGGTGAATATCGTACGAGATTGTTGTTTCGATTTAGTCTCCGCAGTGTATTTAATTTGTGGTGCTCTAATTCAGAGAGAAAGGAAGATGGACTCCTCTGAGGTTCTAGACTTGAATAGGGGAGAAAGAAAAGTGAACTTTTCTGACGTTCTAGACCTAAGTAAGGGAGAAAGAAAAAGAAAGGTGAACTTTTCTGACATTCTAGACTTGAGTAGGGGAGAAAGAAAAAGAAAGGTGAACTTTTCTGACGTTCTAGACTTATGTAGGGGAGAAAGAAAGTTGAACTCCCCTGTCGTTCTAGACTCAAGTAAGTATATTAAATATAGCAGACATCCACCACAGTATTTTGATAACACTTTTAATTTTTGTAAATCCGTCAAATCATTGATAACTATTTCGGAGGACATATGATATTTCTTGTACAGGAATATACGATATTTCTGAACTGTTATTTTCCTAAACACGTTTATCTCAAGAATATTAGTAATCATCATGTTAATAAGATTTATTATTGAACAGGCGAGTTTATTATTTTTTTCTCAAATGGAACTTAAAAAAATAGTCTGTTTCATTTTTCTCTTTCAAGCCGGAGTACATGGAATATTGGACATTGCTTCTCTCAATTCTTAAAAATGCGAGTATGTTTTCACCTACTGATAAAAATTTGTCAAAGAAACTCATGTTTTATCCCGCTCAAAGGACGGTCGGCCTAAAAAATCGAATTATTTCAACATTTTGTTCCGAGGAGTTTCTAATTGGATTTGCTTTTTTATAAATAATAACCCATAATCATTATTTTGAAGTTTTATTTGAAAATAATATACGTTATGGAATATAACAATATTTATTGGTGTTGGGAAACTTTTGCGAGTGCTGTGAAAAGATGAATATAATGATAGAAATATATTATATATGCCTATTTTTTAATATATATTATTTTCCATAATTCCAATTCACTTATATAAATATGTGAACATAAAATTGTTATTGAAATTTCTATAATTATTTGGAAATTCTTTTAAATTGAATTATACTTGAGTTTTGTCGTAAGTTTTGAGAAAAAATGTCAACAGAAATTCGGGCGATACGAATTTGGTCATATCAGCCAGGTAATAAGAATTTTGAGATCTGGTCTAAGAAGCTACAAGAATACACAAAATGAAAGTGGACTTATTTTATTACCGTACAGGCAGTTATCGCAAATTAAAAATGGTCCTTAAAGAGCAGGAAATTTCCTAAAAATTCCGGCTCTCGGAACTCTACCACCAATATTTTTAATTTAGAGGTTAAAATAGTGATCAAAACGCGGCTACCGTGCGCTTGGCATGATTCCCTCATATTAAAAAAATGAACTCATTAAATATGAATATTAGGAAACGACAAAATTCATTTAGGTGCATGAATAAACAATAATCCGCCCAAAAAATTTTCTTTTCGCAATTTTTCAATTACTTATATTTTTGCTATTCAAGTAATTTTACAATTTGTAAATCAACATACAAACTGTAATTTTATATATATTCTTTAAATGGTTCAAAAGATATCCCCGTTTATAAAATTTTAAATTTTGATTTTTCACTTATTAATCTTATTATTTTTTTAATGTTTCTATTGTTTCATTTTATAATCACTGAAAACTATAATTTTTTTAATGTTTTACACATTGTGTACATTATTATTATTTTTTATTGGGAATTTGATTATTGGTAAAAATTCGGATTTTTAAAGAAAAAATCGTTTCTGAAAAAAATAAGTATTGTTTAAAAACACATTTTTTAATTATCATAATTTTTGTTGCTGAAAATTAAGATCAAGAAACCATTTTTAAAATCATTATATCTAGTGCTCTTTCGATTGGTGAAAACATTTTGACCAATACATATATTGAGGTTAGATTATTGACAAAACCCTAGACTGAGAAAACAGTTTATTCATTTATTCGAATAGTACGGAATAAACGTTTATTTATTAGGAACAAATAATCTAAATCATTTAAATATACCTTATTAATACTAAATTCAAATAAATTCCCAATAAATATAGATCTCGGTATAGATTTATTAAGTATAAATAAATAAATGAATAAATAAAAGAGAATGTTTATTGGTATTATATATTTTATTAGCAATCAGTAAACACATTATTAATATGTTTTATTTATTAAAGATAAACGTTTGTAATCTGGTCCTCCTCCATTTCGGCAAGACGATAGCCTTGATGTACTGATGAAATGTTTTTTTTATAATTTCAAGTATCAAAAACTGTATTCCAAGCACTCTATGGTTTTTTTTTTGTCAAAAACGGCAAAAGTTTATTAGGCAATTTTTGTTATCAAATTTGACTACACCACTGGATTTGTAGTAGCTATAAATAAAAACCATCAAAATTTCATGAAAAAATATTGGTTAACAACGAAGTTACAACAACTTTAATTTTGGAAACAAAGTATTTGATTATAATTTTTATTTAGATTAAAGACATATTAAAAATCTGGCAACACTGCCGATACAAAGTAGATCACCAGTGCACTTGTACAGTGAAGATCCGAAGTCAATAGCTCATTCCGTTCTTCAGTTATAACTCCTGAAAGTATGGTAATGTGAGCGATTTGAGGTTGAAGCGATATTGTAATAAAAATCTGACTACGCCACTGGATTTGTGTCGAAATTTCACCTCAACAAATAAGAAATAGTGTAAAAAATATTCGGAAGAGGTACGATGAATGTGTCGAACACAAAAATTCAAATATTTAATTTTACAGTAATGTTTATTTTAATTTTAGTTTTTGCTTAATGACGTTTCATTGTTGAATACATACTTTAAAACTTGTTTCTGTTCATTTCGTTTTTATCGGCTACGGAAGAATGTACTACTGTATAACTTGAAAATGAATTTCAAATTTTCTGTTCTTTTCGAATACACTTATAACCTACATTTAAATAAATGATTTTAAGGGAATATAATTTACAAATCCAGTGGCGTAGTCAGATTTTTATTACAAAACGCTTCCACCACAAATCGCTCACATTACCATACTTATAACTGTAGAACGGAATGAGCTATTGACTTCGGATTTTCACTGTACAAGTTCACTGGTGTTCTACTTTGTATCGACGGTGTTGCCAGATTTTAAATATGTCTATAATCTGAATAAAAATTATAATCAAATACTATGTTTCCAAAATTGAAGTTGTTGTAACTTCGTTGTTAATCAATATTTTTTCATGGAATTTTGATGGTTTTCATTCATAACGACTACGAATCCAGTGGTGTTGTCAAACTTGAAAACAAAAATTGCTAATAAACTTTTGCCGTTTTTGACAAAGAAAAAAAACCATAATATAAACTGAAGTTATGAAAATTTGTGTCAAGATACAGTTTTCGATGTTTAATATAAAAAAAAAAATTGAAATTGATTGAAAAATGCGTATTCTACAGGGGTGGTTCCATTTCCATGGGTCACACTGTATATACATATGTCAATTTTACCTTGCGCATTTTTATCTATTTATTGACAATTCCAAAACATTTAAACCATGCCGAAAAATGGAATAAAGAATATGACTTTTTGGGGAAAACATGTTTTTTCTATAATTTCAAATATTCCCATATTTTTAAGCAAGTCGTTGAATATTAACATTATTTTTTACTTTTACTGCGTTAAAAGCGTGTTCTTCAGTTTTTTTTTATTTTTTTATTTTTAACCTGAATTAAAAAGGATCTCATCATATTCAAAATTAGAAAAAATATTTGTGAAACACGTTGGGAAACACTATTTTTCGTAACGAGCGACTGCAACTGGTTGCACAAATAACTATTGGGACATCCTGTATGTAAATAGAAATATTTTTGGAATGTGCCTCATTGTCGGACCTATAGTTTAAAAAATCAAGTAGATAGCTTGGATAGAAAAAAAGTTATGGAGCTTGCACGCACTCCTGTGTCACCCTGTATGAAAATGTGGTAAATCCATAATATAAAAACAAACAGTTGTAAATTGAACATATCGAAAAATCGTCATAATATTCCCGATTAACCTTTTCGAACGCTTCATTTCTTTATCACGTCTCGATTCATTGTACAATCTCCCGAGTAATAATACATTTCCCATTAGATATTTTGGCGCCCTATTGTATATTTGTTCGGTTTGTTGGACCCGGAGCCTAGGTTTGGTGTTGCGAAATTCGCAGTTGAAAATATATACGTGCGAATCGCCACTGCAAATGCATTCGATGTTAGAAAAGAAGCCAGAGATTAATCGTACGTTTGCTTACTATTTTCTTTATTTTTAGTCTGCGGGTGGATGCAGATTTTAGATTTTCGGCTGTTGCATCGTAGTTGCGGTGAAATTCGATAGGGGCTTGGCAATGACCTAAACATATTTCGTCGGGTCGATGAATACACAATTTATTATTTTACAAGCTTTTATTTAGTTTCACCTGTCCCAGTGTCTGTCTGTAATCAAATCTTGCAAGTTAAATTTGACCCACTTCTAGTTACCCAATTAACGTGAAATTTGGCAGGTGTTCATAGTTTCCGTGACAATGCATTATGGAATTTTTGTTAGAGAAAAAAATAGAATGGCGGCTCTAAGATAGCGGACGAATTTGTGTTATGGTCCGATTCGATTCAAAATTGGTATGTGGGGGTTTTCAGAGTCGAAGATTATGAATTTTCTGACAAAATTCATAAAATTAAAATGGCGGCTTCAAGATGTCCGACGATTTCTGTGATTATCATCCGATTCTATTCAAAATTGGTATGTGGGGGTTTTCAGGGTCGGAGATTATGAATTTTTTGTCAAAATTCACAAATTCAAGATGGCGGCTCCAACATGGCGAACGAGTTTTGTAATTATGGTCCGATTCGATTCAAAATTGGTATGTGGGTGTTAGGGGTTTTTGGGGTCGGAGATTATGAATTTAGTCGAAGATTATTGATTTTTTGTCAAAATTCATAAATTGAAGATGGCAGCTCCAGGATGACGGACGAGTTAATCTTTATAGTATCCTCGTTGAAGAACTAGATAGCTCAGAACTTACAGGAAAAAGGCCTCATAAAAACGACATAAACAAGAATGCATAGATTGAGGCGTACTTACTAAAAAGCACAAAATAAAATAATAAAAAAAAAATCTTTTTAAAAACAAGCTTTTATTCAAATACCCTAAAAAGTACAAAATAATTGCTTTGGATGTGTACATCCGTGAGTTATAAATTCAAAAGCTTGTCGCATTTGTATTCGAAATGAAAACTTTGCGCGACAAGTTCTTGAATCTATAACTCACGGAATAACCACGTCACACATCCAAAGCAATTATTTTGTACTTTTTAGGGTATTTGAATAAAAGCTTGTTTTCAAAAAAGGTTTTTTTAATTATTTTATTACAAGCTTTTATTTAGTTTCACCTGTCCCAGTGTCTGTCTGTAATCAAATCTTGCAAGTTAAATTTGACCCACTTCTAGTTGCCCAAATAACGTGAAATTTGGCAGGTGTTCATAGTTCCCGTGACAATGCATGATTTTTGTTAGAGAAAAAAACTAAATGGCGGAGAGATTTGTGTTTATGGTCCGATTCGACTCAAAATTGGTATGTGGGGGTTTTCGGGGTCGAAGATTTTGAATTTTTTGACAAAATTCATAAAATAAAAATGGCGGCTCCAAGATGGCGGACGATCTCTGTGATTATGGTCCGATTCTATTCAAAATTGGTATGTGGTAGGTTTTCGGGGTTGGAGATTATGAATTTTTTGTCAAAATTCATAAATTCAAGATGGCGGCTCCAAGATGGTGGACAGGTTTTGTGATAATGGACCGTTTTTATTCAAAATTGGTATGTCGGGGTTTTTGGGGTTGGAGATTATGAATTTATTCGAAGATTATTATTTTTTTCAGATTCACAAATTGAAGATGGCAGTTCCAGGATGGCGGACGAGTTAATTTTTAGATGGTCTCCTCATTGATGAACTAGATAGCTGAGAACTTACAGGAAAAAGGCCTCATAATGACGATGCTTTAACAAAAAATACTTACTAAAACGCACCAAATATAATAATTATTAAAAAAACTTTTTAAAGACAAGCTTTTATTCAAATGCGCTAAAAAGTAAAAAATAATTGCTTTTGATGTGTGACGTAAGTTATTCCGTGAGTTCTAGATTCAAAAGCTTGTCGCTTTTGTATTCGAACTGAAAACTTTGCGCGACATCCTCTTGAATCTACAGTGCGCGTCTATATAAATTATGGAACAAATTCGATATTTCGCAAGCAATGTACTTTTGACAAAAATCCTGAAAGAGTCGGTTTTTGTTTTTAAATGCCCATTTTTGAATGTTATTCTAAAGAGGTTATGTCACTGGTTTTGACGTGGTGACGTAATCGGTATTTTTTTTTAAATTGAAATAGATGTCTTGTGATACTTCATCTGAAAGGTCTTTCATACTGCATTCGATTATAATAAATGATTTGATTTGTTTGTACAGGGTGAACAAAAATTAATAGTTTCGAAGTATTAACTTCATTAAAATTCGCCCGACAAGCTTTTTGAAACTAAATCATTCAACAAAAAATCATTAAATCATTGTCAGCGATGACTTGAACTTATTTTATACGTTTTAGTGCACGGCTTAAAAAGTTTTTTTATTAGTTATTTTATTTTTTGCGTTTTATTTAGTTCGCCTCAATCTGTTCATTTCTAGTAGAGCATCTTATTACAAGGTCTTTCCTGTAAGTGTTGAGCTGAAAGAAATCATGATCTCCGACCCCAAAAACTCCCACATACCAATTTTGAATCGAATAGGACATTAATAACAAAACTCGTCCCCAATTTCGGAGCCGCCATCTTCAATTTATGAATTTTGACGAAAAATTCAAAATCTTCGACCGCGTAAAACACCGCCTACCAATTTTGAATCGAATCGGACATTAATCACAAAACTGTCCCATCTTGAGCGTCATTTTGAATTCATGAATTTCTGACAAAAATTCATATCTCCGACCGAACTCCGCACCAATTTTGAATCGAATTGGACCATAATCACAAAACTCGTCCTCCATCTTGGGGCCGCCATCTTAAATTTATGAATTTTGACAAAAAATCATAAACTCCGACCCCGAAAACCCCCACATACCAATTTTGAATCGAATCGGACATTAATCACAAAACTTGTCCTCCATCTTGGAGCTGTCATCTTGAATTCATGAATTTCGACAAAAAATTCATAATTTCTGACCCCGAAAACCCCCGCATATCAATTTTGAATCGAATTGGACCATAGTCACAAAACTCGTCCTCCATCTTGGGGTCGCCATTTTGAGATTATGAATTTTAACAAAAATATCATAAACTCCGACCCCGGAAACCCCCCATACCAATTTTGAATCGAATCGGTCATAATCACAAAACTCTCCGCCATCTTGGAGTCGCCATCTTGAATTTATGAATTTTGACAAAAAATTCATAATCTCCGACCCCGAAAACCATCACATACCAATTTTGGATCGAATCGACCATAATTACAAAGATCGTCCGCCATCTTGGAGCCGCCATTTTGTTGTTTTCTCTAACAAAAATTCTATAATATTGTCACCAGACCTATGAACACCTGCCAAATTTCAAACTAATCGGACGACTAGAAGTCGGTCAAAATTCAATTGCTAGATTTGACCCGAACATACATACATAGTTACATACATACAAACATTGCAAGTTAAATAAAAGCTTGTAAAAAATCATTCGATTTTGATGGGCTTCTCATTCAAATATTACTTTTCATAACATTGCTGAAGAGTTATTCGTCAAACAAAAAGTGATGATGTAACGAAAATAACGGTATCACAAACAATAACGAATGTTTTGAAAACAAATGATTATCTATTGTGTTTATGCCGAATAACGTCATCAACCATTAGTGTTATTCGGGACAAAACAAATCTTCAATATTTACATATGTTTTTGCTAACAACCAAGGCGATGTGTGCAATGTTTATATAGAGCGCGATTTTTCTAAATATGCTACGATCATTAAAGCTTTAATATTGTTACAATTGTATTTATTATATTACATATATCACAAAGGCAAGTTGTTTAAACTTTGAATGGGGTAAATTTTTTTGTCGTGGGAATTAAGTCATGTTCGGAAAGTATCAATCACCCGAAATGACTGGAAGACTACATTGAAATTCGAAATAAAATTGTTTATAAAATCTAAGGATGCAATGATATACAGGGAATTCCATTTGAAGAAATGAAGTACCCTGACATAACTAGTTTTTAGATATATACATGAAACGAACAACAAAAAACGACAACTAAAATAAAAAATCGACGTGTTTAAGCATAATTTACAATACCTAATAATAATGAAAATATTAAAAGTAGTCCAGACTTTTTTGGCACACTGTATATGGCCTTAGGTATAGTATAGTATTGTAAAGCAATTACGCACTCATGGAATTACGCACTCGCTGCTACGCGGCTTCGTGCATAATTTTTCCATTCGTGCATAATATGCTTTTACAACACTTGATACGTAATATACTATTGCACGTACAATCCACGTTTTAAAAAAAATCGCATTTTCCATTATAGGTCCCTGAACCCCTGAAGATGACATTTTAAAATTCGAAACGTCGGAAACATATCAATAATGTTGTAAGCTGTTTTGTTACTATAATAAGTGAGATCACATGGAAGAAACCTTCATAATATTGATTTAATTTCCTCTCATGGTTTGTTTGACTTGATCTTCGGACTATAGTCTACAATGAGTTGTGTTTTAAATTTTTAAACGAGGCGCGCCAATGATACCATGTTTACAGTTAAACTTCGCTGACAAATGCTTTGTGTTGATTATTAGTATTTGCGTCAATACGGAGATTATTTGAATAGCTGTTGTGTGGACCGGATTGTATGAGGAACGAGGATCAGTTAATTTTTTTATTCGTACACGTTTCTGCACACTTAATTGCACTAATCGGTCGAGTGCTGCGCGTTTAATTCCCGTGTACTGTTTTATTTAAAGTATGCCTGAATGTGGTTAGGACCCAACCACGGGACATCGAAGGCTTTTTCGCTGAAACATTTTTCCGTTATGACATACAGGGTGACTCAGGCGTGCGTGCAAATCTCTTTCCTTATAACGTAACTTTACCTTGTTTTATTTCGAACTTTCTCTTTAAATAAAATGGTTTTATGTTTTGACTTCAGATGATTTCTCATATCCGTTGTAGTCCTTCCTTTTCGAGAATATTCATTGTTACAGAGCTTACATCTAGCTCGTTCAGCATCGCAAAGCGTAAAATAAATACCCATATTTCACTAGAAACTGATTTACTCATGTTGAAAAATCGCTAATCACGCTCTAATCTCTAACTTCATAATTAACTCATAAACTTATTTTCGTATACGATCTGTCGATAGGTAAACAAACAACCATCGGATTTTTTCGGATCAGCTCGGCAATTTTCGGAATTAAATGCAAACGGTGCCCGATAATTCAGCTGTCAAATTTCAGCCATAGATAAATGGCGCCAGATTTAAAAATTGAATATTCGTATTCGCGAATATCGGTGACAGATATTCGCATTCGTATTAGCGATGCTGAAAAAATGATATTCGTTACATCACTAGTACATACATCAGTTGAAGCACATAATTGTATCCAGCTAAGACTATCGTTGAAATTCAGAACTTGTAGAAAGGTTAGGATAACAATCACACACGGATTCGACCTCTGACCATGGTTCGGTGAGCAAGTGGCGCTCCCGGGTTGGAGGTCAAGTAAATGTTATTTGTTAATGTCCGCCGTTTATAACGTGTAGTGTAAAATACATGTTAATTTGTGAAGTTGTAAGGTGAAATCAGTCCCTCTACGCCAGAACCAGGCGACACGGTTGTCGGAAGGCTCGGCACTCGTGGTAAGTGAGACTTCCGGTGCATACGAAGGTGGAGGTATACTACGAGGCCGATCTGTAGATGGTTATATAACCGAGCACAAAAAAATGAAGTAGAAGAAGAACAATGACACACACACGTATAAAGTGCCCGAAAAGTTGAGGCATGCGCACAAAAAATTTCTAGAATGGAAAGGCCTATTGGATTTTTGTCGAACATAATTTTCTTAGATCAAGTGGCATATATTTTTATCAATAATGTTTCGTCGAACAAAATCACCAGGTTAGTGGACCTTCGTGATTGTTTCGCAATCGCGATTGTCCAGAGACTTCTAGTTATACCATTCAAGCCAGTCGTTTTAAACGATATTAATCAAAATATGGTGGCATTATCGAAATGTAATGATGATTTATTATTCTTTTATGTTGTTCTTTGAACTGGCAAATGTTTTTTTGTCTCAACGATATTTTTTTTGTTCAAGGTACCACCGGCAGCGGCTCCGATGGAGATTACCAGCTGGTGCAGCACGAGGTGCTGTATTCCATGACCAATCAGTACAAGGTGCTCGAATTTCTCGGTAGGGGTACTTTCGGCCAGGTGGTCAAGTGTTGGAAAAAGGGCACGAACGAAATCGTCGCCATCAAGATATTGAAGAATCATCCGTCGTACGCCAGACAGGTGATTATTTTTTTTTTGTTGATATTTTGAATGTGGTCTTTTTTTATGCAGAAGATACTATGGAAAATTTCTCAGGTACGAGAAAGAAACAGCCTAATCTTGACTGTTGAAATTGCGTTCTTAACTCAGTGTCAGATAGAAATTGGTCTCATTATCTCACTCGAGAATCTGGTATTCCACATCGATCTCTATATTGTCACCGTTCTCTATATTGCTTTCCAACGACGCCTGCACATCTTCTGTAGACGTTTGGACTGTCGCTGGCAGCCGTATGTTCGATGGGCCAGTTACGTAATCGCTTTGCGCCGCCGTGAAGTGATATAGTTGGTAAAATAAAGGCCTGGAGTAATAAACCGCTTTTTGTATTAAATCCAGGTAGGTGAGAGTACGAACTGCTAGGAAAACCCATAATCTTTGTATTTTGCATACTAAATGAGGGTTTATTACTGCACGCCTTTATTTTACGGACTATACGTATTTCTTCAACATGAATGGTCTTTCGTTTTTATATCCAACTAATGGTTTTTTCTGAAACAGAGTTGTCATACAAGTAAACAACACCAAATGGAGGGGAAATAGTTTTGTGGAATATATACAGTGAGCACGAAACGGTTGGAAAAATTCGCTGAAATCTTTACAGGGCCAGAAAAGAAAAATTTCTGGGACACATCAATTTTAATTTTTAAACGTGCACTTTTCGACATATAATTCTTTCTGGTGACGTCATAATTGTGTTAGTTATGACGTCATCGTTTTTTTGTAAATTGCAACTCCCATATTTGAAAGTGTCGTTTGAAAGAGGACATTTTTCTGCATACAAAACGTATAATTTGTGACTATGGTACATGAGAAAATTGACGAAAAAAAAATATCTTAACTACTGATAACTAATAATTTAATGAAATAATAACAAAAAATACTCAAAATGATCAAATTAGATGTTCAAATTGCTGCCATTCTCTTCTTGAGGCCCAAGGCGATATTGAAAATTTCTTAATGTTTCGGGTCCAATTTCGTCTCTAATTTTGTCTTTCAATTCTTCAAGATTGGTCGCTCTATTGAAATAAACTTGGCATTTGAGATAACCACATAAAAAAATCTAACTGGGGTAAGGTCCGGAGATCTAGCTGGCCATTCTATTGTTCCGCGTCTACCAATCCAAATAATCACGCACTGGCCGCCAATAATGCGATGTTGCGCCATCTTGTTGAAACCAGATAACTCTATATATCCGATACATTATGGTTTCTGCCATTTGGATACAACGCGGTAATTCCCGAAATTATGTTCCGTTGGAGCAACTCCAAATACTTTTCACCATTCAATGATCCTTCATTGAAAAATGGACCCAAAATTGAAGTTTCAACTATTCCGGCCTACACGTTAACTTTTTGTGGAAACTGGGTATGTCCATTTTCCAATGTGGATTCTCAGGGGCCCAATATCGACAATTTCGTCTATTACAGTGCCGTTTAAATAGAAGGTGGCTTCATCAGAGAAAACTATTCGGTTCAAGAAATATGGGTTATTGCATCGTTCCATCATCATCTCGCAACATTGTAAAAGGCCCCAGACCCGATGCAATCCCTCCCCCATTCTGAAACACTGTAGTTTTTTTATTATCTCGACCACTCCATCTTATCTTCAATATGTCACTATCCACCGGTACTTTTCCTAGTATATGGAAACTCAGTCATGTCGTACCTATTCACAAGGCCGGAAAATTATCCGATATAAAAAATTGCCGTCCCATCTCTAAGCTTAACGCCATACCAAAGGTCTTTGAAAGCATAGTGACTGATTATATTACAGGAAATTTGAGTAATATTATAATTCCTCAGCAATATGGTTTCCTAGCAGGTAAATCTACAGAACTCAATTTATCTCTTTACACAGATTTCCTCTCGGAAGTCTTGGAAGACTGACATCAAGTCGATTCTGTCTACACAGACTTTTCCAAGGCTTTCACAGGGTAAACCACGGTCTTCTAGTAAAGAAACTTGAATGTCTTGGTATCTCTGGGCCCCTATTAGTGTGGATAAGAGAATACCTTATTCAAAGAAAGCAACTAATCAGAGGTAAAAACTTCACATCAGCAGAAATTTCAGTGACATCTGGTGTTCCCCAGAGATCACATCTGGGACCTCTTCGTGTGTAGCAGGAAGAACTCGTAGACGGATCCGTTATTGCCGTATCTCCGTTCTATATTCTTTTTCTCTTGTCGGTGGGTCGAGATAGATTTCCAGGTTGTTGATTAGTTTCCCTTTTACTTAGACTATGTGGTCGTTTCTCAATTTCGATGGCTTCCTTAGTTGTTTTTGAATAGAAGTTCTTGCCACTCATTAATGATCGTCACTAGTACAATGAAGATGTGGATTCTTATAGATAATTTGTGTTCTTTTTTGCGAATGTAGATTATTCAATTTTTTTGGCCAATGTACGTCTTCTCGCAGTTTCCACGCGATATTTTGTAGACCCATTGGCACTCCAGTGGTGTATATTCCCTGGGATTTTGGAGAGTAAACTATATACCACTGGAGTTGAAATTTTGATCAGTGATATTTTGAGACTTTCCGAATTCGGTGAAGTAGTCAGATTTCTACAAAAAAAAGGCATATTTTAAAATTGTATAACTTTTTTATTAATCATGACATTTTAACTATATTATGAGAAATTTGAAACGTCAATCCAGTGGTGAGGTCAGATTCTTGCTGAAAACGCTAATAAAATTTACCGATTTTTCATGAAAAATAGTCATATTGTCCCTGGAAATGAAATTTGGTTGGTGTTACAGTATCCTTTTTGAATGTACACCTTATTAAAACAAATCCTATCGCTTCTAGAATATATCTTTATAAGGTTGCTACCATTTCGAATGGGTCACACTGTATATAATAAAAAATATTTGGATAATCTTCCACCGTGTATTTACCTTTCTGTGTTTTTGTTTTTGAAATAGTTGAATTTTTGATCTTCCTGAATGGAATGTAAATCGTTTCTCGTTGAACATTTTTAATATTATCTTCTATCATCATCGATCTTTGTATTTCTCAGGGACAAATTGAAGTGAGCATCCTGTCCAGATTGGGCCAAGAAAATGCGGACGAGTTCAACTTTGTCCGCGCGTACGAGTGTTTCCAGCACAAGAACCACCCCTGTCTCGTGTTCGAGATGCTGGAACAGAACCTCTACGATTTCCTCAAACAGAACAAGTTCAGCCGTTGCCTCTCAAGTACATCCGGCCGATATTGCAGCAGGTTTTGACGGCGTTACTCAAACTCAAGGTAATGATCCAATTCTGCATAGTTTATGGCTATTTTAAATTTGTTTATATATTATTATATTCCTAAGAATTTTATGATTATATCAGAATATTTCGACTACTATTTTAACATAATTTTCTATTTGATGATCATATAGGATTGATTTAATGTAAATTAATTTCTGGCACCTGTAAATAAACCATTGCATTCTACGAAAATCCAATTCAAGAGTGGACTGAACATTGTACTACGTATTTGGTTAGTGTATATAAATGCTAAGGTTTTTTTTGAAAGAATAGAGCATAAAAATGTAATTACAATATAAAAAAAATCCGAAGAGCAAAATAACCCCTTTGGAACCTCCATGGATTTTTCCTCTATCAAATAGTATGGGAAATGTTGCCAAAAAAACTGAAAAAGTGATAGTTTGACTTCACTATTAAAGTAAATTTAAGGGATTCGATAGAACCATTCGAATGTTTTCGCGATTTATAAAATTGGAAGATTAAAAAAAACAGAAATTATCTGAATCATTCTGTCTGCGTCGAGTGGATGAGAGAAAAACAAACTCCATATTTCATAAAACCGGAAAAGTTGGAATTTGACTGCACTATTAGAATAAATTTGACAAGCTCTATCCAACCACTCGGTTGTTTTTTCCAGTTTATAGATTGGAAAATATTTTTAAACTTAATATCTCGAAAATAGCTGGAACAAAAGCAAAATGTATGATGAGTGAAAATTACGATTTTTTATTGTACCTCAAAAAAATTCAATATTTTTTCTTAAATTCCATATTAACAGAAACAGTTTGAAGTTGATTGCACAACAGAATGAATTTTATAGGCCCTATCGATCCATTGAAATGTTTATCGATTGCAAGTTAAAAAAAGCATTGGAAATGTCTAAATGGAAAATTACGCGAATTTTCTAGTGATTTTTTTTTTCGTTTTTCATTCAATAGTTCAGGAAATGATGTGTAATAATGGAAAGTTATCATTTGACCGGACTATTTATGATCTCAAAAAGTCCAAACATAAATTATCCGAACAATTTTTCTGTGTCAACTTATGAGAATGAATTTGACAGGCTTTAACCCAATTGAATTGAACATTTCTTATTTTTCTGTATATCTCGAAAATAACTGAAAAAAAGCAAAATGTATGTCAAGTAAAGATTATTATTTTTCATCGTTTCACCTCCCAAAAATTTAATAGTTCAGAAAATATAAAAACAAAGGAATTCCTATGGAGGGAAATCTGTAGACAGATTCAAAAAGGTCATCCAGCACTTACCTGAATCGAAATTGAAAAAATTTATGGAAAATGTCTGATTTTTAACTCTGTATTCTCGAAAATAACTGAAAATAACGCAAAATTTACATTACTCTTTTATCATTTTTTTTTCGAAAGTTCTGGAAATGATGTGTAATAATGGAAAGTTATAATTTTACCGGACTATGAACATAAACACAAAGCAATATCTATGAAAAGCAATCAATATAAAAAGTCCATAACAGAAATTATCCAAACCATTTTTTCTGCGTAAACAGGACGAGAAAAAAATATGTTTGTTTGTATATGCTTTATTGTCTAAAGATGAACATTCTTGTTGTTCATTGAAATAATTGTATAAATTAAAGTATAAAGTGTAGACATACAGTTGAAACATAGTTGTAAACATAAAATTAGATGAAAATACAGTCAAAATTTAAAAATTACGTGTGGCAAAGTAACCACAACGGGACCCCAAAATAAAAAAAATGCTCTACGCCCATAGGACTAAGAATATTATTTTTTAGCCTGGCTGTTTTGTATAGTTAACTTTCTTAATACTTCGTAGTAATAATTAATTAATCAAATATATTTGATTTATTCAGTGTGAAGATTGGTTTTCAAAATTTTACAGCACTATGGAAACATTCGAATGTCTTTTCAGTTTTCAGTAGAAGATAAAAATGAAAATAGACTGAAAATTCTAATTTTTAAATTTTCTATCTTGAAAACAATTGGAAAAAAACAAAATATATGGTGAAAATTAACTTTTTTCATTGTTCCTTAAAAAATATATGAGGTATTCAAAGGTTCAAGGAATGATGTGAAAGAAATAAAATGTTGTAATTGTAATAGTCCGGTCTATGAATACAAAGTAATATCTATGGAGGGCAATAGTTCTCAAGGAGTCAAATCGAAATTGTCTGAACCATTTTTTCTGCAAATACTACTGGAAATATCGAAAAATGTCAAATAATCAAGATTTATTCTGATCATTCCTACAAAAATCCTTCGTAAGTTTTTCTTCAAATCCATTAAAAATAGAAAAAGTGAAACTTAGATCATACTTTTATTAAAATCAAATTCGCCAGAATGCAGTCAATAGATCTTGAGAAATCTATCAAAGTATTCTAAACAAATTTTTTTTCAAGAACGATAAAAAAAAATTTAGTCCAAAAAAGATATTTTGAAAATCAATGAATTCTGTTTTTTCCTGTAGAATTATAAATTCCTGGAAAATTTAAAAAAAATTGCTCTTTACGATTTGCAGAAAACACCTCAAACAAGTTTCTCTCTAACTCCAACATTGCAGAAAATAATGCATAAATCAAGGATTTTTTTATGTACAAGAGAAATATCTCAAAATTTCGAGTATTTTGATTTTGTTTGGTCATCAGTTCTACATAAAATCCCCATAAAAGTCATTGAAATTGTATCAGTGAATAAGGTGAAGTTGATTTAATTATCATCTTTAAATTTTTACTATTTTTTCTTTCTGTAAAATAGAAAAACTGTAAATTTAAGATCGAAGCATACGAAGTGCTGATGAAAATAAAATTCATCCAGATACACAATCAAGATTTATATGAATATACATGATATAATCAAAAAATATAGTTAACAGGTAACAAGTGTCTCATTAAAGGAAACGTATACTAGTAATATAGTAGGATTCTAAAGTCTAAGAGAAGCAACTTTGTAAATTTGAATATTAAATATATTCTCCTTGTTGTGTTCATTCTATTATACTGAGATGGATTCATATCTGATAGTCTGGCTGATATAAAAATTCTAGGAAATGTTTTCTTGAAGATTGAATCTTGACAGTTTACCAGCTGTTAACTACTGACCCAAATTTTCATTCCGATTTCCACTGAAGAATTTATGGCGTGTAATTTGAAATTGAAACTGAAATAGAACGTCTGCCCTCCTGCCAAAAATTTTATTTGTTTTTGAAGAGGGTCGAAAAATATTTTGCCAACTGGGTTTATGTAGGTTCTTGTAAAATAATGACTAATTTGCATTACTTTGATGCATGCGCCATGAATCATCCACTTAATGCAGGTCAGAAAGATAAATTTATGTTTATAGATGTCTGTAATAAAAACTCCCAAATTATTTGGCAAAAATTGGATGGAAACAATTCCTAGTATTATTAATTTTTAAAACTTCTTTTTAAGTACACTTATTTTTCATACTCACTCTTTGTTTAAATAAAGGATACATAAAATCAATTAATTTTGAAGCCAGTAGAAAAATCAGCACTATGGATTTTCTGTATGTGAATTTAAGTTTCTTTGATAATATTGAACCACTACTTATAGTAATGGTATTTCCAAAACTTCATTTCAAAATATTCGTATCATGGAAAAAAATCGTCAGTTAAAATTCCCCATTGAAGTATACCTATTACATTTCATACAATATGCCATAAACTGCTATCCAAGCATGGTGTCAGATGTGTACTTTTGAGCCATTGGGAGTATTCAGAAGAAAAAAAACTCTTCGGTTGGAATACAGTCAAGAATGTATTCCTCTTTGTATTATATTATAATTCACTCAACATGCAATGAACTACTACATCAATATCCTGCTGTCTTTGAAACATATCAAACTCAATATGGTGTCAGGTGTGTACTTTTAAGCATCTTGGAACATGTTCTGCCAGCGAAAACAAATCGACCTTCACCTTTTTTTCAGCAATTGGGACTGATCCATGCCGATTTGAAACCAGAAAACATCATGTTGGTAGATCCGGTCAGGCAACCGTACCGCGTCAAAGTCATCGACTTCGGCAGCGCCAGTGACGTCAGCAAAGCGGTTTGCAACACCTACCTCCAAACCCGGTATTACAGAGCACCCGAAATCATTTTGGGGCTGCCGTTTTGCGAAGCCATCGACATGTGGTCGCTTGGTTGTGTAGTCGCTGAGCTGTTCCTGGGGTGGCCTTTGTATCCCGGATCATCTGAATATGATCAGATAAGGTAGGAATTTATTTATTTATTTATTCACGGGCAATACAATGTGGTTGATTGAAGTAAATTATATGCATAATACAGTTATAAACTAGTAAGATAACATATAGATCAAATAAGAAAAATTCATGAGTTATAACAATATGAACTACTCTAGTTATTGCAGGCATAATAACACTAAAAACAATACAAAAGCTCGAGCTGGAAGTTTGAATAGCTAGGACAAGAACATGGTTTTTGAATCGGGAAACTGATATATTAAAAATTTTTGCAAGTGACAACTGGGTGAAGTTGGTTTGGAAAATATTTTGGTCCTTCGAGCCGGATAGCTTGAAGAACAAATAGAAATGAAGCGTCATTTATTTGCAGATACATCAGTCAAACTCAAGGTCTACCCACGGAGCACATGTTGAACAACGCGTCTGAGACTACGAAGTTTTCTACCGTGACATGGATAGCACTTATCCCTTCTGGAGGTTGAAGACTCCCGAAGAGCCCGAGGTCGAAACCGGAATCAAATCCAAGGAAGCCAGGAAATACATATTCAACTGTTTGGATGATATAGGACAGGTCAATGTCCCGACTGATCTGGAAGGGGGACAACTGTTGGCCGAAAAGGTTGACAGGAAGGAGTTCATTGACCTGCTCAAGAGGATGTTGACAATGGACCAGGTAGCAATATTTTGTCTTATTATTTTTGTGATTTCGGTTTTGGATTTGCTTTGGGGGAAATTGTCGATTGGCATTTTTTTCAACATATCTTTTTAATTCTAGGAGAGACGAACAACTCCCGGAGAAGCCCTAAACCACGCGTTCGTCAGGCTAGCTCACTTCGTGGATTACGCACATTGCAACAATGTTAAAGCCAGTGCGCAAATGATGGAGGTAGGTATTCTAAGAGTTTTCTTGAATTAATTAATTTTAACACCAGGATTTTTTGCAGGTGTGTCGCAGAAACAATTACAACAACACGTCATTTGCTCCGCATCATTAAGCTACGCAACACGCGCCTATCTTTGGTCGCCAATTTCGTACCCAGTTCGAATGGGAACGTGACGTTCACGATAAACAATCAGTTGACGAACCAGGTGCAGAGGCTCGTCAGGGATCGGTCCGGATATGATAACTTCAATCAATCAATTTTATACATTTTCAGAAATAGATTTTTTTTTACCCTAAATGATAATTGTTTGTTTATTAAAAAACATAAAGTTGGTGAATAAAATCACGTCACAATGACGTGAAAAAATGACTAGATTCAGAAGGATCCAAATTCGTGTCCAAAGTGACGTCATATTTACGTCACTTTTTGGGGTCCGAATGACCTCGACGTATTTGACCTGATTTTCACGTGATAATGACGTGTTCAGACGTCACCCTGCTAGCTGGGAGTTGGTTAATTAATCATTTGACAAAACACGATGTAAATAAACGATTGCTAAAACATTTGGTTTGAATTTGGTCACATACACTTGGTAAGGTTACCAAATTCACATACAGTATAACTGAAAACCAACCTTGAGAACGAGCCCTATAAGACAATCTCAGATGGACTACAAAATGGCCTCAAGAGTGGTAACGCATGAGAAGGTAAGATGGGCTGTAAAATCCTTCACACCTTTCAAATCACCAGGGGAGGATGGCATATTTCCGGCTCTTCTTTAAGAGGAATTGGTTAGCATCATCCTCCTGATCATGAGGATATTTCGATCATGTCTGGCCCTGGGCTACATACCAGAGGCATGGAGGCCAGTAAAGATCGTATTTATTCCAAAACCTGGAAAAACCGACCACTTCCAGGCTAAGGCGTACCGACCTATCAGCCTGACAACCTTTCTCATGAAAACGCTTGAAAGGCTGGTAGATCGGCACATCAGAGAACAACCCACTGCACAAGCAACAATATGCCTACCAAGCAGGAAAGTCCACGGACACAGCTCTCCACCACCTTGTATATAGGACAGAGAGAGAACTGGCCAGTGGACAGTCCGCAATGGGGGTTTTCATCGACATTGAAGGAGCTTTTGACAATACGTCATTTGAATCTATTTGCCACGCTGCGGCACGGAATCGATCCCACCCTTATAAGGTGGATCAAAGCTATGCTATCACAACGAGTGGTAACAGCAGAATTAAACGGGAGAACCGTAGCTGCCAAGGTATCAAGGGGGTGTCCACAAGGAGGAGTTCTATCACCCCTTTTATGGTGCCTAGTAGTAAACGAGCTTCTTACAGAACTGAATGAGTCAGGACTGTGTACACAAGCGTATGCAGATGACTTAGTCATGTTGGCTCAAGACCAACCGGTAAACCTGCTAGGAGAAAACATTATGAAAGCTCTTGGCAGAGTAGAACAGTGGTGTTCTGCCGGGGGGCTGAGAGTCAACCCGGAAAAAGCGGACTTGGTACTCTTCACAAGAAACGCAAAATAGGAACTCTTCCAGAGATACTAATCTCAGGAAGACAGCTTCCGTATGAAGCGTCGACCAAACACCTTGGAGTCATCATAGACTCCAAGCTGACCTGGAACGAACAGATTGAGAATCGAACCAAGAAGGCTACCTGCTCCTACTGGGCATGCAGAAGAGCCTTCGGCAACACTGGGGCTTGACACCCAAAACCCTACACTGGAATACACGGCGATCATTCGCCCGAACTAACGTATGGATCCATCATTTGGTGGACCGGTACTTCAGAGGGCAAGTCCAGAAATGAACTTGATAAAGTACAACGACTGGCTTGTCTAGGAATAACAGGTGCCATGAGGACCACGCCTACTAGAGCTCTAGAAGTTCTACTAGGACTACCACCTCTGCATCTTGTCATTGAGCATATATATATAATATATATATATATATATATATATATATATATATATATATATATATATATATATATATATCAGTGAATCAAGTGAAGTGGTGACAATGTACGCTCTACAAAACCGCAAATAAGTCGAGTTCATTTTGGAATAAAAAATCCAGTGACAGCTATCAGTGTATGTTATGAAGTCAGGCAGATAATCCCAGTAAAAATAAATAATAGTTTGAAAAAACTAAAATACAGCTTTTATAGAAAACCAGACTAAAAAATTGAAAATAAGAAAAAAATTATTTTATTTAAAAAAAAGCGTGGGGTGCATGGTATCGCTGGTGTGTAATGTACATATAATTATGATACCATGCACCCCAGCTTTTTTAAAATAAAATAAATTTTTTCTTATTTTCTATTTTTTTAGTCTGGTTTTCTATAAAAGCGTGTTTTTTAGTTTTTTCAAACTATTATTCATTTCCTACTTTTTAGTATGGTTTATTTATAGAAGCGTGTTTTATTAGTTTCTTTTGAACTATTATTTTATTATTTATTTGCAAATAAAAAAATGGAATAAACTTAACAAATTGGGTAATCATAATCTCCGACCCCAAAAACCCCCACATACCAATTTTGAATAGAATCAGACCATTATCACAAAACTCGGCCGCCATCTTGAATTCTCCAATTTTTACAGAAGAATCATAATATTCGACCCCAAAAACCCCCACATACCAATTTTGAATAGAATCAGACCATAATCATGAAACTCGGCCGCCATTTTGAAGCCGCCATCTTGAATTTTCCAATGTTCACAAAAAAAATCATAATATTCGACCCCAAAAACTCCCACATACCAATTTTGAAAAGAATCAGACCATAATCACAAAGCTCAGCCGCCATTTTAAAGCCGTCATCTTGAATTCCTCAATTTTTACAAAAGAATCATAATATTCGACCCCAAAAACCCCCACATACCAATTTTGAATAGAATCAGATCATAACCACAAAACTCGGCCGCCATTTTGGAACCGCATCTTAAATTTTCCAATTTTCACAAGAACATAATATTCGACCCAAAACCCCACATACCAATTTTGAATAGAATCAGACCATAATCATAAAACTCGGCCACCATCTTGAATTTTCCAATTTTCACAAGAGATCATAATATTCGACCCCAAAAACACCCCCATACCAATTTTGAATAGAATCAGACCATAATCACAAAATTCGGCCGCCATTTTCAAGGCGCCATCTTGAATTTTCCAATTTTTACAAAAGATTCATAATATTCGACCCCAAAACCTCCATATACCAATTTTGAATAGAATCAGACCATAATCACAAAACTCGGCCGCCATTTTGAAGCCGCCATTTCGAATTTTTCAATTTTCACAGAAGAATCATAATATTCGACCCCAAAAACCTCCACATACCAATTTTGAATAGATTCAGACCATAGTCACAAAACTCGGCCGCCATTTTGAAGCCGCCATCTTGAATTTTCCAATTTTCACAAAGAATCATAATATTCGACCCCAAAAACCCCACATACCAATTTTGAATGATTAGACCATATCCAAAACTCGGCCGCCATTTTGAAGCCGCCATTTCGAATTTTCCAATTTTCACAAAGAATCATAATATTCGACCCAAACCTCCACATACCAATTTTGAATGAATCGGACCATAATCACAAAACTCGGCCGCCATTTTGGAGCCGCCATCCTGAATTTTCCAATTTTGACAATAGAATCATAATCTCCGACCACGAAAACTCTCAGATATTAAATTTGAAGCGAATCGGACCATAATCACAAAACTCGTCCACCATTTTGAAGCCGCCATCTTGAATTTTTCAATTTTGAAAGAATCAGACCATAATCACAAAACTCGTCCACCATTTTGGAGCCGCCATTTCGAATTTTCAATTTTGACAAAAGAATCATAATCTCCGACCACAAAAACCCTCAATACCAATTTTGAAGCGAATCGGACCATAATCACAAAACTCGTACGCCATATTGGAGCCGCCATGTTGTTTTTTTTCCACACAAAAATTTCTTAATGCATTGTCACCGGAATTATGTATACCTGCCAAATTTCAAATCATTCGGACGTCTGGAAGTGGGTCAAAATCGCGCCCAAAGGAGTCGGTTACAAACAAACAAACAAAAAACATACAAGTGAAGCTAATATAAAGCGTGTAAAAACGTGAATCAGTTACAAACAAATTGTGAAAGTGGACATTTGTTTAGGAAGTCAGCCAAACCAACCGCAACTGAAACAGCACCAAGAAATAGTACAGGTGTTGTACACAAAAAAGAGCCACATCCCGATAGTTGTATTTGGTACGTACCCATATTTTTGTTTTATTCCATAAATACTACACGGAAAATGACTGATGGAAATGAAATAACAATACAACAATTATATGAAGAAATAGTACGAAGTAAAGCAGAACTCAAAAATTCAATTGAAGCGAGCGAAGCTAGAGTGCTATTAGAAATCGGATCCCTAAAAAAGAAACGAAAAATCTTGAACAAGAAAACTGTGATATGAAGAAAGAGTTTGAGTTCTTAGATAGGAATAATAGGAAATATAATTTGCTGATATTTGGTCTAGATAAAGCTCCACAAGATATATCGCTTCAATTCATATGTGATACAATTAATGATTTACTCAACGTAGGCCTTATAGAATCAGATATAAATAATTTTTATGGGCTAGGTCGTTCCAATAGGAGTCCACTGAGAGTTGAATCAATCTCTTATCAGAAAAAACAAATTATTTTTAAAAACTGTGGCAAACTTAGAGGTACGCGTATTTCAATTGCTAATGATTTAACTGAGATCCAAAGAGAAGAAAATAAGGCACGACGTGCAGGATTAACAAAATATAGACATTCCTATGAGAAGTGTTATATTAAAGGCAACAGGCTGTACATTGATGAAACAGGATACACCGTGGAAGAATTATATATAGCAGAAGATAGGGAAAACATTAAGTCGAACAGTGCTCCCCCAACACCGACCATACAAACAACCGAAAAGATATTTATCGATCAACCAGAACCAACCGCCCTATCCACGATTATCCCGGAATTCAGTAATCCAGTCGAATACAACACCAAACCAAGTGATAGAAAAAATACAAAAATACAGGATACCGCAAAGAAGAAAAATTCTGAAATCGACGCTGATCCTCCAGTTATTCAAGAAAAATTGAGATTACTCATTACCAAAAACACAGCTCACCATCACAAATAATTTATTGTCATAGTTTTGTCTCAAAGTAGAGAGCCAAATAGTGAACATACCCCCCGTACTAAATATCAGTTAAATTGTATACAGAAATCATCTCACAATTTTTTTGCTTTTCCTTTCAATTTATCTTTTACACTTTTCAACAAATCTTATCTCGATGTTTTTATTCTAGACTTTTTTCAAGGCAGTATACTTTATCTAGTATGGATCCCTGCATTAGAGATTATAAAAATGATTTAATTATAGCCGAAGTGTCTGATATTGATGAATTGAGGAAATATTTCGGTCAGAATTTGAATATATTACACCTAAATATACGCAGCATAATAAAAAACATAGATGAACTGACTATATTTCTCCAAAAAATTCCAGGAAAATTTGATATTATTGTTTTAACAGAAACATTCATAGTAAAAGATCTAGAAGTTGTCCATATAAATGGCTATCAAACGTTATACAATGAGGCTTCCCTAAATAAAAATGATGGAGTTCTTGTATACATAAACGAAACACTCGATTTTTCTCATAATATCGGGGAAATCGCGGAAAATAAAAACTCTAGAGATTGAAATAAAAATAAATAAAAAAATAATATCAATCACTTTAATATATAGATCACCGAATTCCTGTCCCGTACAATTCAATACTGCAATGGCCAATTACTCAGAAACGATAAAATCAAACGAGATACAAATCATTACAGGCGATATAAATATAGATCTTCTATCAGAATGCGATTACGTAGAAGATTATAAAAATATAATGAATTCATATGGGTTCATATCCTATATCAATGATGTTACACGGCCCAGTGGCGGATCGTGCCTAGACCATTTTTTCGGTAACAATACATCTGAGATAGATTGCAAATCAATCGTTATATATTACAATATTACAGATCACTTTCCGATTGGACTATCAATAAATTTAGGAAAAAATCAGGAACTTGAAAATCCTAAGAAAAAAAAATAAAAAAATTGCTAACTACAAGAAGCTGAAACAAGAATTAGGGGAAGAATTGTGGTTAAATATATATAATCAAGGAGACACAGAAATAATGGCTCGAACATTTATAGAAAAACTCAAATATTACATTGAAAAATACAATTACCATAAAAATAAAAAATAAAAATCGGCCCAGATTAAAATGGATTACAACCGAAATTATAGATATAGCGAATAAAAAAATGAACTTATAGAAAACTTAGAATCTCTGACGAAAACATAAAACTTCGCGAAGAATACAATCAACAGAAAAATTAATTGAATAGATTGATAAATACAGCTAAAAAGGCATATGTAAATAAAATCATCGAACATAACAAAAACAACACGGAAGGTCTTTGGGACAGTGTCAACGAAATCTGCAATAAACAGAAAGCAACTACAAACATAAAACAAATTAAAATAAATGACAAAATGAAACATAATAAAATCGAAATTACTAACAGTTTCAATAAATACTACAGCGAATTGGGTCAGAAATATGCAAATAAAATCATCGAACCTGGAGAATTCCTTCACAATGAGAAAAAAATTGAAAACACTTTGTACTTATACCCTACCTACGAAACTGAAGTGGAACAAACAATAATGGAATTGAAGCCAAAAAAATCACCAGGTGATGACGATATCCGTTCTGAAACAATCAAACAAATCGTTAATGAAATAAAAGCTCCATTAACTTATTCAATAAATCGATGTATAGATACAGAATGTTTTCCGAAAATTCTCAAAACAGGGCTAATCAAACCATTATATAAGATGAAACAGAAATGAAAAACTACAGACCACTTTCACTGATCTCAAATGTAGCAAAAGTAATAGAAAAAATACTCAAAAAAAGGATAATTAATTTTTTTAATAAATATAAAGTTATTTCGAACAGACAGTATGGATTCAGGAAAGGTAAATCAACGGAAGATGCAATACTTGATTTAACCTCTTACATTTATGATGCTCTCGATAAAAAAAAATCCACTTTGTGCATATTCGTCGACCTATCCAAAGCATTCGACACCGTCTGCCATAAAAAAAATGTCATCTCATGGACTAGGAGGAAAAGTATATAATATACTTAAAAGCTACTTATCTGGTAGAGAACAACGAGTAACTATTGATGGAACAACAAGCGAGACTAGGACTGTATCCTACGGAGTCCCACAGGGAACAGTACTAGGACCATTGCTGTTTACAATTTATATAAACGGACTACTCGAAATAAAAACAGAGGAAAACATCTCAAGTTTCGCCGACGACACAGCTATTCTCTATAAATCTAATACATGGCAGGAATTGAAAACGCTGGTAGAGAATGATTTTCTGCAAATAGAAAAATGGTTCAGATCCAATGAACTGATGCTGAATTTTTCAAATTTTTTGTTCATTTAAAAAAATTATAACAAACAAAATATAAAACAATAATGAACTTTCATCACGTGATCTTGTCAAGTATGTATATTGTCCAAGAAGCGAAAAATGTATAGGTCAATTATTTAAACTTTTATTCGACTTTTGCAAAAACAGAGATTGGATAAAAATTAGTTAATTAACAATCTATACTTTTTGAAAAATCGAGATAATTTTTTTTTCTTGTTAATTAGACTAGTGTGCAAGCATCGATATATTCGAAGAAATACATTTGTTTTTCATGCAGAATAATTTATGTATAAAATCATAGCAGAGCGCGTTCGACTTGTTAAGCCACGTAATTACAGAGAAACTTTCTTCCCTGCAAAACAGCGTAATATTCTCAAAACAATATCGTGATGGCCAGAAAAGGTTCAATAGGGTTCACCATGTTTGACTGAAAGAGCTGATAAGCATACGCTCGTTAAATCATATGTTGTTATTGGAGAACAATTAAAATGCATTTAAAAATAATTATCAAGAATAACCCTTGTACACCGGATTCATAAATAACTCATCTAAGAGCGTAAACAAGATTATTAATTGCCACTTGTTTATTTCACAGCGCGTTATCAGTATCATAAAAACGAATTCAATGTAATTGTACCATAGAAAACGCCATAAATTCACCGAGTATGACAGCCATTAACTATAACTTTTCCTCGAAAAGGCATAAAATTATGTTTTATATATTTTTATCTATGACAGAAACAAAACAACCCATTAATCATCAATGCGTGCAATGACCAAAACAACAGCCATTAATTTTGGTTGAAGATAATTATAATTACTAGTCGCCGTGAGATAGATTATCACGTGATTCGATAACGGAATATAAAAGCGCGAGTTCGAGATCAAAATATTAATTCGATGTTCAACAGTGAACTAGAACATGTCATTCTCAAAAGTTAGGTTAAAAAGTTAGTCGAACTACAGTATCGTACAATAATAATGAGAGTTTCCCAATCAGTGTAGTGAACTTCAGAAAACATAAAACTCAGCCAATTCAAATCAAGTATTGAAGCTCTTAGTAAAAACACGAGTGAACAGTATAGTTTTCCACAAATTGTCTATTTTTGTCAACGCTTCCAGAACAGAGATAATACAACGGGAGTCCGCAATTCCATGGTTCACGATCTCTCAGAAAAAACCATAGCCGTATTAAGCGATTACTACTATATTGGGCGAATAAATAATAAAATAACCGATTGACGCGGGAGAAAACGAAATAATAATAAATTCAAATCTAATTGCCGTTTAAAAACTACTCCAGTGAATAAGTGTGAAACAGGGTGAGTCTAATGTTTGTTTTTCTGTATTTATGTTTATGGCAAAACCCAACCTATTGAAATGTGTATATGTCTGTAAAGTATCTCCATAGTTTTCAAGATTACAAAGATCTCAAAAGAGAATTATTTCATATTCGTTTGTGGCAATTGACTAGATTTTGTTCAGTAAGTCTATTTTCGATTTTGTAGCCAAGTGTAAAAGTAACTGCAAATAAGCTAAATTTTTTTTATTGTACGAAGTGTTGCAGAAAATAATTGTGAAACATTTTATTAAATATATATGTACATTCTTAACATTTTATGAGTGCATTATTATTTTGTTTAATCATTGTTTGGTTCGAATCTTTCTGAACGGTAGTATTTCCTGAATAAACAACCCATGTTCCAGTATTTGAGAGAAATGAAATTAGTTCTGAGCCGCTCCAGAAAACCTAGTTTCAGTATCGACCATCTTCAGACAGTCGATTGCTCTTAATACTGTTTTTCCAATCTAACGAAAAATGTCTGGTATTACAGGTGTGGTGTGTTAGTTCACAACACCCCGTAGTCTAGCTTTCAACAGACTGTCAAGTCATCATCACTGCTACCTGAAAGTAAGTACTAATAGAGTATTTAAAATAGAAAAATATTTGATTTTAAATTGAAAATTATGAAATGAAAACGTGAGGTTACTTACTCGTCAAGTTCACAGGAAACCGTAGAAAGAATCTCTGCTGCATAAAACATTATATAAGTTCAGAGTAAAACATGTCCAGGATTATTATGGATTATTGAAAATCGATATATCTGGCCAATAACATTGATGAAGTGAATTTGAAGCTTCACAATATGTGACAAGAGTAAAAGGTGATTGATATGACTAGTGAATTTTGTTACATGGACTAGAAATCAGAAATAAACCTGAAATAAGCCACCATGTCAACTGGAACACAGATCTGATAATGATCTATGTTGAAATATGCCAAGGAAAATCATCAAGATTGTTGTGTAACTCTGGTACAAAGGCAAAGTCTGATGAGAACTATCCTAGTCTCAAATTTTCCGATCAAGAAGACCAAAAAAAGAAGAGGAAGAAGAAAAAACAAAATTAGGCAATAAAATTGCCCAACTCATCGAAGTTACGTTCAGCCTCAACTAGGGGATGTTGAGTAAGGGTGGAAGTCTTATGAGAACTCTCACCGAACCCAAAGATCTAAAAGTCGATGGTTGGCTAAACCTTGGAGGTGCTAATCCAAAATAAAACCTAAAATGATTTGTTCTCAGTGTTGAAAGTTGAAAATGATAGAACACAAACAGCAAAAGGTTATTAAACAAGTAATATCAGTATCGAAAATGGAATATGAAAGTGTTTAAATTGTGGAACTGAACAGAAGTGAGTAAAAAATATTTAATTAACGAAAATTAGTTGACTGAAATGTTTTTATTTTAGGCGTCTATGAACTGGAATGTAAGATCTGTTTAAATTAACTTGAGTGCTGGGACAAATGTTATTGTTGAGGAATTAATTACTTATGTGAACAGACCTCCTGTATAAAAACCTATTTGGACTGAAGTTGAGGTTGGTTAGGATGATGACCGAAAGCTGCTACTTTGTTAGGTTTAAGATGTTCATTTATACGAACTTTCAAAGGTCTACAAGTTCTACCAATGTAAGCTGCATCACAATCTTCACAGTTTAACTTTTATATGCCACTTTTTGACAGTTTATCAATTTAATCATTTGTGCTAACCAAATGTCTGCTCAATTATTGTTAGTTTTGACAGACATTTTTAATCAACTGGCTATTTTGTTGAGTATATTGTCATTAAGGAAAGGTAGATGGACGAAATTGTCAGTAGTATCTACTTTGGGATGAGCTAAGTTATGTTCCTTTTCATTTTTGATTCTTTGAATTGATGTATTGATAATGTTAGGTTTATAATAGTTGTTGGAAGCTATTCGTTTGGAATGTTCAGTTCCTTCTTATAATCAACTGTGGAAAGAGGTATATTTCAGAGTTGTGAATGTAACAATTGAATGCGGCCATTATATGCTGGTGGGAATGTTTTGAAAAACTAGGTATCACATGATTAGTCTGTGAGGTTTCTGTAAGGATTGAATTTTAGATGATTATTATTTTTATGAATTGTAAGGTCTAGGAAGTTTAATGTACTATAGATACTTCAAGCGTGAATTTTATGTTGGGATGTATTTAATTGATTTTATTCAAAAGATTTTTGCAGTTTCAATGTTTCCATTCACAAAAACCAAACAATCGTCAACATATCTATACCAGTGTAGAATTTCCAAATTTTTTCAGTGACAAATATATTTTCTAAATTATTCATGAAAAGGTGATAAACAACTGCCTTGGCCGAGTCCATGAAGAACTCTATCTCTCTTAAATGAAAATATATCCAACAGAAGAGTCGGTTGCATAAAAAGCAACGTGGACAACAACAACATTTCTTTCAAAACTAACAATAATTTGAGTAGACAATTGTTAACACAGAAGATAAAATTGATAAACTGTCAAAAAGAGGCATATATGAATTAAACTGTGAAGATTGTGATGCAGCTTACATTGGTAAAACTTGTAGGCCTTTGAAAGTTCGTATAAATGAACATCTTAACCCTAACAAAGTATCAGCTTTCAGTCATCATCTCAGATTCAACAACCATAACTTCAGTCCAAATAAGAATTCAAAAATGTTACAGGAGGTCAGTTCCAAAAACTATAACAGAATAGATTTCATTGAAAATTTACACATAAATAATCAAGTGCTTAACAATGTCCTTTGTCTCGACACTGAAGTTAATTTTAACAGATCTTACATTCCACTTCATAGAATCCTAAAATAAAAACATTTCAGTTAACTAATTTTCGTTAATAAAATATCTTTAGTCACCTCTGTTCAGTTCAACAATTTAAACACTTTCATACTCCATTTTCGATAATGATATTACTTGTTTATTAACTATTGAATGAATGTGTTTTTTTGTGGAGGAACAACGTTTCTTGACATGTTTTTGGGTAACCTTCCACAGTCTGAAAATGAAAATATAATCAGGAAAATCTATACAAGTGTAGAAAGGGCAAACTAATTAGTTCACCCCGATAAGTAATTGCGTTCACCAAATTATATTTCCTATAGAAAAATGATTCAATTAGTCAATAACTTGCCGTTTTCTGAATTTGCCTATCAACATTTTTTTTTTAATTCAAAAGATACTTCTCTATATAGTTTTTGCTTGACGTTTCGGGGACTATATCTGCCCCCGTTCTCAAAATCTTCTAAATCTCCTTTAATTGTTTTAATAATTTGTTTTTTTTCTCGCAGAGTCTTTTTCTTTTTTAACTGACGGATGTCAATTGAGATCTGTCAAAAAAGTTTGAGAGTGACGTATTGCTCATTTGATATATGGGGTGTTGTTCAGATCAGTTTATTAGCATTCTACCATATCTCACTTCCTCTCTGAGTAGAGGTAACCATGTATGATCCATTTCAACAGAATTTGTTGAAAAGCAGTTGTTATTGGAAAGAAGAATACAGGCCGTTTCTTTCAATCTTCTCCTCTCTTGATGTGGTTCTTCCATCAAAATTTTTGTCCTATTCCATTCAATCGTGTGATCGCCATTGGATGTGAGGATATGTTCTGCAATTTTTGATCCGGTTATTTGTCGATTTCTGATGTAACTCTGATTTTCACTTTGGCGCACTTCCAATGGTCTTGACGTTTCACCTATATAACTATCACCACACGAACAAGGTATGTTGTAAACACAGTTTTTGGTACTTTCTTCTGCGTTTTTTGGTTTTGTTTGTGTTAGTATAGATCTCAGTGTGTTTGTTGTTCTGAATGATGTTCTCACATCATACCTATGTCCAATTCGTTTGATCTTTTCAGATAATCCGGGGACATAAGGTATTATGTTGGTTGTGAAATGTGTAGGTGGTGGGAGAACTCCTGTTGGTTGTGTTAATTGGTTGTTTGATGGATTTTTGTTTTCAATGTCAGTGATTGTTTTTTCCACAAACTGATCCGGATCTGCATTTTCCTTGAGAACAGATTTTATGAGGTTTATTTCTTCCTGTAGATTCTGGTTGGAATTGCGAACTGTTTGGGCTCGATTATAGAGACATTCAACTATGCCTTTATTCACACTGGCATGGTGGTTTGAGTTGTAGTGTGTAACGAATTTTTCGTTACTTCCTTATACCTAACCAATTTCTAATAACTTTTCCGGTTATCTTTACGGTGGTACGGGTCAGTAGTCACAGCCCAGATCGTGAACCTCAAAAATGCACGCTTCATTATTTACCGTCATATTCATGTCAAGTTCGATAGAGTTGTATTTCATGTCGTCAAGCAGTTGTTTTTTCAAGTGTTTTTAAATAGAGAAAAAACCGAGAATGGTTTTTGAAAAAAGGGTAAACTGTGATTTCGTCAAACCGAAAGGATGATCGATCTCTTTCATCGATTGAACCTCAAGATAGGCAGGTGTGGTGAGTGAATTGATTTTGAACATTACGATTTTTAAATTAAATGGCTATCACAGTTGATATTGGTGGAGTTTAATCATTTTCCTTATTTTGCAATCAATGTTGTAGTGATTAACATTATTTTCTGCTTTTTCATGCTTGACCTTTTTTAATTCTTGGATGGTAATTTTTGAAGGTTACGGATAAATTCTATATTTCGGATTTTCGTCACTTTGGAATTATCAGTGAATTTCCGATCAAATTATCTTCATATTATTTTATATCTTACATATCGTATATGATATTCACTTTGGCTAATTCCTATCGAGGTTGATGTGTAGTTTGGATTGTAGAGAAAAAAAAACCAAAAAAAAAATTATTTCGGCCATTTTGGGCAAGCATTAGGTGCACATGTCTATGTGTCTGACGTAGAATCCGTTCAGACCATTAGCAACAAATTTTTTTTGGAAATCAGTTCTATGCTTTTCCCATTTTAAGGTACCAGATAATTGGTAATTTCGAGTGGATTAGCACTTACCTCACAGGACCAGGGTGATTATTCCAAGGATACCGATTGCAAAGGGTGTATTCTGGGACAGTTATGCAGTTTACCTTATAGAACAGCCCTCGGGTAAGCAATTTTCTTTATTTCATAACTGGACGTTTATGAGATTATTTTGGTTTTCTCTTGAGAAAGAATTGCTTCTGGAGAGGATTGCACCTCTGCTTAACTTGTCTTAGAACACTCGATTTAATATATTCCTCAAGCATAAAATTTTATTCATATTTAATAAGTTTCTTTTATCGATTTACTTCATTCAATTCACAGTGAGGGTTATTTGATTTTTGATCGTTGTAGAATCAATTCATTTCAGTTACTACCTTGTCGCCAAGAGCAGGGAGATTCATTCAATTTTTTGAGAATTACCTGGCTTATCAATTCGAAAGGGGAATTGCCGCCCCATTTCGAAATTATCTTCATCTATGAGAGTTGTGCCCACTGAAAGACGTGTGGTCGCTCTCTTCTTATCTTAACTGAATAGTATACTTTTGCTCTAGGGCCCGATTAATGTTTTGGTTCATAACGCTATATTTTCCTGGGGTACTTGCTTCAAAATAGTATATTTTTTCTCTGGCAATTTTGGATTATTTTGCTTTGAAATACTATATTTTTTCTCTGGCAACCTTTAGAGTATTTTGCATTAGAATACTAAATTTTTTCTCTGGCAACCTTTAGAGTATTTTGCTTTGATATACTATATTTTTTTCTTTTCCTGGTAAAGTCTCAAGGAAATTTTTATATTTCTTTTCGAATACATTTACTCATTCAATTTTTTTTTACCCTTCTGGTACATAGAATCACCTTATCAAAGCTTGCTTTGTTTCAAAATTCAACTGAATTTTGAAAGAACGTTTTGGGCGAGGTTTGTTTTGTCTGGTTTTGAATTTTGCTCATTGTTAATTTTTTGTTAATTATTAAAATTAACTTGGAAATTCAAATCCAGAATAGCATATTTCATTGCTACTTAATCTTTTCTTTCACGGTTATCTTCCAGTCTAATACATGTACTAAGGTATATTTTTTTTTGCATGCTATCATTTGTAACTATCTCTTGACTCTACATTAAAATTTGAATCATAAAAACTTGAGATGTAAAGGATATCAATCGTTCTCCCCTTTCTGTACAAATTTTGATTCCTATCATCTTCTTAGCATGATATATACCACGGAGTGAAACCACCTACTGAGACAGAAGGACTGGTACCCTAGGAGGTCATACATCACATCAAATTCAGCCTGGTCCGTGAAGAGCAAACCAACTCACGCTAACAAGGGGGTCTGAAAATCAATATATAACTACCCACGACCAGATTCGTCATCGTACCGCTGAGATCAGTTTCTCGGTCGTACCGCTGAGACCAGCTTCGCCTAAACCAGCCTTCTTCATCTCCCTCCATTGACGACCTCCGCAGGTATATACTGTATCACCAACATCTAGAGGAATCTTGACATTTGTAAATGTTCAAATTTGATTAGAGTCAAAAATTGTTAATACTCATGTAATTTTTCAATTGTTCCATTGAATTCTTCAATACTCTTCAAGTAATCTTGTTAGTTTTTTTTTATATAATTTCACTCACTTGTTAAGTTTTTTAAAAACCAGTTTTTTCTAATTCTCTGGAATCATTTGTTAAGTTGATTTCTTGCATATTTATTTGCCTTCCCATACAAGCTAGGTGATATTTATTTAATTTTATTTATCTTTGGCTTTTGTCTTTAGCAAGCCTGGCGCCCAACTTTTGAACTAGTCAAGTTAATTGATGTTTAATTTTTTTAGTGGCCCAATTTGACAAACTAGGAAAAGTCATTAATTGAACCTTACTCACGGCCTAACCGTATCCATCTGAACAGCCTATCGGCAAAGTGATTTCACCTTCTTAAATTTGAATCAGATACTCCAAATTTGTGGTTTAAAAATAAAGGGTGTTGCAAGTGTTGATATCGATTGGTATGCGTCTTCTTTCTGTGTACAGATGTTCCCATTCGGGATGATGATTTTTGTATCATGACATCTAAAAAGGATAGTTGGTTGTTTTGTTCTGATTCTAACGCGAATTTGATCGTCGGTTCTTGACCGTTTTTATGATCCAAGAAAATGTTTAATTCTTCTTCACTTCGATTCCAGATGGCGAAAACATCATCCACGTATCTCCACCATATTTTTGGACCATTGTGGAATGTTCCAACGAAGGATTCTTCAAAATATTCCATGAATATGTTACTTAAAATGGGTGACAAAGGAGAACCCATCGCCATATCAAACTCTTGTTGATAAAATTCGTTCTTGAATTGGAAATATGTGTTTTCTGTGCATAGTTTGAGTAATTCTATGATAGCACTCACATCCAGTCTTTCTTTCATGATTTCTAGAGTTTTATCAATAGGGACATTAGTAAACAAACTTTCGACATCAAAACTTACTAGGAAGATCTCCATCTTGAATTTGCAATTCATTCAATTTCTCAAGAAAGTGAGGGGTATTCCTTATAAAACTATTTCCATTTCCAGATAGTGGTTTCAGAATGTTGAGTAGGTATCTAGCGAGTTCTTGTGAAGGAGATCCAATGGAACTTACAATAGGGCATAGAGGATGAGATGGTTTGTGTATTTTTGGTAACCCATACAAATGTGGGGGTTTGCTGTGGTGTGATACCAGGTCTCTGCGTTCTGTTTTCGTGAGTATGTTCTTGTGTTTAGCTAAAGTTCGGTATATTTTGCTTTCTATTGATGGGGTTGGATTTTTTTTCCATTTTTGTATACTTTGTTTAATGATATGGTAGTGTCTTGATTGAGTGTGTGATATGTGGTGTTTGAGATCATTTGTGTTAGTTTGTTCTCATAATCAGTTTGTGTTCCCTCATTTTCAACTTGATCTACAACACTGAGAATAAAAAGGTTGTGCCAGCCTTTGTCTTTTGGATCTTTGAGTTTGGGGTAAGTTCTCATAGACTTCCATCCTTACTCAACATCCCCTAGTTGAGGCAGAAAGTAACTTTGATGACTTGGGCATTTTTGTATGCCTAATTTTAGAAATTTCTGTCGTTTTTTCGTCAAACAAGTGCTGTTTTCTTCTTCTACCTGTTCTTTTTTTGGTCTTCTTGATCGGAAATTTTGGGACTAAGATTTTAACATGTTTGTTTCTCTGAACTTATATATTGTTTTATGCAACAGAGATACTTTTTACGGTTTCCTGCAAACTTGATGAGTAAGTAACCTCACTTTTTTCATTTCATAAGTTTCAATTTAAAATCAAATATTTTTCTATTTCAAATCTTCAATGTGTACTTACTTTCAGGTAGCACTGATGATGACTTAATAAATACATTATTCTGCACGAAATACAAATTTCTTTGATCGAATCAGAATAATCATGCCAGTAAAATTAGCATTATTATTATACAGAGTGGTCCAACGAAAAGTATGCACCTAGCTTTTCTCCTTTGTTTAGAATTGAAAGCAAAAATGCTCGGACACGTGGAGTTTGCTTTTGAGGGGGACACATTTTAGACATATTTTTCAACCTGTGCCTTTAACGCCCTAGCGAGGGGGTGTCACAACCCTAAAATTTTAAATGAAAAGTGGGGTCGAGTGATATATCATTTGAACGGGCACAAAATTATCTTTCTAATGATACCCTATTCATTGAAATTTATTCGAACAGTTAATGCGAAAACGGCTTTAAGAACAGTTACCCGATAATTTTGGTATTAATGAAAAATACAAATAAGTTTTGGTTATTAAGAATCAAAACATTTACAATTAGTAGTACTTACGTTTCAATGTTTGTTACTTGTAACAGTGCTTTGTAAAAAAAGTAAACAAGCTGTTAAATTCATTTATTAAAACGTTACTTCAACAAGTGTTGAAAATGTGACCCACTTGCTTCCATACAATAATACAGATTTTGTTCAAATCTATTTCTAACATTTTGTAGCATATCAGGTGTTATGCTTCTGCATTGTGCTGTAATCCGTTGGCGAAGATCTTCTATGGACTCGAGCTTCGTAGCAAAACATTTATTTTTCAAGTGTCCCCATAGAAAAAAGTCCAAAGGCGATAAATCAGGTGACCTGGCAGGCCATTCAATTGGGCCTCCTTCCAATCCACTGTCCGGGGAACAGGTTATCTAAAAATTCTCTTTACAGGAGCAGCATAGTGCGGAGGTGCTCCATCTTGCTGGAAATGAAGCCGATCGGCATCATGATTTTGGTCGTCTTCTATTATCTGTGTTATGAAAGGATCAATTGCTTCGTCAAGCATGTTTAGGTAGACTTCACCAGTTAAATTTCCAGGAATGAAAAGTGGTCCTATGATATGACTTCCTAATATGCCACACCAGACGTTTATTTTTTGAGGGTATTGGGTATGAACCTCACGGAATAAATGTGGGTTACTGTCATCCCAGTAATGGCAATTATGCCTATTCACAGCTCCATTCAAATAAAATGTACACTCATCGGTAAAACAAATGTTAAACAATAAGTGCGGATCTTCAATTAAACGCTGGCTCATTTGTTCACAAAATTGCAGCCTTCGATCAGGATCATCCTCATTTAGTTCCTGTACTAATTTAATTTTGTACGGATGAAATTTGTGCGCTTTTAAAATCCGTATTATGGATGAACGGGAGACTCCTGAGGCTTCAGCTAGTTGACGGTACTTTGAGTATGATCCAATTGAACATGCCCCAAAACAGCGACTTCCACAGCTTCATTTCTGATGGGGTTCTGCGGCTGGTGTTTCACATTACAAACAGATCCGGTATCGACAAACTTTCTAACTAACTTGGCAACATACGAATCATTAACATTTTTATCGGGATGACTGTCCTTAAACAAGCGAGCAGTTAGTCTAGCACAACTATTATTTTGAAAATAAAGTTTAACAATTTCAACTCGTTCTGGAATGGAATAAACCATTTTGTACAGTGAAATTAAAATAACTTCAAAAGCGACCAGACTGAATCAATGAAGGGACTAAAATAAAAGTTTGCCTAAATTCTTTTCCTACACTTATTTGCAGTTTTTTTCGGTACAAAAAAACGCAAACGATAAATGGGGATTTTTTGTGATGAAAAAAAATTACATTGAAATGTTGCTTTCGGTAAAATGAAGTAATTTAGAAATGATTGTAGTTATTCTGATTCCTAATAACCAAAACTTATTTTTATGTTTCATTAATATCTAAATTATCGGGTAAATGTTCTTAAAGCCGTTTTCGCATTAACTGTTCGAATAAATTTCAATAAATAGGGTATCATTAGAAAGATAATTTTGTGCCCGTTCAAATGATATATCACTCGACCCCACTTTCCATTTAAAATTTTAGGGTTGTGACGCCCCCTCGTTAGGGCGTTAAAGGCACAGGTTGAAAAATATGTCTAAAATGTGTCCCCCTCAAAAGCAAACTCCACGTGTCCGAGCATTTTTGCTTTCAATTCTAAACAAAGGAGAAAAGCTAGGTGCATACTTTTCGTTGGACCACTCTGTATGAACAAATGAACTCGACAAGTTTCCACCAACAAGAATCAATTGAAAGAAATCGAACGTTGCTTGCACCCCATTTTGTCTCATTTTTGTCAAAATGCATACTCCTCAATCCCAATGCCTTCACCAGGTTTTCAAATAATTTTCCTAGCGAGTTCGCCAAAACCTTTGAATGTTTCAAATATATTTCAGACTCATACAATTAACGAGAAGTCATATAATGTAGTCTCAACCACTGAGCTGCTTTCTGGAAACTTTATATAGATAGTAAAAGGGGCGTGAACGTATATTTTAGACAAGTCATGGTTTCCAGAGTTCCGGGGGTATGAGATTCAAACGTGGGAGGGGTGTTGGATTCAAGAATTGGAATTTTTTTCAATATTTCATAGTCTCCCATCACTTCCCATTTCGGAATTTCAAGAGCCGTGAATAATCATTATCAATGAAGGAAGCTGTTAAACGATTTCTTCGATTTTGAAACGAGAAGAATTGTAACTTTCCATTAGGAAAATTCGAGTATAACATGAATTCTGGTGAATTTATTCACTTTTGAGTGATTCGGGAAATATTCTTATCAATTATCATTCGCGCTAGAGGATTTTATCGCAATTCTGTTTAAATTTTTCCTCAGGCATTTTGCTTCTAGGAATTTCAAATACCACACACTCTGTATATTTTTACTTTATTGGATTCTAGGAACGATAATTTATTGACAACTTCAAAAAAACTAAATTTATCACATTCACATGTATAAATAGGAACTCACCAGACTATGAAACCATAAAAATTGATCAGAATTATGTGATTAAAAAAATAGATAATATGAAATACTTAGGCGTTACTATAGATAAACATATCAGATTGGATGAACATATCGAAAACATCAGTAGAAATCTCAGATATTTAATCTATGAATTTATAGTTCTAATAAGAACCATACTAGACACTACCAAACTCAAAATGGTCTATCATGCATTAGTAGGTTCCTGACTGAATTATGGTATCATAGGGTGGGGAGGTGCAAGAACACACACCTGAAAAAAATTAGTGTAATACAAAACAAAATATTAGGAAAAAGTCATACCTACCTGTCAGATAACCTCTACACAGAAGCACAGATCTTCGACATAGAGCAATTGTTTTATCGTTCAATTGAGGTACATCAATTCACGAATAAATGAGATCTGCAATCTCTAACACATCAATATAATACTAGGAAACATCGCATCTGCTACAAAATTCCATTTTCAACAAAAACAGTTGGCCAGCGCAACTTCATTTATCTAGCACCAATAATGTATCAAATGCTACCCAAATATCTGGTAAAACTCCATAACCTACGCCAATTCAAGAAAAAGTGAATGAGTTCATTGCAAATTACCCGAGAAATGAACTCATCAAAATAATAGACATGCGAATATAAAAGTTTCGTGATATTGTATTGTATTGCATATTATAAACTACACCAATACACCTTGGAAGATCCTTTGAACTTAGAGAAGAAAGCTGCATATAATAAATATAAAAATAAACTGAATTCATTATTGAAGAAAACCAAACATGAATACCTCAAAAAAAAAATCGATGAAAACAAATCATCTACAAAAAATCTGTGGAACGTCGTTAAAGAGTTCTGCAATAAACCGAACGCTTACAATGCAATCAACGAAATTAAGTCTGATAATGGTGCTGATATAACTGATAAACTGCTAATTGCAAACCATTTCGATCAATATTTCTCTAGTATTGGTGAAAAAATGGATAATGCAATACCTCAAAGTGCAGAGATAAAAACCAAAACTAAAAACGTCAATTCATCAATATTTCTAAAACCAACAGACCACACTGAAATAAAAGAGCTCATTAGGGAATTAAAAAAAAAGCCAGTGGCCTTGATGGAATATCAAACGAAATCCTGAAAATGACCAGTAATTCTGTGTGCCAACCGATATCGTATATTATCAACTTAGCATTGCAAAAGGGAAAAGTCCCAAATCAATTTAAAAAGGCAGTAATAAAACCTATTTTCAAATTATACGAAATACTTACTTACCTAGCTTACTTCAACTATTAACTATTAAATAATATGATTTTCTATTTTAACTATTTATTTTGAAAAGGGAACCATTCTCAATTGAATATTGATAGAAAGATTTTTCTGTGAATCGAAAAATCCACGATTAAAATGAAGTTATTTTTTGTGAATGTCTAACAGAAAACAACTACTTCCCTGGCTGAAGCCACGCTGGACATTGAACTACATCTGATAGATATTCTGAAAAACCCCTTACTCAAAAGAAAAAATCTGAAATTGAAAATTTGCATTTTCATTCAAATAGTTATTTGATTTTCTGTTCCAGTCTTAATTAAGAACTCATAAAGATGAATGAGGCAAAGAAGAATGTTTTCCAAAAGAGAGTACTCACCAGAAATCATTCGTAACATAGACGCAGGAGAGACATCGCATTCACTAGGTCTTCAATACATTTTTGTCGACGAAAATCTTTCTCACGCTTCCACTATCATCAGGAAGACCGGACGAAATGGAAAATACATTTTCAAGAAGCAATCTAACTTTGCAAAGATGGAAAAAGTTAGAATCATTTCTTTTGGAGAGACACTTTGAAATTAGTGTTTTCTGACATTAAAACCTATCATGGGGTATGATAGATTGATTTGTTGAAAATATAAACAGGATGTTCATAAAATCAGATGTAGAATCATCTGCGACTGAAAGATAAACTTTAGTCACTATCTTCCATCGTCAAGATAACCTCTTGTGGGGTATTCATGTTAGAAAGGGAAACATTCTCAATTGAATATTGATAGAAAGATTTTTCTGTGAATTGAAAAATCCACGATTAAAATGAAGTTATCTTTTGTGAATGTCTAACAGAAAACAACTACTTCCCCGGCTAAAGCCACGCTGGACATTGAACTACATCTGATAGATATTCTGAAAAAGCCCTAACTCAAAAAAAAAACTGAAATTGAAATTTGCATTTTCATTCAGATAGTTATTTGATTTTCTATTCCAGTCTCAATTAAGAACTCATAAAGATGAATGAGGCAAAGAAGAATGTTTTCCAAAAGAAAGTACTCTCCAGAAATCATTCGTAACATAGACGCAGGAGAGACATCGCATTCACTAGGTCTTCAATACATTTTTGTCGACGAAAATCTATTTCACGCTTCCACGATCATCAGGAAGACCGGACGAAATGGGAAACACATTTTCAAGAAGCAATCTCACTTTGCAAAGATGGAAAAAGTTAGAATCATTTCTTTTGGAGAGACACTTTGAAATTAGTGTTTTCTGACATTAAAACCTGTCATGGGGTATGATAGATTGATTTGTTTTATATTTTCAACAAATCAACTATTTATTGGTATATAATATAAATTAATTTCGAAAGTTCTGGTTAGTTAATTTCATCACTTCGTATATAATTCCATCCCTTCATAGAATGTAATCATTTTGACGGATGTAGGAGGGTCTGTCAATGTCAACTACATATGTGTGCCAAAGTTCACAAGTTAAAAATCAATCATCCCCTATTTTTCTACCCTTAGGGGTGGATCATTCCATTCCAATATTGGAATTTGATCAACTATGAGGTAAACCCTTTCTAATGAAGAAAGAATCATCCAAATCGGAAAACCCACTACAAAGTTATGCCTGATAGAATCGGTTAACGGATTAAAATTCAACGGTCAATATCCTTCATTTTGCTACCCTTAGGGATGGATTTTGTTGTTCAAATTGAAATGGGACCAATTCCGAGATACACCCTATCCAATGAAAAAGAATCATCAGAATCGAACCGCTCTGTAAAAAGTTGTGCGTGATCATACATAAAAGAAAAATACAAAAAATATACGCGTCGAATAGAACCTCCTCCTCTTTGGTTTCGTCGCTTAAAAAGGGCATTTACATATACTTGGATTCCTCTTGTTATAATATAAATGGAAAATTGTTAACATATGTCGAAATCGACGGAGAGTTTGCTTCTGAATGAAGGCATCCAGTGAAGATTGGAATTATTCATTGTTAAAGTACGTGTAGAAACCATAGGCGAGCATGGTATGTGATTATTGTGGTGTTTTCAATTTACTTATTAGGTATGAATAGGAGTTGGGTAGAAATTGAGTATCTGTTTTCTTATTAGCATTGTTTTTGTATTTTCTTATTTTTATCATTTCTTGTATACCTCTTTTTCTATGGTTTTTTTGCTTTCCAACAATTTCTGTATTTACAAAATCAAATTTGTGAAGATTTTTTTCTGAGTGTTCAGCAAGACCTGTTTTATTTGTTGTTCTCATGAGGTTTTCAGGTCTTATGCTCCGTTCATGTTCAGGTATTCTAGCTTTGAGATATCGTCCTGTCTGCCCAATATAAATTAGTTTTCATCAATAACCTAATAAGGTTGTACACCAAGTGTGCTTTAGATCATTAAATCTTTCAACAAACATGTATACAAGAAATGAAAAAGTGGACAAGATATTAGATTCGAGGAACGCAGCAACTTTGTAAGTTGAAAGGTACCCTAACAGACATCCTCCATGATTTCATTATTTCCCCGTTGTGGAGAAACAACTCAGACAAGAAACTCCCAACCATAAAACTTTTATCATTGTTTATAGAGAAAGAAGATTTCTCCATGAAAAATGATTTTATCATTGATGATGTGACAGAAATAAATATTTTAGCATTTATAGAACTCATCATGGACAAACAAAAATGCCTGTATGGTGGATTTTTGCAGCTCCAATCAACAATTATCAAGTATCTAACAATTATCAAGTAACAAATAATTAAAAATATGGCATTTATGAAAAATGAATTAACAATTAAGGTATGGATATTGTCAAGTTTGAAAAATATTACTGATAGAAATATACCACTCATTTCTCTTTCAAAATCCAGAATTAATTCACCAGACCTGAAAATGAAATTTAAACATAATTAAACCCAGAGTTGAAAATTCCGTAGTTTATTTAAGTAGTAATTCATCCTCCAGTATTACATTTATTGAAATACAGTGTTTCCTGCAAATTCAAAGTTCATCGCCGTTCATTAACCAGGTATCGGGTTTCAATCCAATGTACTGAATGGCAAGAAAGCTGATTCTGCAATAAGCAGCGCAATAAATCATGACTAAACGATATTTTTAATATAAATTTAAATTATTGTTTTTGACTCGTCTCTTTTTATTGTGCCTGTTGTTTATGCTGCCAGTCCATGATGACACATCTCCTTCCCTGGGTTTTTATAATAATGTAAGTGTTACTTTCATTTACTTTTTGGTACATACCCCCATTGGTCACTGTTCACTTCACATGTATTTTTGTATTCACCATCATGTTATTTTTTGCTCTCTAATAATTTTAATAAACCACAATAGTTTTTATTTCATTTAGTATTTTTGTATTCTCCATTATGTATATTTTTGTTTTCTGATATTTTTAATAAACCATAATAGTTTTCACTTCACTTTTTATTTGTCTATACCAGGGTGGCCACAATCACAGAAGTAAAATGTTTTAACCTCTCGCAAGCCAAGCAAGATTGGGATTGGGATTGGGCACCCTATACGGTTAGGGAGCCAGGGTCTACCCAAGCAGGGCGTGACAATATTGAGGCAGAGATATGATCTATTTAAATTAACCTTTTTATACAAAATCAAGGAAAACGCATTAACCATTTCATTGAAAACACATAAAAGAGGAAGTGATGGGTACAATTGAGTCTTCGAAACATTCAAGTTCCCTAGATTTTTATGAGATGAACAGCGCTGTGATCAAAGCTATAGCTAATATTATTGCTTCTCCACTATCTATTTTAATTATTGAATGCTTTTCTCTAGGAGTTTTTCCAGATGCTCTTAAGATTTCAGTTGTTTTGCCATTGTTGAAAGACGTGAGCAGAAAACTTTCGTCCCATTTCCATAATTCCCGTTATTGCGAAAATTATAGAAGCTCTAGTAAAATAAAGGTTAATATCATACCTGGAAACTACGAGAGCAATCTTGAGTGTAATTTCGAATGCAGTTGATGGACTCGAGAAGGGTGAGCCTTATTTGTTAACGCTTTGTGACCTCTCGAAAGCTTTCGATTGTGTTTTCCATGATATTTTACTTGAGAAACTTTTCTGTTATGGTATTCGTGAACTTCCTTTGGAATTTTTCAAGTCTTATTTACATGGGAGATCTCAGTGCGTTACGCTCGAACGCACCGAATCATTTCTAATGAAAAACGTTCATAGTGTTCCTCAAGGTTCTGTTTTGGGTCCATCCCTATTCATTCGGTACATCAATGATTCCCATTATCATATTTTACCGAAGAAATATATCCTTTTGGTAATGCCACCACTTTAATAGAGCGAAACAATAACTTAGAGCCATTGATTGACTCATTCGAACTCACCGTGAAAATGGCCAATGAATGGTTCTGCTCTAATAAGCTCTTGCTCAATTCGGCAAAAGCTCAGATTCTCATCATATCTTTAAACCCAGCGGTAACGGGAGGTGAAGGTGTCAAGTTACTTGGAATATCCATTGATGACAAACTTAATTGGATGTGTCATGTGTCGAATAAATTGTAAAGTGTCACGTTCTTGATTCGCAGATAAAAAAACCTTGTTGGTCCCGATACTCTCAGATCCAGCTATTTTGGGCTGTTTCACTGTCATATGACATATGGAATTGTCTTGTGGGGAAATTCCACTCATTCAAACAGAATTTTTGTTTTACAAAAAAGAGTAATTCGTATAATATCAAGGCCGGTTACAGAGACCACTGCCATGCTCTATTTATTGATCTCAAGATCATGCCTCTTCCCACCGCTTACATATACGCCACTCTGCTTGAAATACACAAAAACAGATAAGATTTTGCTCTACAATCGGATACCACACCAACACCTAACAAGGTCAGGAAACCTCATGAGAACGCCAAAGAAAAATTCATTGAAGATAATAAATTGCCTCTCGAAATAAGAAATATGAAATTTTACGATTTTGAAAGAGCAGTGAAATCTTGTCTACTGAAGAAGTGTTTTTACGGGGAAAATGTCTTCTTCACCCATCAATTTAGCAATGATGATGTGTGATAAATCTCTAGGTTCTTAATGTGTTCGTCATGTCAATTGTTTTATATCAAATTTTTATATTTACTTCTGTACGTTTACAATGACTTCGTTCTGAGTCAATCTTTTTATTTTATATTTTTTGTTTGTTTTTTTTTATTTATGTGTTCGCGTCTATTGTATGACCTAGTCACGCACTTTTACTTCTACCAGAGTGACCTGCTACAAATGTATTATAACATGTAAGCGTAGTCAATGACTTTCTCTCCTCTTTTTCTTCTCTTAAACCATTTAATTTTGAATAAATATCATTCACGTTTCACGTAACAGGTGAAACGAACTTTTCGTAAGCCACAATAAAAGAATTTGAGAAAAGTTGGGTTAGCGTTCGTTATCGCGCGGACCAATCCACGGTCACTTGATGGTGAATTTTAAAGGTAATTGTAACTTTGTAGAGACTTTTATTGAATGCCAACTGTGGCAATCACTTATGGAGATAGCAAAAACGTGGCAACCAACACCACATATCACAATTAAGTGCCTGCCACACTGAAGGTTTGATGGAAGTAACTAAAACGTCACCGAAACTATCATACTCTATTGAAAGTGATTGAAGGAGTGATATTTAAGTGGTGCAGGATGGTTACCGCAACGGTTATTCTCCACATTTGAAAACCCCTAAGGTGATTCTGCTTAGTGGCCATAAGGTTTCAGACACCTCAATTGACACTAACAAGTTATAGAACTGTGGAGTGCCTACCATAGATGGGAATTACGTGACTACAACTATGCGAATATAACAAATTTGTTATCCTTACCGTATAGTAGTGGAATTTAGTGGTGATTGCGTAATAACCACCGAGTCCAAGTTCCAGTATCAGTTTCCGTCGCTATGATGCTGCTTGGATAAAACATACGTTGACACCCGGTATGGTGGTTTTTGTATCTATTTGATGTGTAAATAAATGTTGAAAGTTCATTGTGTTGATGCTGAGTTCATAATGGCATTTGTTGAAATATAATGAGAAGAATGTGCTATCGATTCCCTGAAGTGTTCTTGATTAAAATGGTATCAATTTATTCCCTTTCCGCTATTTTTACCAGATTATGGCAATTTCAAGAACCCGATGGCGCGGCCAGTCGGCAAAGTAGATTTCAGAAATTATTCATTGGTTCTGAAGAAGCCATCAGTCAAGTTAACGAAACATAAGCAGCTTTTCTATTTTTCTATGAACCTCAAACTCTACAATAAAAAACTGGAGAAGAGTTCAAATCTCTTTGACCGCTTTCAATATGTTCATGTAATCTTGCTCAAAGCAAAAAAACTCAAATTCTTTTTTGTGTAAACCTTAAACTTTTTCAATCAGAAGTTGGTGAAGGATCGAAATCTCACTAAATTCCTCCTAATATTTCTATGTTATCTGACTCAAATCAAAAGAAAGAAGTATAACCAGCACATAGGCTATAGACAGTACTTACTAGGGTGTCAATACTAATATCACTTGGAAAATAATATCTAATATTCAACTTTTAAATCCAGAAATATCAAAATTCTGTTCGTCGGCGGAAGTAAAACTCCAATAGTATCTGATTGACACGAGCGAATAAACTTCAAATGGAAGGAGCATACAGGGTGGACACGAATTATTAGTTCTCATAAATGGTCATTTATAGTGATTTTTGATTTGTGCGTACATCTTAGAGAAAAAATTTTAAAAAATTAAAGTTGTAGAGCTCATGAAGCTCTATCAAAAGACCTATAGTTTGCCAATATTGGCGTGAAAATTAAAGATTGGGCTTTCAACAGCCGCCATTTTGAAACTGCTGGACTGATTTGGCCCATCTCCAATTCGTTATTGATAGAAAATATTTTTGTGCCCAATTTCATTCCATTCGGTTGAGAAATGTGGCATCCACTTTGTTGACAAATTTTGTCATATCGAGGACCTTTGCTAGGTGTTTTGCCGCCCTAGAAGAGAAAAATGACGGCCCGTCTTTTTCACTTCCATCGGTCACTCCGATATCCCTTTCTCCACCGCCACCCACATCCAACGGAACAAAAATTAGAATCTCCTATTTAGGCCAATCAATAGAGATTTTCTGCTATATTGATTCCGAGACAAAAATACTACCAGGAAACCGACTGTGCCATCATACGGTAGTTATACAGAGTGGCCACTTTTTTAATGGGATTGTATTGGTAACTTTTAAACCATAAGAGTTAGAAGGTCGGTCAAATGGAGAAAAAGTTGCATTCATAGAAGCATTGTCAAGCAGTTCGAACAAATCAAGATTATCAGGGCCGGTTATTGAGATATCATGAGAAAAGTAAATTCTGTCATTTTTATTTTTCTTTTTTCCCACTTTATTTCGAATATTATCAAAAAATGTCACGGGAGTTTTCTATTCGACAGTGAGTTATCCTCATTTTGACATAATCAGATTTTGTATCCAACGTTTCGTACGCTCTGGGCCACCCTCAACCTCATTTTTTTCAATACGGACTTGCATATTTTATAACACTCTTCGGAATAACTTTTAACGCTAAATTCAACGATATATCATACAATGTCATTCAAAGTTGATTTTCAGGTGATTTTGACCCTTATCCAAATTTCTTTGGGTCGGATCTGTATTACAGTTAGGTACCTTTAGTTTAATTAACAACATGCAATACATTTCGATAAGAAAATCAACTCACTCATCTTCAACTGAATGGAACGTAATAGAATCAAAGCAAGAAACAAGTAATAATTATTTACAAATTTCAAGAGGTGAAAAACCTAATTCATAATAATTAAACGAAACTATCATTTAATGAGAGAAAAATCAAATGATTATTCGAAAGTAAATGATGAACGTTGATGAAGTAAGTGTTCGAAATGTCCACCATTTCGTAAAATGCACTTTGCGGTTCTGGAACCCATACTTCTTATACATTTGCTTATTTCGTCTCCTTGAATACCTTCCAATACATTCTCAATCTTCTCGCGAGGAACCATTATTGTTGGATTTGTCATTTGTTCCGTTGAAACAAATTACAGAATCGAACTTTATTTTGAGATCATTACGATATAATTTTTGCAAGGCTTGGTATTCAAATTTAAAATCATTGTATTATCGTCTCTTGACTATTTTATTAACAGCAGTTTTTGATATATTGCATTCACTGGCCACAGTTCTAGATTTTTTTTTCTGGGTTCAATTGAATTTGGGTCGGAACATTGATATCGTTGAAAGACTTGTTTTTTCTCACATACACACAACTCTAGGTTTATTGAATGTATTATTTCCAAGTAGTAGGCCGTGGATAAAAAAGAACATAACAAGAAATGTCATATTATTTGTCACTTCGTTTATTATTATGTCACAAGAACTTGTCATTGAATACTTTTCTGAGTAATTTCAATTCAACTTATTCGATATGGTAAGATACACAAATGAAGAGAAGAGAGATATGTACGAAGTGTACATAAAACTAGATAGAAATTCGTTCCAAGCACAACAAAGGTATGGTGAATTATATCCTGAAAGAACAACACCAAATATCAAAATGTTTCGACGTTTATCTACAACGTTACTTGCACATTATTCATTCATTAAACCTAGAGGTCCTTATGTACGACGAAACGAGCCTATCAATGACATCAATGTTCTGGCCCAAGTTCGAATGAATCCAGGAATAGGATCGAGAACTATGACCAGTGGATGCAATTTATCAAAAAGTGCTGTTAATAAAATACTCAAGAGACACGGATACCATGACTATAAATACCAAGCCGTGCAAAAACTATATCGCAATGATCCTGAGAGAAGGTTGCAATTCTGTAATTGGTTCCAACGGAAGGTGCGGAATAACAACAATAACAACAATATCATTTGGGGTCACGAAACGACATTCACAAATTCTGGCATGTTCAATCGAAGGAACAAACATTTTGATGCCACAGAAAATCCTCACTTAATTCATGAAGTTAGACATCAATATCGTTTTTCTATGAACATATGGTGCGGTTTGTTGAATAATAAATTACTGGGCCCTATTTCATTGACGGCAACCTAACCGGAGCAAAATATGTAGAAATTATAGAAGAAATGTTGGATGATCTTTCTATACGGTATCAGCGTAATAGTCCATGGTTCCAACAAGACGGAAGTGGTCCACACAACTCAAGAATAATCACAGACTATCTAAATCGAACTTTTCCCGATTCATGGATTGGAACAAGAGGTCCACTAGCATGGCCTGCCAGATCTCCGGATTTGAATCCGCTGGATTTTTATCTGTGGGGATATCTCTAAAATAAAATTTATGGTACTACGAACCCGACAATAGAGATTCTTCGCGAGAATATTGAGAATGTATTGGAAGGTATTCAAGGAGACGAAATAAGCAAATGTTTAAGAAGTATGGGTTCCAGAACCGCAAAGTGCATTTTACAAAATGGTGGACATTTCGAACACTCACTTCATTAATGTTCATCATTTACTTTCGAATAATCATTCGATTTTTCTCTCATTAAATGATAGTTTCGTTTAATTATTATGAATTAGGTTTTTCACCTCTTGAAATTTGTAAATAATTATTACTTGTTTCTTGCTTTGATTCTGTTACGTTCCATTCAGTTGAAGATGAGTGAGTTGATCTTCTTATCGAAATGTATTGCATGTTGTTAATTAAACTGAAGGTACCTAAATGTAATACAGATCCGACCCAAAGAAATTGGGATAAGGGTCAAAATCACCTGAAAATCAACTTCGAATGACATTGTATGATATATCGTTGAATCCAGCGTTGAAAGTTATTTCGAAAAGTGTCATAAAATATGCAGGTCCGTATTGAAAAAAATGAGGTTGAGGGTGGCCCAGAGCGTACGAAACGTTGGATACGAAATCTGATCATGTCAAATTGAGGATAAGTCACTGTCAAATAAAAAACTCCTTTGACATTTTTGGATAATATTCGAAATAAAGTGGGAAAAAAAGAAAAATCAAAATGACAGAATTTACTTTTCTTGTGATATCTCAATAACCGGCCCTGATAATCACGATTTGTTCGAACTGCTTGACAATGCTTCGATGAATGCAACTTTTTTCCATTTGACCGACCTTCTAACTCTCATGGTTTAGAAGTTACCAATACAATCCCATTAAAAAAGTGGCCACTCTGTATACTATTATGTTTTCTACTCCCAACAGTCATTGCTAAATTTGTCATAAACATTTAAAGGCATTTTTTTTTAATTTTTCATCGTATTTCACATGTAACTTGAAAACTGATGAAGCAATCTCGATACTCTCAATGGACGAATTATAGAAAATCTAAATGCAAAAAAATGAGTTCCAGCACAACTCGATCGGATTATTAGTAACGGAGGAAAACAGAAAAAACCGGAAAGAATCAGCTTTTTTTTTAATTCATTTCTCCGCCACTTTTCAAGTTGTGGTGCGAACTTTCCACGACATTAGTGAATAAATAATATGTACTTTTTGTGTGAAGAACCCAGGAGCTGTCGGATCATTAGTTTTGGCATAATTGCAATCTGAATTTTTTAATGCACTTCATCGCAGCAGACCTAGATGCGTTATAGATGGTCCGATTCCAGTTTTTCAAAAAGATTCCGAGAGCAGAAGTATAGTACTACAAATTGTTCATTCTCATTTTGCGTTAAAATTCTGCAAAACCGGTGGAAAATTCTTGCAAACATGATCGAAAATGGGCGAGTGCGTGAAAGCGGCTAAGTAGTGGGGGTAGAGCAGCAGACGTGGGGAAGCGTATGTATAGCAATACAAGCGCGCTGAGCCCGTTATGAATCTGCTGCTCTACCCCCACTCCTCAGCCGTTTTAATATACTCGCCGGTTTTCGGTCATGTTTGCAAGTATTTCTCACCTATTTTGCAGCATTTTAACGCAAAATGAGAATAGTCATTTTGTAGTATTATACTTCAACTCTCAAAATCTTTCAGAAAAATTTAAATCGGACCACCTATGACGCATCCAGGTCTGCTGCAATAAAGTGCATAAAAAAATCTAATTGCAATTATGCCAAAACTAATAATCCAACAGTTTTTCACACATAAAGAATATTGTAATCACTACTATGTCGTGGAGAGCCTGCTTCAAAACTTCAAAAATGGTGGTGTTATGAATTTTTTCAAAAACAAAGATTTTTTCCGGTTTTTTTTATTTTTTTCGTTACTAATAATCCAATCGAGCTGTGCTAGGGCTCAGTTTCTTTGCATTTTGATTCTCTACAATTCGAATCGTATCCAGATTGCTTTATCAACAACCAAGGCATTGATTAAAATTTTGGAAAAAATCATGGAAGCAATTGGTGAAAATAAATTTACGTGTGACACCATGCTAGATTTATCCAAGGCATTCGATTGCGTCACTCATGAATACCTGTTAAATAAATTAGATTTCTACGGAATCAGGGGTGACGCACTGAAGCTGTTTGCCTCCTACCTAGATCATCGTCACCAACAAGTGGTTTTACCTTCGGGTGAGCAATCAGGCGTACTGCCCATAGAGACTGGTGTTCCTCAGGGGTCCATATTGGGACCTATATTCTTCATCCTATTCATCAATGATCTACGAAAATTTTTGAATGCTCATGCGGTTGCTTTGAGCTAAAACATATAAATATTGAAACAACAGCGAAGGCTTCGGAATGGTTCTCAGCAAACAATCTTAAACTCTATACTGAAAAAACAAACGAAATATTTTTTCTGAATCTAGACTCACAAAAAAGCGTTAAATTATTAGGTATTCATATGGACCCAAAATTGAATTGGAAAAATCATATTGATCATACGGCAAAAAAACTGAATAAAGTAGTATACTGAATCAGAAAACCCACACAAGTCACCCCTCTAGACACTGCACTGACATACTATTACAGTAACTTTTATGCTATTTTCGCTTATGGACTTTTACTGTGGGGCAATTACTCAGCAAGTGAGAGAATCTTCAAAATCCAGAAAAAAGTTGTACGTATAATTGGGCAAGTTGGCCCCAGGGATCACTGCAAACCGCTGTTTAAAAAACTCAATATTTTAACTCTACCCTCGGCATTCATTTTACAATGTATTATGTTCGGTAAGGAAAATGAAACTTCACTTGCCTCCAATTCATCTCACCATTGTTTTGGCACCAGAAACCAAAAGGATCTGACCATTTCGTAGCACGGGCCGAAATTAACGCAGCAACCAATTAATTATACGTCCCTAAAGATTTTCAACAAACTACCAACTGCGCTGAAAAATGTCACAGCCAAGCAACTGAAAGCGGCCATGACAACACTTTAATTAAATGAAGATTTTTTTGCATTTTCGTTCAATGGGACACCACCGTGAAACCCGTTCTATATATCTTAATTGAAAATGTTTTTTACTTCAACGAGGAATATTTCTAATTTTCCTCGGCAAATGTGTGTATGTGAGTACGGTGCTTTCTATTCTGTATTTTATTCTACTCCTATTCATTTCTCTGTGACAATCTTGATGTATTTTACATAGTTGGGCTAATACATTATTATTATTTCATTAGTTTTCAAATAACAAGTCAAAAACGAAAAAAAAAAGAAGTGTTTAATTATTAATAAAAAATTTAGCCATGACAGTTGGGAGTAGGAAACATAACAGGATATAACTACCGTATGATGGCACAGTCGGTTTCCTGGTAGTATTTTTGTCTCAAAAAATCTCTATTCATTGGTCTTATTGTACTTTTAATACATGGCATAAATTGTTTCATTTCATAATTTTGTATTTTTGAATCAATTCCGTTATTTAATTTTTCCTCTTTTCATTTTCTCTCCTCATTTGCTCAATAAGATTTTCGCTGTTTGATTTGGAATTAAATTATTTTGCCGCCCCTAAAATTTTGGCGCTCTAGGCGTAATGGTAGAAACACCACTGGTTATATCCCATATATATACAGAGTCCGTCAAAAAGTACGTTCCATATGGAAAGAAAGTTTATTATTGGAGTATTGTAAAAAATATTCTGGGGAAAAGTTTGTGCATGTCCGATTACCTAAAAATCGATTTTGACACATGTCACGTGATGAAAAAAATTGCTATGGAAAGGCGAAAAATGGGGTTAGACGGCAAGATATCGAAAAAAGTTATTTGAAAAGGTTACTTAGAATTTAATTTTATTCACATAAACGAAGTTTCAAGAGATAATTCGGAACAATTGGAAATAGCTATTTTTTTGAATATTTTCCCATCTATTTAAAAATAAAAATTTTTTTTCTTATGAATAGCTTGACTATACTGAAACATTTGCATTTCAATGATAATGACAGGACTTTCTCATTTTCTCCTCACCAGAGGGCACTATATTTGAAAAATAGGATTTTGTCAGAACCCTTGCTGTTACATCGGTTCGTATCAGAATTCCACAACCATTGTAATGACATGACACTTCAAAAACATCGTGTTTTCTAGTTTATAATCAAGTTTCGATGATAATCGTGCATGAACATTTCACTTCGTACATAAACTGGAAAACTATTTAATTTATCGCGCTATTAATCTAAAATATAAATTCTGAATATTTTCATAGTTTTTTCAGCATTGATCGATGGCTAATTATTGGTGTTAGATATAAATGTATAACTCAATTCAAAATGATGGGATGTGGTCCTGAAAAGACATTCAAATTCTGACGAAAGAAAAATGGCCCAATTATTCTGCCATAAAGAATCCCGCACTAAACATTCACTTCAAATGATTACTGATCACAGGCTTCTACTACAAAATGTGGATTCTCATCCGACCACCATCCACAATTTTGAGATGAAACAACACCTTTTGATCACTAAATAAAATAAATTTCGTAAATGATATATTTTCTTCAATTTGTCCCTGCAGCCAAAAGGAAAAATACAAGCGTGGATCGTAGTCTCTCTCCTTGAGCGTGTGAATAAATTTTGGTTTATAAGGCTTGAATTTGTTTTTTTTTGAGCAATCTTCGGATAGAAGTTGAAGATAAACCCAAATTCCCAGACAATTTACTAATTGATGTTCTTGGAGTTTCAACTACACTCTGTATAACTTCAAACTCTGTTTCCACAGCAGTAACCCAGTGCCTATGTTGTTTTCTGAATAAGTTTTCCACGGACCCAGTACTTTTGAACTTGGAAACAATTCTTCCAACAGTTACATGTGAAATAATTTTATTGGTATGCCTTTCGTTGAAAATCGCTGCGGTTCTCTATAGCTTTCGTAATTTTCTCGCACACTCAAAACAATTTCGATATTTTCTTGCTGACTTAACTTCGACATAATCAACCAAAAACTTGCTGGTATTATCAACGTCACTATGTATAAATATGGAGTTCTTACTTAGACTTTTGTTGCAATAAGTTTACGTATTCTCTGTCAAATGAAATCCATGGCTAACTTGTGGAATATGAGTGAAATTTTGATGCAATACTTAAACACTGACTATTTTCAAGAGATCAAAATTTCATGTTCTGGTGCATTTCATACTCAAGAAAGCATGTTTGGTGTACTACATTTTGATTTTGTGGAAAAGAAGGAATTTTACTATGCTCTTCTATTATAGAATCCTGATACGATAAATAAGTAGGTAGGTAGGTATTTGTTTGAAAAGAACACGAAATAGTATTTTGGAAAGGGAATTTTGTGACATAATTGAGGAATATGTCTTAGGACACCGATGTAGATCACTGAATGAACCTGTTTATATTTGGCAACAAAATTGTGAAAATATTCAGGATGAAATAGTGAGTCAAATGTAACAGACTTATAATTTACATGTTTATGTACGAAGTGAAACGCGCATCCATGATTATCATCGGAACTTGATTATAATCTGGAAAACACCATGTTTTTGGAGTGTCATGTCATCACAATGGTCGTGGAATTCTGATATAACTGTTTGATACGAACCGATGTCACAGCAAGGGTTTTGACAAAATCCTATTTTTTTAATATAGTACCCTCTGGTGAGGAGAAAATGAGAAAGTTCTGTCATAATCATTGAAATGCAAATGTTCAGGTTAGGCAAGCTATTCATAAGAAAAAAAATTGATATTTTTAAATAGATGGAAAAATATTTAAAAAAAATAGCTATTTCCAATAATATCTTGAAACTTGGTTTTTGTGCATAAAATTGAATTCTAAGTAACTTTTCTAGTAATTTTTTTTTGACATCTTGCCATCTTACGCCACTTCGCCTTTTCATAGCAATTTTTTTCAATTTGCCGCCTTACTAGCGATCACGTGACATGTGTCAAAATCGATTTTTAGGTAATCGGACATGCACAATTTTTTCTTCAGAATATTTTTTCCAATACTCCAATATTAAACTTTTTTCCCATATGGTACATATTTTTTGGCGGACACTGTATATATATATATATATATATATTCATATATATATATATATATATATATATTTATATATTCATATATATATATTATATATATATATATATATATATATATATATATATATAAAGATTTGAACTGATGGTATTTTTGGATTCTGGTTACCATGATCGGTGAAGAAGTTTTGTTGTGATGACGAGACCAATAGGTAGTATTTCTATTGAAATCTACCTAAAAGAAGTGTTTTAATTTTGATTCTATATCGACTAGATACTTCAATCAATGTATCGCAATTCAGACAACTTTTTTTGATAACTCTTGCAAGGATCAGAGCGTTTTTGTAAAACTATCAATTGATATACAGCACCATATTCGCATCATGTACTATTTTGCCCCTACTGATGGAGTCGAAGATATCAGAAACGCAATCGAATCACCTCTGGGAATAACATCCCCGCCTAGTCTCGTGCTGCTTTCATCGCAACACATTGTCTAACCCTTTCGATTGAAAGCGATGATATGATAATGTACTGCCAGTTTTGTATGAAATATTTCGACGTGTAAGTGAATTATGTCAGGGTCATTCTTAAAAGCATTGTTTGGGAATATTTTAACTGAGTGATATCGAAATGAGTTTCATGAATCACGCCTTTTATAGTTAATCAAACTAGCCACTCATTTCAAGAGTCCAGGTGTATCAAATAACCGAAACAGCCACATCACTCATCAGTCTACTAGTCAAGGATGATAAATATTGTTATTATCTTCGTAACTAACTCCACAGGTGACAATGAATTTAATTAACCAGTACTGGATCTAGAATATTCGGGTCCTAGGTCGAATAAAAAGTATTCTGAAGGAATAATCTACACCGAATCTAATCCAAAGGGATGTGCTTGTGAATTGGATGCTATGTAGGAGTCGTCATTGTCACACAAACGAGAGTATAAACTGAAGACGAATGGACTACCGCACATGAGACAGGATATAGAAACCGATCCAAACTTTGGGGACTTCCTACATTGAGAAGAGGGTGCAACTGGTAGACTTTCCTGGAGAGATATTTCGGACATAGATCCCATCTTCAAGACATTGTGGGCACAGTGGGATTTTCTGGCTGTGGACCACTTAATGAGGTATAGGAGCCAACTGATAGGAGGTCATCAACTACCCAATTTGGTTTTGCCCAGGAAAAATAATCTCAGTTCCAAATACGCGCTTTACACTATACTATCTTACTGATCACATCAATGAATGAACTACAGCAATAGTCCGAGGACCGTCCCTTGACTTACACCATAACGTACAGTTTTTTTGCTACATTTTATATGGAAATACATTGTTCTCTTCCATGCAAGTAGCTTTTACGAAGGTTATGAATTTTTCCTCTGAATCACATTTTTTTCCAGGGTATCAAGGGTGATTTACTGTGTCAAATGTTTCAGCAAGATCGACGAAATGCAATTAGCAGGTTGTTTACAGTCTATGGCAGAGTAGACTTTTATTTGAAAAATACTTCGCTATTGCACCTTGTGTCGATCTGCCTTCCATGAAACCATACTGCTTTTTCGACACCAAGTTATATTTTTTCGTGAACCCTATAATTTGTTTGTTTATAAATTTTTCGATTATTCCGCTAATATTTAATAGTAATGAGATCGGTCGGTAATTAGATACTTCCAGATTTGAATAAAGGTTTTATAACAATTTGGAAAGACGCCATTTTCGAAAGATTTATTGACAATATAGACAGGTGGCTTAGCCAATATATCACCACATGTTTCGATTTTGATTGTATACCATCTATACCAGGTGCTTTGTTCTGTTTCAAGTCCTTGACAATATTTATGATTTCAGTTTCATTGGTGTTTTCAAGAAAGAGTATTTTGTGTTCTGAGTTCATGAAAATTTACCCCGTTTCTTTTAAGTTTTTCAGATAAGTTTTCACCTACTCCGATGAAATAATTATTGAAAGTTTCTGCCATTTGTAGTTTATCTTCAATAATAACATTTTCGAAGTGTAATTCTTTTATAAAGTTATCACTTTTAATGCCCTGTGTTTGTTTTACACAATTCCACATATTTTGATGGCAGTCTTTGTTTTTCGCAATTTCTTCTTTATAGTAGTTATATTTAGCAACAGCAATTGCAATATTTTTATACATATTGTATTCTCTAAGTAGGCTTAGATTTTCTTAATTCATCAGTCCAACCGTTATCCATGGATTTCTCTTCACTTGACTATTTTTCAATTTGATTTTTTTACTACACGATTTTATGTGAAGTTTCATTTTATTCACGAATATCTCTGTCACCACATTAACGTCATTATTTATAAACATATTCGACCAGGTTTTCTCTTTCAACTTCGTTTTGAGTTTTCCATAATCAGTAAGCGTTTTGTAGTGTTTTGTTTCAGTATTAAGGTTTTCTGGTGAGGAGTGGCATTTGTACTGCAGTATTATTGGATAGTGATCCGATATTGGATTTTCTAAAACCAAAGGACAGAAAGCCTCGAATGACTCTTCAGTGTTGGCGAAAAAATGATCTAAGCATGTTTCGCAGTTTCCTTGTACCCGAGTTGGCTTATTTATCATAGATATGTAATTGTATTCTTGTAACAAATTGAGGTTTTCCAAGGAGTATTCATTATTTTCATCAAGGATGTCTATGTTGATATCCCCTGTTATTATACTAAAATCATATTTTCGTTCACTATTTTTTAGATAATAATAATAATAATAACGTTTATTCGCACAATAATAGACAAGATACATATACAAAGAAGCAAATAAACGAATCTGCAAAGCCTAATGGCCGATGTGCAGAATAAAAAATAACTTAAATAAAATAGTTTTAATGATTTTATGTTACCTATATCTACTGCAATCAATATTCAAACCATACAATACTACAACAATAATTATTGGAAAGTGAATAAAATGAATGAATAAATGATAGTGTAATCCCATAAAAGAAGCCTTGAGCATGGGGGAAACACTGTAACATTGATCCACACCGCGTAATCACATATTATGGTGACAGTTGCATATTTTTTGGGGAGGGGGGGGGGGAAGTTATGATGATGGAGTTTTTATGACAATAGTGGTGTTTTGGCTATTTATAAATTGGTGTATGTCTTTTCTAGGAATGGATTGAATCCATTTTTTCATTTTATTCTTGAACATGTTGAACGAGTTCAATCTTTTGATTACATTGGGTAATTCGTTATATAATTTGGGACCAAGGTAAGTGAAACAACTCAAGCCTATAGCTTTTTCCGCGCGAGGTACAATCATCCTTCTATCAGAGTTATGTCTGGTATTGTACACATGGTCAGTATGCTTTGAAGTATTTCTATCTTTGTGTTGTTTCAATAACATAATTCTTATATAGAGCTGGTTGATGTCGAAAATTCGAGTTCCACTGTATAAAATATCTGTTGAGTATTGGCGTGGTTTTTTGTAAATAACTTTCAGTATATACTTCTGCATTTTCTCCAGGTTATTCTTGAAATTAATTGACGTTGCTCCCCAGGCTATAATACCATACGTTAGAAGACTTTCAACTAGAGAGAAGTATAATGTTTTCAGTAAATTCAGGGGTAAAGTGTTTGATAAGAATTTAAATCTGTATATCATTGGTCTGAGTTTTTTATCACACATTCAATATTTTTGTCCCATCTGAGGTGGTTATCTACGTAGATGCCAAGGTATTTTATATTTTCAGCAGATTTCACTGTTAAGTTCTCGTTGGAGTTGTTTTTTATGTACAGCTCTTTGTATTCAGGTAAGTATCTGGAGTAAGAAGAAAAAGGTACAAAGAATGTTTTTTTTTAATTGACGCTTAAAAGTTTATCATCAAGGTAGCTGAAGATGAACCCTGAGTCCATCTCAGCAATCTGTTTCAGCTCTTGCCAGTTTGCTGCTTCATAAAAGATTGCTGTATCATCTGAAAATGTTATCTTTCCTCTGATGTTTAGCTGGAATATGTTTTACATATATATTGAATAGGAGGGGACCTAGGATTGTGCCTTGGGGTACTCCATATTCTACTGTTCTCATAGCACTCAGCTCGTCTCTAATACGTACGCACTGTTGCCTTTTTTGTAAGTAACTTGTGAACAATTTGTGCGAGTTTCCTCTAATTCCAATATTTCCATGTACTGGAGTAATTTGATGTGGTCAACAGTGTCGAACACCTTAGCCAGGTCAACAAAGATACACATAGTATATAGCTTTTTATCAACTGAGTTGTTGATAGTACGATGTTGACCTATTTTCTCGGAATCCAAATTGTAAATCAGAGAGTATATGAAACCGGTTCAGATAACTATCAAGGCGCTTTTTTATATTTTTTTCGAAAACTTTCGCTAGACTAGATATGATCGATATAGGGCGGTAATTTAATGGGTCTGTGTGGCAGCCATTCTTGTAAATGGGGGTGATTACTCCCACTTTGAAGACTTCCGGAAAAATACCCTCAGTGATTGCCTTATTTGTTATATAAGAAAGAGGTTTAGATATGGTGTTTTTAAATATTACAACGTTTTCGACCTGATACCGTCTACTCCTGCAACTTTTTTGTCTTTCAATGTTTCAATTGTTTGAACTATTTCAGTTTCATCAGTCATCATCATAACTATAGAGTTGGGTATTCTTTCCAGTATTTGTGGTTCTTTGGATGCTCTGTTGTTTAATTTACTTTTCATATTGTCTGCCAGAAATTAACCTATACCGGAGAATTTTTTACAAAAGACGTGATTTGGGTTGTTTATGATTTTTCCATCACCTTTTATTTCTTTAATTATACTTGTTGTTCTTTTTTGCCTATCATTTCATTCAAACTGTCCCATAGAGTTTTATTGTTGTTTTTGTTTTCATAAACATTTTTCGAATAGTAATCTTTTTTTGTTTGTTTCATCAAATCATTGAGTTTATTCCTATAGCTTTTATAGATTTCAATATTTTCCTGTGTATAATGTTTCTTCATTACTTTAAATAGTTCGTATTTTTTGTTTACGGATTTGACCAGACCTTGTGTTATCCATGGACTTCTTTTACATGTTATCGAATTATATTTGATAGTGTTCGTACACTTGTCTTCCGCTCGTTTCAGTATATTAATGACCGATTTGGTGGCTTGGTTAATATCCAGTGTTGAGTAAACTTCAAGAAAGTTTTCATTTTCCAGAATATTTTTATATTTTCCGTAATCCAGGTTTTTTTTTCTATTTTTTATATACAGATATTTCTGTCTTTCCAGGAAAAAATGCAGTGGATAGCTGGAGAGTAGTGGTTATTTATGTCAGATTCAAGTACCAATGATATTATTTCACTTTTTTCTGCCTAATAAAAATATGGTCTATGCCCTTGTATTTTCGTTAATTGCACTAACAAAATTTGATTCTCCGAGCATATTCAAATAATCATGGGTAATTGTGTTGTTTGTGGAATATGGAATATGGAGATCATAATTTTTTTAAATTTTTTCAGCGTAAGTTGAGAAGTTTTAAGGAAAATGTTTTACGCATGTAGATGGGGGTCTGTACATGGAGCTTATCAGTACTTTATGTTTATGTTAATAATAATTTCTATAATATTGAACTCTTTCACTGAAACAACAGAAAATGTACATTTAATGTTGTCTTTAGAAAAAATTAGAACCCCGTCGTTTTGGTTGATTGTACCTTCGTTATAAAAATGAACGTATCCCGGTTTTGAGAATATAGAAATGTCAAGAACTTGTCTCGTTTCTCTGAGATATCTATTCGAATCAGCGTTGAAGCTGAAAGGGCATGTTGCTGGAGATCTGTTACATACAAACCATCTTGAATGTTTCTTTGAATATTGATATTATAATTTCAATGGCGCTTTGGTTATTTATGGAAACTAATTTAAAGTTATATAATAAATGCTTTTTACGAAAACCAAAACACCATCCCATTTGTTGAAATCCCCCGCCGAATAAATCATATCAAAGTCTTGTAATTTGCGAAACATCCGGAAAGAGATTGATACTGGCAAGTGACAGGATAAAAGCTCGTTATGATTTGAAAGATAATTCAGGAGGATTTGAAGCAGGTGACTCGATATTGTTGTGAAATGCGCGTAGGAGGAGTGGTGTATCTCCCAAACTAACACCGTTTTGGGAAAGACATCCCAAGCTCCACTAGAATGACCGGTCAGTTTTCCACCAAAACTAAACTTATTCGAATTGCGCTCTATTGAACTCATTCTAATTTTAGTGAATTTGTATTCAATATAACTCATAAAAAATACTCCCATAATCCAAAATAGAGCGAATATAAGAGCGGTAGAGCATGAGAGCTATTTTTGGGTTACTTTCCCATGTTGTGATTGTGTGTTCTGAAAGTTTTTTAACCGCTATCTTAGTTGTCTCACCAACCCTCAGATATATTGATGATCTGAGATAACAGGGACCTCACCTTTTATAGTGGGATCCGAAATAATTCATTTATCCTTGAAACATTTTAAAATTGTGTTACAACTCATCATGAATATGTATTGCTTGTTGGCTAGTAACGGCTAGGTATGGTGAATCATATGGGAACAAAAATCTTGCCCATAATTCAAACGTCATACCCTCCAGAGGACTTGGAATTATACCTCCGTTCTTCTAGTTTTCATTTATACTGAAAATTTCACACCAACATTTTTTAACCAATAAGAAGCTATACTTCGTTACTATAGCAACCACAAAACTTTGCGGATGTTTTTTTCTCCTGGGTACCCTGGGCGTGATTACAGCGATAATTTTTCTGTCAAATGCCCAGCCCTCTATACGCTTTTCAAATAATTATGGTTACCTTTATCTGACTAACTTTACAAAGGAAAAATGCTATTAATAAATTTTTTCTGTCTTTCTTCACTTAGTATAATAGAAAAGTATAGAAAAGACGATTTTATTCCTTAAAAATATATTTCCATTTTAAATAACTTGCGTTACATTATTTAAATGTTGTAGAAACTCTGCTACTACTTCTTCTTTCTTCAATGGTGAATAACAGGGACTGGATGTTAGATGTCTATGTTTAATAACATATATATAATACTTAGACACAATTTTGTTAAATTTAGCCTTTAAATATGAATATATGATCCATCAATTTCAAGTAACACTTCACTAGTTTTTCTGAACAACATGTCTTGCGATGATTGAACACAGGGTTCTTGAAGCAAGTAAGATAAATGTCTGAAATTTCGATGACACTTCCTCAAATCATCCATTTCGTCGCACAAAATACACAGGTTATATTTTTTTAAGTTTCCCATTCTGTTTCCCTGTTCTGTTGTGTTTCTAATGATATTAATTAACGGATATGTCATAAGATACACCGTCAAAATAACATTTAAAAAACTAAGGTTAATGTGATAATTTCATAGCCTCCTATTTATTTTAAACAAAAATGATCATTATTTTTAACGAATACCTGACAAACAAAAATTGTGAAAATAAAGCTTTTATTCACTTTAGTAACACAGATTTGTTGATAACTAATAGCCATACATTATTTTTAACGAACAAAGATTCGTTTCATGCAACTAAAATCCTAGGAAGGTCTTTCTTGGATATAGAAACCCAATATAATTACAAAATGAAACAAAAAATGTTTCAATCAGGAATATTTTGCAAAAAATATATTTTTAGCAAACTTTAGTAGTAGAAAAAAATTAAAAAAAAAAAAAAAATTGTTTTTCACTGTAATAATACAGATTGGTTGATAGCTAATAGAATGCATTATTTTAGACGAACAAATGTTTATTTCTTACTAACAAAATCCTAGGAATATATTCTTTGGGTATATATGGAGACTCAATATAATTATTATAAATTAAAAAATAATAGCCCTATCATCACGAATATTTGCAAAAAATATATTTCCGGTAAATTTTAGTAGCAAACTTAAATTGAAATGGACTGCTGAAGGTTCTATTGATTTGTCTTTAATTATTTCATGTAACTAAAATTCAAAGGAACACGTTTCATTTGTGCCATGAATATCTAACTAATTCTTTGTAAAATATAGATGTCTATATACCTTCCAAAAAAAAAACCGAAAATAGAAACAACATAAACAGGTATTGAAAGTATTCATTGAAATCAAATTGAAATCAAAGTTTAATGCCTCATATTATAAAAAATAATTAATTAATTATCAATATTGTTTTCGATATTTTGATAATTATTATTATTATTATGTTGAACACACAGTTATAAACAATTCCTGGTTGGTTTTCTAAACGTGATGAGACACTGCGACTAGTACTGGGAATGTCTCTCATAGCTTGTATAACGCTTTTATGATAATCAATGTCCATTTGTAAATTAGACTCAATGTCCTGTAATCTTTATCAACTGCTGTTCGCTGATCCCCCCTTTTGCTAAGCTGGAGACTGCAGTTGCCCTCGCTGAATGGTTAGTAATCTTCACGTTCTTGGTATCAATGCCGGCCTCAGTGGCAGCAGATTTTAATCGCATAGAAATTGTATTTTACCCGACAGGGCAATTTTTCTACCACCCCTTTGACTGTGGATGCTTCCAATTTGAAATTGCAGTTAAAAATAATCTGTCAGTTGTGACAGTATCACCTCTTCCTTTTATTCGTTTTTGATGAAGACGAACAGAACATACCTCAGGTTTGAAAGGATTAGTAACCAACCATTTGCTGTCTGCCAATTTCTTGGATCCTCCTTGGGTAGTCTTTGAGAATACTGGATTGTATTCTATGCTGCCTGTAAATCCTCCTTTGCTATCTTTTTCCTCCTCAAAGTATTTCGCGCTAGCTGAACATCCTTCCCCACCTCGCCAGGTCAGTTCTCGAGAAGAAACGTGGAAAAACTTGCGTTGAAGACCTTCTGGCGTGTCCTCGTCCCACATGTCACGAATTCAAAGGGGCAATGCATCTTCTGTAATGGGTACAATTCCTCCATCGCATCCACTGGATGAATTATTTTATCGTCCCAATTTCCCTAAGAGATACATATCAGTTATCAAAAATAATCACTCAGTACTTTCCAAAAAATCAATATCAGTTTCTCTGTTCTGTATCTGATTCTTCTCGAAAAATGGACATTTCGTCCATCTATTCAGAAATTTTGCTCCTTCCTTTGACCATAACGTCCCAGCAGATTCGTAAGAATTTCTAAGATACGTTCTGGTAGGTTTACACGAAGATTTAAACAAGACGAGTGTAGAGAATCATCCATCACCAAACGATTTTGTTATCACGAGTGATAATCAGAAAGCTTCCATTTCTTGGACAAGATATCTGTCTACTCATGATTCCAAAATTGTGGATACATTTGCCGGTCAGCTGAAGTCTATATTGGGATGTACTTTTTGTAATTACTGCTCCGTTACTTTTGAACCTTTCTGGGTACTTTCAATCCCTATTCCAGACTTGCCAAACGAAGTCGTGAATTTAACACAATGTATTGAACTGTTGACATAAGAGGAGACTTTGACTGACGATGCGAGCCCATACTGTTCAACTTGTGGAATGGAAAGGGAATTCAAAAAATGATTCGTATACAAACATTTCCAAAAATTTAAGTTATACATTTAAAACGCGTTTCTTCGAGTGATGGCAGTAAATTGGACAATGTGATTAATTTTTCCATACAAAATTTGAATTTGGACCAACATTCTGCCTAGGATGGAATGAATACTCTTTTTAATATCTACGCCATATCTAATCATAGCGGCAGCATTTCCAATGGACACTATACGGCATATTGCAAACACCCTTATTCTAATTGTTGGCACCTCTTCGATGACTGCCGTGTATTTTCCAAGATTGATTCTCTCAGCTCCAAGGAAGCATGTGTCCTTTTCTATGAGAAAGTTGATGATCTGAATTCTGATGGTGTTGTGGGTTTTTCCGGGTTTTCCTCCAACTGAAACAGCAAATGCGCCATCACTTCGAGTCCCGGGCTTCAATCAAGATTTTCATCTTGATATTATTTTATATTTAAAACTTTTCTTTTGTATTTTTCTGAATGAAAGAATTCTATTATAATCTTCATTAGATAATGTTGCACAACTTGATTTTCTCCTAGAAGGATCCGTTTGTAGTTGTCGACGCTTAGCATCACGTGCAGGTCGAGCTTCTATAAATTCAATATAGGAAAATGGATCAAATTTAATCTGAAATTTGGTGAACATCATTTCTTGCAATTGTTTGGCTGTAAGATTCCACATCAATTTAACGACCCTTTCCTTATAATCTGCTCCATTTCTTATTTTCATATTGGATGCATAATCTTGCAATATATGAGCCACCTGTTCAATAGATGAATTTTCTATTTTGTAAGATTTTTCGTTACAAAATTCTATGAACTGTTTCCATACGCTTGCCTTATTCCTTTTAGTATTATATGGAGTTGAATTCTGAACTTCTTGTCTTATAACTTCCACACGTTCTTTTCCGAAACGAGACATTCTGCAAAAATGCCACAAAACTAAAGCAAAAATGTGAAATTGCACTGAGTTAATGACACATAATTTACCTGTTAACAGGCACAGAGCCTACTAATTTTAGTTTCCTACTGGATTTTCTGAAGGAAAATGTCATGTTATAATTTTTTATATTACTTTGGTGTGAAACTTTCTTACCGAATCTCCCACGTTTTCGAATTACTACCTGATCTCCTCGAGCATGATTTAAAAAAAAATTAACCCGAGTCGAAGTCGAGGAATAATTAAAAAAAAACATTCTCTCGGAAATATTTCCGATAGTAATTCAAGTATTAGGGAGATTACTAGTGAAAGTTCTGTCGATTACAAGTACATGACATTTGATTTGTTAGGGGGGCAACGTTGAACTTTCAATAATTCATAGACTTTTGTTTGTCAATCGAGAAGTGAATCCCTTTAATGATGGATCCAGCCCTGTAATTAATTAACTATGAAAAACTCGGTAAGTCACGCGGCTGTTCATTGAATTAGCCCGATGTTTTTGGGCGATTTGGCCCACATCGTTGGACCTTATTTCAGCTGCGGTCGATCATTATTCGAGGTAGAAGGACGATTCAAATGTTTCATCACTTTTTGATGATAATCGTGAGCAGATGGTGGCGTGTTCTATATGAGTGTGTTGTAATCGATCTCGCTTGGGTGAATAGTTTGATAGATGATTCGATTTGTACCGATTTGGGTGTCATGAAATATAAGTATAGTATCGAGGAGTTCGCTTTATTTCTGAGATACAGGATGTTGAAATTTAACAAAAAAAATCAGTTCTTTCCCAATATCTCTGAAACCGCTTCGGTTTTTTTTTCAATTTTGGTACATGCAAAGTGCGCATAAAAATACATTTTTTCCATGATGAAGGATTTCCTAATTTTAATCAGTGGCGTCACTGTTAACATGCCCTGCCATATTTTTTATCAACATAATGATTCGCCACTGTCTTTTTCCAAATAAATATCAATTTTGTAATTGTCCTCTTTCTTCTCATAAAAATGGTCTCTTGCTTTTTTTTCGTCCATCGAACAGTTTTTGAGTTAGAAAATAAAATGCATTCATTTGCTTGTTCCCATGCGAAATAAGCCGTTGAAGAGTAGTAGGATTATCTTGTGGGCTAGAAACAACTAGTATGCTAAGAACACATTTCGTTGTTTTCAACATAAACAATTTTGACACTTCTTTAGCTAGATACGTGATATCATTTACGTTATAAAAAGTTGTTTATTAAAAAAACTTTGTAAATTTTACAAATACCGAATTAGCAGACAAGCATTACTTGTATGGGCTTGCTGACGGGAACGCATATGAAGCCAGGCGACTGTATCAAGAGCGCTTCCCAAATAGAATGGTTCCTGTTGCTCGAACGATTTCAAGCACCCACAAAAGGTTATGTGAAACAGGAAGTTTTGAACCAAATCATCACTTGAAAGGAGCACATCGGATTGCAAGAACTCCTGCATTTGAGGTATCTATTTTAAATTCAGTTGAATATCGCCTATATTCTAGTATGGAGGATTTTTCATGAATATTTATTATATCCCTATCACATTCAACGGGTTCACGCTCTACGTCCTCAATACTTTCCATTACGGGTTAATTTCTGCCAATGGTTTCTTCAGAAAGTTACCGAAAATCCTTTACTTGACAGGGAAATTTCATTCACGGACGAAGCTAGTTTTACTAAAAACAGGATCAGAAATTTTCATAAAAATCATTTTTGGCCGAGGAAAACCTTTTTTTTTACCACGCAGATTGAATGGACATTATTATCGCCGATTTCTTGAAGATAATTTGCCAATTCTGTTGGAAGATGTTCCTATTTTAATGCGAAATCGCACGATGGTGGACCTGCTCATTTTAGTGCTCTGGCACGCGACAGAGTCATGTCCAGCTAGATCCCCAGACTTAAACAGTCTTGATTATTTTCTTTGGGGACATCTCAAGACTTTGGTGTACACCCAACCAATTATAACTGAGGAAGAATTGCGAAACCACGTAATAGTTTCCTGTGAAGCAATAAGGAATACTCCAGGAATTTGCCAAAGAGTACGCGAGTCACTAACAAGGAGGGCTGAAGCGTGCATACTTGCAGGAGGCGGACATTTTGAACAGTTAATTTGATTTTGGTATTTTTTTTCATAATATTTTTGTTTTTAAAAATAAAAAATGTATTTTTATGCGTACTCATTACAAAAACTAAATAATAGTTACCATGAAATTATAAAAATCATGCCTAGATCCTTTGGTTACCACAATTGTGAAATCAAGACTAAGAGAAAAAATCGAATTGGGACAAGCAAATGAATGTATTTTATTTTCTAAATCGAAAACCGTCCGCCGGACGAAATTTTTTTGGTTAAATTTCAACATCCTGTATCTCAGAAATAAAACGGTTGCGGACCTATGTTCATATGAAGAATTTTTCTTGAAACCATCCAAGGATTATTTATGAGAAGGGTAATTACAAAAATAACATTTATTTGGAAAAAAGACAGTGGCGTATCATTATTTTGATCAAAAATATGACAGGGCATGTTAACACACAGTTAGAAAAGAGTTGTTAATTTCAACAATATCTGGTTTCCTTGAAAAAATGTTGCTAAAATCAACAACAATTAATCAAAAATTCACTACTCAAATTACTCCGGGTGTAGTTAAATTCATCCATTGACAATTTCACTAATTTTTTGTCAGTATGTCTACCTCATTGTTGTCGAAATCTTCAAATAGAAAGTTGCTGCTGTAACAACTTCATGTTGCAAATGTTTTCGTGACTTAAAACAAAATAGCAAATGCTCTTGCAAATTCAGAATATTGATGTGCATTTATTAGCAACATCAAATAGGTATTCACAGCTATGAACAGTTTGCGGAATCGACAATTTTGTTTGTTAAACAACTGATCTAGTCAAAATGCAAATTGGTGGATTACCAAAACTGTTGGTTGGTTTGTCCAATACATTTGTGGAATTTATCCTATTTCGTTGTGAAAAGGGAATTGGTCACCTTCGGGCATTCTCGTGTATATGCGAGTATCGAATTAGCGCCAAATATTCGCTTCCAGAGCACATCGTCTCAGTCAGTCCTCTGTCCTCTGTGAGACGTATTGTTAATGTGGTATTTGTAGTGTGATTTTGTTTGTTCAGGTTCAACAGGTGTCCAGGTAATGTGAAGTTTGACTGTTTGATTTTGGAATAGAAAATAGTTCAAATCAGCCGAGACCTGTGTCTTTGGATAAGTCTGGAAATTTGATTGGACAGGGTGCAGCTCAGACTTGGTGTCTTATAAAAAATTTCCCATCATTGATATATGATATAATCAACATATTTTCAGTTGAGCAGTCTGAGAAGTATGGAGTTATATTGATTCTAATAGAAATCACAAACATTGTATTCTGTCCTGTGAGTAGTTCTGGCTTGGCATCAAAGTTGCAAGTATTGATCGAAAATCATCATGAATTATTTTTATCTCGTATGAATCACCATCTTATTCCCAAACATCGTTTGCTGATACATTATCCAGATATAATTAGGAAAATGGGTCCGCTTGTTGGTTTATGGAGTATGAGATTTGAATCTAAACATGCTTGTTTCAAACATTTGATTCATAGTTTGAAAAACTTCAATACTGTTTGCAAAACTCTCTCGACAAGACACCAAACTCATATGTGGAATATTTGGAGGAATATTAACCTGTCTTGGAACCAATATATGGCAAAAGCTTTTTGAAAAATATCAATAATGAACTTTATCGAGAAGAGTTGCTAATTTTATTGGGTACCAAATTACTGAAAAGCTTTCGGGAGTACTTTCAGGCTCAACAGTTCTGTGACTACTGAAATGAGTCAAGACATGTGCCCTATATTTTGTGAAATATTTGCAATTTGTGCTCATGCCACCAATGACCCAATATTTTTGTGTGAGTGTTGGTTTACAAAATACTTTGATGACAAATCTCAATCTTACATAGTAGAAGAATCAGAAAGATTCAATCACAAGTTGATAAGTCTTAAAAATTTGAAGCATCTGGTTGCATATGATTTGAGTTTGCCATATAAAAGGCACTTTCATTGTATTGTGCCGAAATATGAAATTATTTTGGAATAGTGACTTGCATTATGAATTTAGGCAAACATTTTGTTTCGGTGTTATTACATTTCATTACTCGGTACCTGTTGTTAATTTTATTTTCTCGGCATTCAACTATTCTGCCGCGTGAGGGTAGAGAGCAATGAGTGCAAGAAAAATGATTTTGATTTTGTCAATTTATATATTTTTTACCCGACTGCGGCAAAGCCAAAAGGAAGGTTATGTATGTTTGACCTGTGTACATACATACAGGTCAAACACATAACTGTCTTTTTGGGCTTCGCCGCAGTCGAGTAAAAAAAATATAAATTGGCAAACTTAAAATCTTCATTCTTGCACTTACTGCTCTTTACCTTCACGCGACAGTGTCATTTATTATAATACAGTATTTTTGTTATATTAATCCACCAAAGGATTATGAAGCTGGCATTCACTCATTGTGTTACTTTATGTTTATTTGTACATTTCTTCACATCATTTTATCGACATTCAACTGTTATTTATTATAATAGAGTATTTATTTTTTTATAATGGAAGCATTAAAATATTCTAATATTATATATTCTTGATTTATCAAACCATCCCTCCTGAAAAACTATATTACCAACAAATATTAGATATTTTCACAATTAAAATAATGATAGTGAACACTAATTGACGTCATTTGAAAAAAATATTATTTATGTTTTGACAAGTAATAAAAGACAATAAAACTTTTTTTCTGTGTAGTATAAAAAACTAAAAGAAAAGAATCGACAAAATTTTATGTCAACAGCAACATAAAGAGAATGAGATTCCAAGAGCATGAGGTTCACAAATACTTCTTGTCAGTTTATAAATGATGAAAACTAGTAAACAAATCGACAATATTACAATGTTAATTTCACTAAAATATTATGTTGATTCATTGAAAAAAGTAAATGAATTACTTCACTAAAAACATTTTTGGGTCAGCTTAACAAAAACAAATGTAAAAAAATAGCAACTGAATGTTGTTGATGCACCACTGATTTTGTTAAATCGTCTACAGCCTAATTGTGGCATTCACTCTGCTGAATTTGTTAAATAGCCCAAATTTGTGTGAAAGCCACAAATGTGTAAATGTGAACATCGTCAATATCGAAATTTACCAATTTCACCAATAATACTAGTGGACCTCCTGGGTTTCTTATTTTTTATTATTTCGACAACTCTTTTCCAACAGTGCAGGGACGCCACTGATGAAAATTAAGAAATCCTTGATAATCATGGAAAAAATGAATTTTTATGCGTACTTTGCATGTACAAAAAAAAAGCCAAAGCGTTTTCAGAGATATTGGGGAAGAACTGATTTTTTTGTTGAATTTTAACATCCTGTATCTCAGAAATAAAGCGGTTGCGGACCTCTGTTCATATGAAGAATTTTTCTTAAAATCATCCAAGGATTATCGCCCTCTGGGATCCAGAAGTATTCAATTATGGAAGACCCTGTTATTAATAGATATTGGATTGAAAGATAGTTGATAAGTGGAATGAATAGAAAAATCGAATGAAACGGTTTTGTTCACATAAAGGATTCAATATAAAATTGAACCAGAAAATGGTAGATCTCAGGTGAAAAACAACTACTTACTACTTGCCAGGAAAGTAGTTGTTTTTCACCTGAGATCTACCATTTTCTGGTTCAATTATATATTGAATCCTTTATGTGAAGAAAACCGTTTAACTCGATTTTTCTATTCATTCCACTTCACATGGCACTTATCTTTCACTATATGCTAGACGGGCTTGCCACTCCTACTGAGAAGGAATCTTTTATTCAGAAACCTATCGAGGTGGGAGATTTTCGGAGTGTTTCTTCCTGTCACTAGGTACCGCCAGTTAGAGTTTATCTTTTCCGGCGTACCTATAGGTGTTACAAGCTCGATGATGGTTTGTTTACGTTGTGTCTTACTTCAGCCAGAGTTCTTTGGACCTTTGGCTGGTTGACTACTCCGTACTGATGAGGGCCAAGAAGCCTGAAACCGGTATGCGGATTGTTAGGTGAACACGACATAAATTAAACATAATCGAGCTTATCAGAAAGAAACATTTGCATTCAATGTCCATTGATATTATATGGAAGTATGCATGGATTTTCAGGTGAATATCATTCAACGTTCTGCGTGGTATTTGCCAGGAAAGTAGTTGTTTTTCACCTGAGATCTACCATTTTCTGGTTCAATTTTATATTGAATCCTTTATGTGAAGAAAACCGTTTAATTCGATTTTTCTAGAATACTTGGTTGCTTCAAATTTCGATTGATCAATGCAAATTTAAACATTTATACATTAGTTTGTTCTTTCTTACATTTATTTGCGTATTGAACTTGGTCTATTGGTTGCTTGTCGTATTATATATTATTTAATCGAATTATATTTATTGAAAATGAGGGTATTTTAAATGGAAGCGGTCTATTTGTTAGAGCCAACTTGCAGCATCTTCTTAGATTCCTTAAATTAAAATAACATATTTTCATTTACGTCATTAGCTTTACTCGTATGTTTGTTTGTTTGTTTGTTTGTTTGTAACCGACTCCTTTGGGCGCGATTTTGATCCACTTCCAGACGTCCGAATGATTTGAAATTTGGCAGGTGTACATAATTCCGGTGACAATGCATTAAGAAATTTTTGTATGGAGCGAAAACAGAATGCTGGCTCCAATATGGCGGACGAGCTTCAAAATTGGTATCCGAAGATTTTTGTGGTCGGAGATTATGATTCTTCTGTCAAAATTGGAAAATTCAAGATAGCGGCTCCAAAATGGGGGACCAGTTTTGTGATTAGGGTCTGATTCTATTCAAAATTGGTATGTGGGGGTTTTTGGGGTCGAATATTATGATTCTTTTGTGAAATATGGAACATTCAAGATGGCGGCTTCAAAATGGCGGCCGAATTTTGTGATTATGGTCTGATTCTATTCAAAATTGGTATGTGGGGGTTTTTGGGGTCGAATATTATGATTCTTTTGTGAAAATTGGAAAATTCAAGATGGCGGCCGAGTTTTGTGAATATGGTCTGATTCTATTCAAAATTGGTATGTGGGGTTTCCTGAGGTGGGATATCATAATTTTTTTGTAAAAATTTGAAAATTCAAGATGGCGGTTTCAAAATGGCGGCTGAGTTTTGTGATTATGGTCTGATTCCATACAAAATTGGTATGTGAGGGTTTTTGGGGTCAAATATTATTATTTTTATGTGAAAATTGAAAGATTCAAGATGGCGGCTTTGAAATGGCGGCCGAGTTTTGTGATTATGGTCTGATTCTATTCAAAATTGGTATGTGGGGGTTTTTGGGGTCGAATATTATGATTTTTTTATAAAAATAAAAAAAATCAATATGGCGGCTTTAAAATGGCGGCCGAGTTTTGTGATCATGGTCTGATTCTATTCAAAATTGGTATGTATAGGTTTTTGGGGTCGGAGATTATGATTACCCAATTTGATAGGATCATTACATTTTTTTATTTGCAAAAAAAAATAAAAATAATAGTTTAAAAAAAACTAAAAAAACACGCTTTTATAAATAAACCACACTCAAAAGTAGGAAATAAATAATAGTTTGAAAAAACTAAAAAACACGCTTTTATAGAAAACCAGACTAAAAAAATGAAAATAAGAAAAAAAATATTTTATTTAAAAAAAAGCGTGGCGTGCATGGTATCAATAATTATATAGTACATTACACACCGAGGCGATACCATGCCCCCCACGCTTTTTTTTAAATATTTTTTTTTTCTTATTTTCATTTTTTGTCTGGTTTTCTATAAAAGCGTGTTTTTTAGTTTTTTCAAACTATTATTTATTTCATAGGAGATTTCCATAAAAGATTTTTGTTACCACTTAGTGCTAGAGATTTTCAACAGCTATTTTCAACCAAAAAAACATCGTTTTCATCATCCCTCAATCACCTTTGTTGTCAAAAACATCTGATGATTTCAAACATCTGCCTCTTCACAATCTCCCCGAACGTGTGTTTTCGGATGCGAACAGTTCGTGATCTATGATCAGACAATGTTCAGATCAATCAAAAGGGGAAGCACGATTCGTGTGCACGAGAATTTTAATGAGCGACGCAAGAGTAGGCGGGAGTGTCATTCGACTGTTATTTATATGTTATATTATATCAATGTTTGTCATCACATCAGTTGGCATCATTCACAATACCAGGTTTGATAATGGGGGAAGGGTTATTCATGCAATAGAGGAAAAAGTTTGGACCATATGTAAGTCGGCACTTTGGAAATACATAATGAAACTGTGAAGCGAAAAAGTGTGACTTTAAATACCCAGGCTATCAAGTATACCGGCTCTCAACGTATTCTTTAGACAAGCCATGGTTAGCAGAGTTCCAAGGGTATAAGATTCAAACTTTGCAGGGGTGTTGCATTCAAGAATTGGAATATCTTTCAACATTTCATACTCTCCCATCTCTTCCGGTTCCACCGAAAACGACCCGAATTTGGGAATTTCAAATGGAACAACCTGTATATTTTTCCCTTTTTGGATTCTGGGGAATATTTGTTATTTGTTGAGATTACTGACTGATTCCGGGTAGGGTATGAATGTCTATCGACCGAACGTAAGAGAGAACCGCGTTTTTTTTCACACGCTTTATATTAGCTTCACTTGTATGTTTGTTTGTTTGTTTATTTGTTTGTTTGTAACCGACTCCTTTGGGCGCGATTTTGACCCACTTCCAGACGTCCGAATGATTTGAAATTTGACAGGTGTACATAATTCCGGTGAAAATGCATTGATAAATTTTTGTGTGAGAAAAAAAACAAAATGGCGGCTCCAATATGGCGGACGAGTTTTGTGATTATGGTCCGATCCGCTTCAAAATTGGTATCTGGAGGTTTTCGTGGTTGGAGATTATGATTCTTTTGTCAAAATTTGAAAATTCAAGGTGGCGGCTCCAAAATGGTGGACGAGTTTTGGGATTATGATCTGATTCTATTCAAAATTGGTATGTGGGGTTTTTGGGGTCGAATATTATGATTCTTTTGTATAAATTGAAAAATTCAAGATGGCGGCTTTAAAATGGCGGACGAGTTTTGTGATTATGGTCTGATTCCATTCAAAATTGGTATGTGGGGGTTTTTGGTGTCGAATATTATGATTCTTTTGTAAAAATTGGAAAATTCAGGATGGCGGCTTCAAAATGGCGGCCGAGTTTTGTGATTATGGTCTGATTCCATTCAAAATTAGTATGTGGGTGTTTTAATGTCGAATTTATGATTCTTTTGTAAAAATTGGAAAATTCAAGATGGCGGCTTCAAAATGTCCGCCGAGTTTTGTGATTATGGTCTGATTCCATTCAAAATTGGTATGTGGGGGTTTTTGGTGTCGAATATTATGATTATTTTGTAAAAATTGGAAAATTCAGGATGGCGGCTTCAAAATGGCGGCCGAGTTTTATGATTATGGTCTGATTCTATTCAAAATTGATATGTGGGGGTTTTTAATGTCGAATATTATGATTCTTCTGTAAAAATTGGAAAATTCAAGATGGCGGCTTCAAAATGTCCGCCGAGTTTTGTGATTATGGTCTGATTCCATTCAAAATTAGTATGTGGGGTTTTAATGTCGAATATCATGATTTTTTGTGAAAATTGAAAATTCAAGATGGCGGCTTCAAAATGTCCGCCGAGTTTTTGATTATGGTCTGATTCCATTCAAAATTGGTATGTGGGGGTTTTTGGTGTCGAATATTATGATTCTTTTGTAAAAATTGGAAAATTCAGGATGGCGGCTTCAAAATGGCGGCCGAGTTTTGTGATTATGGTCTGATTCCATTCAAAATTAGTATGTGGGGGTTTTTAGTGTCGAATATTATGATTCTTTTGTGAAAATTGGAAAATTCAAGATGGCGGCTTCAAAATGTCCGCCGAGTTTTGTGATTATGGTCTGATTCCATTCAAAATTGGTATGTGGGGGTTTTTGGTGTCGAATATTATGATTCGTTTGTAAAATTGGAAAATTCAAGATGGCGGCCGAGTTTTGTGATTATGGTCTGATTCTTTTCAAAATTGGTACGTGTGAGTTTTTGGGGTCGAATATTCCGATTCTTTTGTAAAAATTGGAAAATTCAAGATGGCGGCTTCAAAATGGTGGCCAAGTTTTGTGATTATGTTCTGATTCTATTCAAAATTGGTATGGGGGGGTTTTTAGGGTCGGAGATAATGATTACCTAATTTAATAATATTATTCCATTTTTCAATTTGCAAAAAAATAATAGAAATAATAGTTTTTATAAATAAACCACACTAAAAAGTAGGAAATAAATAATAGTTTGAAAAAATAAAAAATAGAAAATAAGAAAAAAAATTATTTTATTTAAAAAAAAGCGTGGGGTGCATGGTATCAAACAGGCAGCATACCATCGATGGCTAAAAAATCCGGGCCCTGAGACCAGAGCAGCATATGTCGAGGCTAGAGGCATATGCAAAGAGACAATAGTATGCTCAAAAGATGCCCACAATGCCAAAATAAGATCAAAACTTGCTGAATGTCCTAACGGATCCCGTTCATTTTGGTCTTTCGCCAAAGCTGTGGGAAGAAACTTCACTTCCAGCTCATTTCCTCCTCTAACCAAAGAAGATGGAACACTAGCAACGACTGCCCAGGAAAAAGCCAATATCTTTGCGCACCTATTTGCTGGAAATTCCACTCTGGATTCATCGGGAAAACAACCCCCGAACATTACACCTATTGACAGTCACATGCCCGAGATCACCTTTCGCCAACGTACTATCAGAAAGATTTTGCTGGGTCTCAACACCAACAAAGCCTGTGGATCTGACGGAATCCCGCCGATTGTTCTCAAGAAATGTGCTCCCGAACTAACACCTGTTCTTTGCAAGTTGTTCAACCACTCTTACAATTTGGGGGTATTTCCGTCCAATTGGAAAATTGCAAGAGTACAGCCAGTCCCTAAAAAAGGCAAAAAGGCCCTACCTAGCAACTACAGACCTATCGCACTGCTATCTATTATTTCAAAGGTCATGGAAAAAGCCATCAACATCGAGCTCATGAAATATCTGGAAGACTCAGGAATTGTCAACGATAGTTGTAATGTATCAACAAGTAGGATCGGTAATACCATAGACAAATTAGAAATAAAGAGACTGTTTGAAACATTGGCGATCTTGACCATCAAGTTTTTGGTACGGCCAGTCACGCATGGAGGCGCTGCCCGCAATCGTCAGACGACTGATGAGATGACCATTCTCCAATCTCGACATTTGTCAGAAAATAAAAGGTCAATGTTGACACATGTAAATTTATAACTTTCAGTCTAAATAGCATAGATCAACCTAGGAAAAATCATCCAAGCATCCATGAACTTTCTTGTGAAACTCCTACTTGCAGTTGCCCTGTAATAGTGAAAACTGACAAAATCAAATATTTAGGTATACTAGTTGATCAATATCTGAGATGGGATGAACATGCTACTTACATTGCGGAAAAACTCAGACAAATGATGCATACATTTTATTTACTGCGAGACATTCTGAACCGAAAAAATATGCTATTAATTTATAATTCATTGGCAGAATCCCTCTTAAGATATTGTATAACAATATGGGGAGGACTTAGCAATACTGCACAAAAAAATTTACAAGTTACACAGAATAGTCTCATTAAAATATGTATGTGTCGTATGGGGTCGGCTTTAGAATAGCCCCATGGTAAATCCTGCCTGTCGTAAGAGGCGACTAAAAGGATAACCGTAGGTGGAAGATGGTCTCATCAACCCCCGAACATTACACCTATTGACAGTCACATGCCCGAGATCACCTTTCGCCAACGTACTATCAGAAAGATTTTGCTGGGTCTCAACACCAACAAAGCCTGTGGATCTGACGGAATCCCGCCGATTGTTCTCAAGAAATGTGCCCCCGAACTAACACCTGTACTTTGCAAGTTGTTCAACCACTCTTACAATTTGGGGGTATTTCCGTCCAATTGGAAAATTGCAAGAGTACAGCCAGTCCCTAAAAAAGGCAAAAAGGCCCTACCTAGCAACTACAGACCCATCGCACTGCTATCTATTATTTCAAAGGTCATGGAAAAAGCCATCAACATCGAGCTCATGAAATATCTGGAAGACTCAGGAATTGTCAACGATAGGCAATATGGCTTCCGCCATCAGAGATCAACTGGTGACCTGCTCGCTTACGTCTCACATATATGGCAACTATCTATTGAAAAGTATGGAGAAACTTTAGCTGTGGCATTAGATATCTCCAAGGCGTTCGATCGAGTTTGGCACCAGGGACTCCTCGCCAAGCTTCCGTCTTATGGCTTGCCCCCTCATCTGTGTTCTCTGCTTGCTAGTTTTCTCTCAAACAGGTCTCTCCATGTAGTGGTCGATGGAGTTTCATCTGACACTCTACTCATAAATGCTGGTGTTCCGCAAGGATCCATTCTCGCACCAACACTATTTCTACTTCACATCAACGACCTGTTGAAAGCAACTTCATGTCCAGTACACAGCTTTGCCGATGATAGTACCCTCCATACAGCTTTCTCTTCCAGGGCCCCTATATCAGCCCGTGAAACCAGAAATGAACGAGGAAGAAATGTTAATAATATAAATATGGACTTAGCAACAATTCTCGAATGGGGTTCTAATAACTTGGTAGAATTCAATGCAAACAAAACACAAGCATGTCTTTTCTCTAGAAAAGCCGATCTCACTGTGCCTAACATAACTTTGTCAGGAGTAACCATACCACTGAAGCCATCCATATCGATGCTTGGTATTACTATCAGCAATAACCTTTCCTGGGAAAATCACGTGAGGTCCATTGCCAAAAGTGCATCCCAAAAACTTGGTTTTCTGTTTCGTGCCAAGAGCTATTTCACCCCCAGTCAGCTGCTTATGATCTATAAGAATACTGTTCCCATATTTGGAGTGCGGCACCTAAACATATCCTGAGGCTATTGGATTCTGTCCAAAAAAGGGCAATTCGTCTCGTCGGTGATGCCTCGCTTACAAACTCGCTCACTTGTCTGGAACACCGTAGAAAAGTTGGCGATTTGTCTCTATTTTATAGATATTTTCATGGGCGATGCTCTTCTGAAATATCAACAATCGTTCCTGCTTTGGCAGTCTCTTCGAGATTAACCCGTCAAGTTCAGTCATCACACCCCTTCGTGGTCACTTTGGAGACCTGCAGAACATCACTTTCCAAAGACTCGTTTATCCAACGAACAGCGAGGCTTTGGAACTCATTGCCTAGGGAGGTGTTCCCCGAGGCATACAACCTTCAGAAATTTAAGACGAACACCAACTCCTACCTTCTTTCCCTAGGTTCCCACGATGTTCTCTGAACATTACAGGATATCCCTTTTCGTGGGAACCAGAACATAAAAAAAAAAAAAACACACCGAGGCGATACCATGCACCCCACGCTTTTTTTTAAATAAAATAATTTTTTTTCTTATTTTCTATTTTTTTAGTCTGGTTTTCTATAAAAGCGTGTTTTTTAGTTTTTTCAAACTATTATTTATTTTTCACACGCCTTATATTAGCTTCACTTGTATGTTTGTTTGTTTGTTTGTTTATTTGTTTGTAACCGACTCCTTTGGGCGCGATTTTGACCCACTTCCAGACGTCCGAATGATTTGAAATTTGGCAGGTGTACATAATTCCGGTGAAAATGCATTAAAAAAAATTTGTGTGAAAAAAAAAACAAAATGGCGGCTCCAATATGGCGGACGAGTTTTGTGATTATAGTCCGATCCGCTTCAAAATTGGTATCTGAGGGTTTTCGTGGTCGGAGATTATGATTCTTTCGTCAAAATTGAAAAATTCAAGATGGCGGCTCCAAAATGGTGGACGAGTTTTGGGATTATGGTCTGATTCTATTCAAAATTGGTATGTGGGGTTTTTGGGGTAAAATATTATGATTCTTTTGGAAAAATTGAAAAGTTCAAGATGGCGGCTTTAAAATGGCGGCCGAGTTTTGTGATTATGGTCCGATTATATTCAAAATTGGTATGTGGGGGTTTTTAGAGTCGAATAATATGATTCTTTCGTGAAAATTGAAAAATTCAAGAAATTTTGAAATGGCGGCCGAGTTTTGTGATTATGGTCTGATTCTATTCAAAATTGGTATATGGGGGTTTTTGGGGTAGGAGATTATGATTACCCAATTTGATAAGATTATTCCATTTTTTTATTTGCAAAAAAATAATAAAAGTAATAGTTTAAAAAAAACAAAAAATAACACGGTTTTATAAATAAACCACACTAATAAGTTGCAAATAAATAATAGTTTGAAAAAACTGAAAAACACGCTTTTATAGAAAACCAGACTAAAAAAATATAAAATAAGAAAAAAAATTATTTTATTCAAAAAAAAGCGTGGGGTGCATGGTATCAATAATTATATAGTACATTACACACCTGGGGCAGTGAAGTAAGAAATGTCTCAGATCACAGGTAATTGTTGGTCGAGGCGATACCATGCACCCCACGCTTTTTTTTAAATACAATAAAAATTTTTCTTATTTTCAATTTTTTCAGTCTGGTTTTCTATAAAAGCGTGTTTTTTAGTTTTTTTAAACTATTATTCATTACACGCTTTATATTAGCGTCATTTGTATGTTCGTTTGTAACCGACTCCTTTGGGCGCGATTTTGACCCACTTCAAACGGTCAGATTTTATTCAAACTTTGTAGATTTATCGAGGACCGATGACTATACACTAATTTGATAAGTTTATTCCATTTTTGTATTTGCAAAAAAATAATAAAATAATAGTTAAAAAAACTAAAAAAACACGCTTTCATAAATAAACCAAACTAAAAAGTAGGAAATAAATAATAGTTAAAAAAACTAAAAAACACGCTATTATAGAATACCAAACTAAAAAATAGAAAATAATAATAATAAATATTTTGTGATTTGAAAAATGATCCATCCCTTCATGATTCTCTATATCTCAAGCCAAAAACCGTTCTGATTGATCTTATTACAAGCTTTTATTTAGTTTCACTTGTTAGTTCGTTTCTTCGTTCGTTCGTTCGTTGTTCGTTCGTTCGTTCGTTCGTTAGGATAAAATCTTGCAAGTGAATTTTGACCGACTTTTAGTAGTCCGAATAATTTGAAATTTGGCAGGTGTCCATAATTCCAGTGACAACGCATTAGGGAATTTGTTTGTTAGAGGAAAAAACAAAATGGTGGCTCTAAGATGGCGGACGAGATTTGTTGTTATGGTCCGATTGAATTCAAAATTGGTATGTGAGAGTTTTCGGGGTCGTCGATTATGTTTTTTTTTTGTCAAAATTCAAAAAGTTAAGATGGCAGCTCCAATATGGCAGACGAGTTCTGTGATCATGTTCCGATTCGATTCAAAATTGGTATGTGGGGGTTTTCGGGGTCGGAGATTATGAAATGTTCGTCCAAATTCATAAATTCAATGATGAATTCATGATTTTTCATCAAAATGTGTCGTCATTTCAATTCATCACAGGATTTGAACAATAATTTCACTTGGTAAATAAATTACTATTGAACAGTTCATTCGACCCCCAAGTCACATTATTTTTTTGAATATTTTTTTGAGGATTATCGAGAGAACCTGATTACTTCCGACCGCCGCGGCACCCTTCAAGTGATCCATCACACCTGACTAGCCCTTAAAGGGCCTCCAGATCGAGCGTGTGTGGGAAAATTGCCAGACACTCCCTGTTTACGCCAGACTCACTTCCTCTTCCGATGGATATGTGAGTGTTATTTACCTGTTTGGCCCTGAATTGTTTCTAAATTGATTGGGTCCATAAATAATGTAGATTTTACGCATTTTATTCTGTCTGCTCTGGTGGAGTGCGTGAGAACGAGGGTTATTATGAAAATGAAACGATAATGTGTTTTGAAATTTAGTTTATTTGAAGCATAGTTGGTGGTTTCCGCATTTTTTACAAGATCAGGTTCCAAAAGCACATAATTTATCAATTGTAGAAGGTTATCGTATGGCCAATTACAAACCTGAAGTTCAAGGAAGCTACAGCTTTCCTTAGATGGCGCCTAAAGTCGAATTTCAGATAATATTTCAGCAACCCCTGAAAATGTTCGCATCAAATTCTGTACACTGAATGGAGATTATTTTCTGGTGTATCATGTAGGATCGACGATATACAAGGGCTAAAAAAATGCTCATTTTTTAAGTATTAATAATCTGGTACTATTCTTCCAAATAGACCATTTTTTCAGAAAATCTCTCCCTTCATACTTCAAAATTTGTTACCGGCTCCAAAAACAAAGGTTCTAGGTAAACCTTTCAAAAAAAACTCTGGATCACTTTAGTTCTTCCGAATTTCCCATTAAAAGAACGGTACAGTGTGACTGGTTTTTTTTTTCTCGAATCATTTCTTTCAAAATTGACCAGCCTCCAGACATCACGAATCTTATTGCCAGATTGACAAATACATTTTCATTGGCGGCTCTATCTGAAAACACTATATTTACATGCTAATTTAGCGCACCAAAAGTGGGCTTTTTCCGTGCGCCCGCACAGAAAATTTTACGGTGCGCTAGTGTCATTAGCTGCCTACTTACATGTCAAATTAAAATAATATGTTATTGAAAGTTCTCTAGAAATCGTGAATTGTTTGTATATTTCCTTAGCAACGGGGTTAATAACGCTTGTTTTGTGACAATATTTGGATATTTTTAAAAATGATTTCACCAGAGGAAGAAATATTTCGTGAAGCGGCAAAAGTAAGTGCAGAATTACTGTCCAAAAAGTCACGTGAGAGATATTCAAACCAGTATCGTCTATTTTGCAACTGGCGCCAACAAAAGAAAGTTATAAATGTAAGTGATGATATTCTTCTCGTTTATTTGTCAGAAAAAAGCAAATCCATGAAAGCTTCAACTTTATGGAGTCAATTTTCAATGTTGAAAAGTTGTCTGGCAGTAAAAGAAAATGTAAATGTTAATAATTTACCAAAAACTACTGCATTTCTCAAACGGGAAAGTGTTGGTTACACACCGAAAAAGTCCAATGTATTAACTGCTGACCAAATCGCCAAATTCATACTTGAAGCACCAGACGAGAAGTGGTTATTAAGTAAAGTAATTTTAATATTTGGCATATTCGGTGCCAGCCGAAGAGATGACTTGATTCGTCTGACTTTGGAAGACGTGGAAGATAATGGCCGGTTTTTAATAGTATTCCTTCGAGATGGCAAAAATCACAAATCAAGAAGTTTCACAATTACAAAGGAATGATGTCCCTTTGATCCATGCACTTTTTATCGTAAATATATTAATCTAAGACCTACACACATGAATAGTAGGGGATTATTTATTGCGTATCGTAAAGGTAGATGTTTTGCTCAACATGCAGGGTGTCATACAATCAGTGGTGTACCAAAGCAGATTGCTGAATATCTGAACCTAGAAAATCCGTAAGATTATACTGGCACGGCTTAAGACGATCTTCACCATCTATGTTAGTCGAGGGCGGAGGAGATTTGCTTACTTTAAAAAGGCATGGCCGAAGAGATGACTTGATTCGTCTGACTTTGGAAGACGTGGAAGATAATGGCCGGTTTTTAATAGTATCCCTTCGAGATGACAAAAATCACAAATCAAGAAGTTTCACGATTACAAAGGAAGGATGTCCCTTTGATCCACTTTTTATCGTAAATATATTAATCCAAGACCTACACACAATAGTAAGGGATTATTTATTGTGTATCGTAAAGGTAGATGTTTTGCTCAACATGCAGGGTGTCATACAATCAGTGGTACAACAAAGCAGATTGCTGAATATCTGAACCTAGAAAATCCGGAAGATTACACGGACACGGCTTAAGACGATCTTCAGCATCTATGTTAGTCGAGGGCGGAGGAGATTTGCTTACTTTAAAAAGGCATGGAGGTTGGCGTTCCTCGACTGTGGCTGGAGGCTACATCGAAGAATCGGTAAGCAGAAACATTGAAGTTCCTCGTAAATTGTTCAGCCATTCAAGAACAGTAAAAACAACGCCAACATCAGAGTACAATGAGGTGGGGGAGAATAAAAAACTGAATACTTCTACTAATATAGTAGCACCTTCGACTTTATCAACTACAGTTATCGAAAATGAAGTAGCTGCTAAAGGATTAGCTATTTACAACAACACAAATTGTACCATGAATATTTCAATTATTAAAAATTAAAAATACATGTTTTTGTTCGTTAATCTTTAAAAATAAATGTATCGTAATAATCTGTGGTTTTAAGGTAGATATAATGAAAAATATCGTTCAATACATAAATGCTTTTTCCGTGCTTGCAAGACTTTCCGTGTTCGGCTGCGCCTCCCACGGGAATTCGTCGCGCACGCACGGAAAAAGCCTATTTTCTCGACTCCTTATTAAATATACTATTATCATATGCTACTTTTTTATATTAAGATAATATCGATTGATAGTTCTCTTTCAGGATAGTATAAATAATAAAATCTCCAGTGAAATCACAAATAGATTTGACTTTTGACAATGTTTCTCTCAGAGTCCTCAGTTCATCGTTGAACTATTGGGCCGGAGGTTTTTCAACAAACGAACACTTTTTCAATGGAATACATTTTCAATTAATGTAGTGAATATATTGATAAGATTATTAGCCATTATTAAGTACCCCCAATGGTGGAACCCGATAGTATCCCAATTAATATCGGCTAGAGCGGATCTGATGTTATCAATACCTCGTTTTGATATTTTTCTTCTATTAATCACATCATTTCACAAGGTTTTACTTATTTTCACCTGACCCGTTGTCTGTCTGTATGTAATAAAATCTTACAAGTTAAATTTGACCCACTCCTAGGTGTCCGATTGACTTGAAATTTGGCAGGTGTTCCTAATTCCGAGTACAATGCATTATGGAATTTTTGTTAGAGAAAAAACAAAATGGCGCCTCCAATATGGTGGACGAGTTTTGTGATAATGGTTCAATTGTATTCAAAATTGGTATGTGGGGGTTTTCGGGGACAGATATTTTTTGTCATTCAAGATGGCGGCGACGAGGTTTGTGGTTACAGCCCGATTCCAGTGGAAGTTAGTGTGTAGGGGTTTTTGGGTTCGGCCATCATGATGCTTTGTCAAAATTCATGAATTCAAGATGGCGGCTCCAAGTTAGCGATATGTTTTGTTATTATGGTCCGATTCCATTTAAAATTGGTATGTGGGTTTTTTGGGGTCGGAGATTATCAATTTTTGTTAGAGTTCAATAAGACGACAGGTTTTATGAATGACTGAAAATAATTTAATAAAAATGATAAAAAAAATTAAGACAAGCTTTTATACAAATGGTTTAAAAAAGATAAAATAATTTATTCAATTGTTTCACCTGGGTTATTCTGTGAGTAGCAGATTCGAAAGCTCACCGCGAATATAATTATATATTTTTTTATTCATTTTTAAACTTTTTTTCAATACGAATTGCAATATATTAACTGTGCAAGATGGTCTGATAAGCAAGGATCAAGAAGCTCGGAACTGGTCATTTTTATTTGAATTTTTGAGGATGTTGTCAATACAAGTAGATGACTGTAGTTATTCTAGTATAATCAGAGATTGTTTTCCTTGGATTCCGATAAGTTTCTGTGGTACTGTTGCTCTTTATTTTGAAGTTTATGTGTCTGTGATCTGAGCAACTCTCCTCTTCAGACACATGCCATTTACATGTCCCCATAAAAAGAAGTCCAGCGGGTTGCAATCTGGGGACCGCGGGAGCCAAGCAATTGGACCTGCTCTGCCAATCCATCGATTGGGAAACACTGTATCTAAATAATCACGGACGATGACTCGAAAATGAGAGGGGGGATGGAATTCGTTCTGTAGCCATGTGGCACCATTTAAAATTCCTACTATTTCTGCCCATATGTTTACGCTGAACTGTTCCATGTGTGGATTTTCTAGTGCCCAAATTTGAACATTGCGGTAATTCACTACTCCATCGCGTGTGAAGTGAGCTTCGTCGGTAAAAAATATACGAGATAAAAATGCAGGATCCCTAGTACAGTTGCGCGGTATCCATCGTGAGAACTGCAAGCGCTGTGGAAAATCTCGCGTCAGCAAACCTTGGACGCGCTGGATATGATATGGGTATAGCATGTTTTCGAGTAAAACCCTTCAGGCAGTTGAATGGGGAACATCCAAATCCCGTGATATTTGTCGAGTACTCATACCAGGATGTTTGACGATAATATTTAAAATATCTTCATTTCTTACTGAGTTGCGTGCTTGTCGCGGTCAGCCAGCATCGTGCCTTGGAGCCTGAAATCTGCCGTATTCCCGAAGGTGCTGATTTGAATTTATAAAAGTTCTATAGTTGGGAAGCCGGCGATTAGGGAATCTTAGCGCGTACAACCTCTGAGCTTCAAGTCCGTTACCATTAGCCAGACCATAAACAACATTTATGTCAGCCAGATGTTCAAATGAATATGGTTTATTTTCCAATTTAATACACGATGAGAAATCCACCAACTTTAAAATAATGTCACATGCTTCAAAACAAACCCAAACGTCGAAATGAAAATAGCAGTCAAAGCTAAACTAATTCTCTTTTTCATTGTTTTGTTGAAAAATTTAATTATCTAGCGAATTATATAAATTATTTTACTTTTTTCTCGATAACAGTCGCAGATGCGTAAAAATTTCATCGGATAAAAAAATTGATAAACAAAACAAAAAATGCATTTCATATGTTGGAATCTACCAGCGGCGCACTACAAAACAGTTGTTGGGGCGAAAAAGGGCTTGACCTTTGAAAAAATATCTCCCTGTAGATTCTCACAATCACTCGGCATACTGGATGATGAAAACCCTGGAACCAATGTTTTGAATTTGATCTCAATATCGCATAAACTAAAAGAGCAATAAAAAAAATAAAAAATCTTGAAACTATAACGCTCTGTAGATCGGTAACGAAGCGTTTGAGGGCACATGTTTATGAAAAAAACGGCACATGTTTATGAATAAAAGGGCACATGTTTATGAAAAATACGCCCCTGAAATCTTGATACTGAATTTCGAAACAACCTGTATGTGTACAGTGCTTTCGTAAAGTACTGAATAAATTCATTTTTAGCCAAACTATCCATTTCTGAGGAATTTCCTGAAACATATCGATTTTTAATCTCAATTTGCCACATTTATTAGGGAAAATTAAATATATGGAACACCCTATATATTATTAAATTTTTTGAATCTCCATGGAAAGTTGATTTAAAAACGATGTTACCCTAGGGTTTGTATACAGGAGGAATAATTTTTGGAAAGAACGCTCGAAGCCGACGAATGTTATTTTCATTTGGGTATTATTTCAAATTTAATTAATTCATACAGAATGATTCGTGTAGGAGAAATGACGTCATCGGTATTTTTTGGCAACTCCATTTTTCATTACGGGCTGAAATGAAAATAAAATAAGAAAAACTATTTTTAAATATGAAAATACTACATTTAATGGCAATGATAGCTTCAAACAATGATCAAATTGAATGTTCAAATTGTGCACCGTTTGCTATATGACTATTTCCATTACTTAACAGTAGCCATAGCGACCAGAATTTTGTTTTTATTGCTGAATAGTTTTTGTGAAGTGTGTAGTAACTTTGTCATTTCATGGAAAATGATTCAATTAAATGAAAGAGAAAGAATTGAAATTCTTTGCATGATAAGATTTGGAGACAGAATGCGCACCCAAAGAGAAGTAGTTGAATTGTTTAATGCAACTCAACCTGATCGGCAACCTATTAACCAAAGCATGGTGAGCAAAGTTGAGTCAAAATACCGTGAATTTGGGCATGTCCGTGATCTTCCTAAAGACGATAAGCTTAATGTTGTGGTGGCACATCACACAACACTCAACCCATTGGCTTCTGATTTCAATTACTGTCCACAAAATTCTGTCCACAAAATTCTGAGAAAAGCAAAGCTCCATCCTTATAAGGTACGCCTCATCCATGAGCTGAATGAAGACGACTTTGATCGCCGAAATCAATTCTGCGAACAACTCCAACAGCTATGCAATAATGATAATTTTTTTTTAATAATTTTTTTTGTCGAGGCTACGTTTGTTTTGAACGGTCACGTAAATAGGCGAAATTGCCGTTATTGGGCTACCGAAAATCCCCGATGGATTCTGGAGTATCACACTCAGAATCCACAGAAAGTGAACGTATTGTGTGGCATAGTTGACGGAAGAATTCTGGTTCCCTATTTATTTGTCGTGAACCTAACTGGTGCAATATATTTGGATTTTCTTCGTTTCCGAGAACTGATTTATCCTTCCAACAAGATGGTGCATCTTTCCATTATGCAGCAGCTGTCCGCCACTATTTAGATGTGGTGTTTCCGAATCGTTAGATAGGGATAAGGGGACCGATAGAGTGGCCAGCTAGATCTCCAGATTTGACACTACTTAAAGAGTAAAGTGTATGTTAATAGGACGGAGAATTTAGAAGATTTAAAAGCAAGAATTCGTCACGAGTTACAATGTATACCTCCTGACGTTAATGACAATGTTCAAAAAAAAATCATCGTCTTGGCTACTGTCAGATAGCAAATGGTGCACAATTTGAACATTTAATTTGATCGTTTTTGAAGCTATCATTGTCATTAAATTTATTATTTTCATATTTCAAAATAGCTTTTCTTATTTTATTTTCATTTCACCCATACTCATTGCCATTGCCATTGAAAAAATACCGATGACGCAATTTCTCCTACACGAATCATTCTGTATGTAATAATTAAATTTGAAAGAATTCCCAAATAAAAATAAAATTGGACGGCGTCGAGCGTTCTTTCCTGAAATTATTCCTTTAATTTTTTACGAATTTATCCACTACTTAACGAGAGCACTGAATTTAACGGACGCACTGTATACAAACCCTATGTGTGATATATTTTTGGAATCAGCTTTCCATGGAGATTCCAAAAATTGAATAATATATAGGGTGTTCCATTTGAAAAAGCTGTCGTGGCGTCATTAGTCAAACGTGGATTACCCTGTATATTCATTTTTCCCTTATAAATGAGGCAGATTCCTCAGAAATGGATAGTTGGCTAAAAATGAATTTATTCAGTACTTTACGAAATCACTGCATGACAAAATAAGGACTTTTATATGGATACAGTGATTTTTTCACTATACATTCTGTAGTAGGCTATGAGGAGTATCTGAAAGAAATTGATTACTACGTTTTTTTTATTTAGTGATTGTTTTTTCTGAGGAAATATTATAGCAAATAATCCAGAAGTTCTTTATGTTTCATTACCAATAACTTTTACTACAAAATATGTTTTTATGACTTTGAGCAAGAATCACACTCGATTTTTCCAGAATTCACAATAAATAGCATAGTCGGTAAAAATCATTATGGTTCTTTAATATAATTCGATAATCCAGGATTTCAGAGGACTTTTTCCATTAGTATTATAGACACCCATCCTTTTTTCCACAACGTAAAGAAAAAGGATAAAGAGGCTATCCTAGTTTATCTTCAACTACTGCTAATTCCAAAGACTCTACTGAGAAAAAGTATCGACACCAACCAAATTTTTCCCACGATGAGACCAGTGTATACTGTTCGTCCGTTATGCAATAAAATATACAGCTAATAGGTTTGCACCGGACACATTAACTAAAATGTACTGAGTTGTAACGATTCTATTAAATTGGGGTGTGATCACCATCACTCGATTCACTTCCTCTTCAAACGTTTAACGCCGTTTTCCCCACAGAAATTTTTAACAAGTTGTACATCAAACTATTGTTCGATTGTTTTCACGAGTTCATTTGCTAGTTTTGCGAAAATACAATAATTGTGAAAATGAATATCAGTCAATATTCTATCTGGAATATAGGCTCACTTTTCTGTTTTCCCCTCAATTCTCAATGCGCACACTCATAATAATGAAGACATATAGCTTACCTTTTGCATCTATGCATTCTATAGATTCCCATCAAGTCGAATTGACGACTCTCTTGACCAGCTCAATAATATACTTTATAAAGAAAATGGAAAACATCATTACAACCTATTTAAATTTGTGTAAGGTGTAGCCTTCCATTCAACTATTAATACTACTTCAACAGCGAGAAATGGATCTGAATCATGTCTCGATCATATATTTATTAAATAAAACAAGAAATTTTCAATAACATATTACCTTCCACTATATCATCAACAATCACCGATCACTACATTATTACAAATTATTACAAATTGTATTGAATAAAGCCAAAAACGAACAAATATATAATAATATTTCCAAAAATAGACGAACAATTATCACAAAGAGCAATGAGTTCCATTAACTGGATAAAAACTATTTAACAAAAAATTAAACAGACGAAATACGGAACTGAAAAGTAAAAAATAAAATAAAACTTCTCAGTCTCAATAATTTAAGCTCCTAAACTAATGTAAGTAACTAATTTTGAGTCGGCGCCAAACAAAGTAATTTAATGATCTTCGTTGATTGTTCGTTTGGCGCCGACTCAAAATTAGTTATTTACATTAGTTTAGGAGCTCAGTTATTGAGACTAAGAAGGTTTATTTTATTTTTTAATCCTTTATATTATTTTGTTTATTTTTTTTTGATTACTTCCAAAATACTTACTTACCCACCTTACTTCAACTATTACCAGTTAAATAATATGATTATCTATTTTTACTATTTGTTGTAATATAAATTATTTTTGTTGTTCTGGTTAGGTCATTCCATTACTTTGTATATCATTCCATCCTCTCATAGAATATAATGATTTTGACGGATGACAGTAGCGATCTGTCATTGTCAACTACATATGTGTGTGCCAATGTTCACAAGTGAAAAAATCAATTATCCCCTATTTTTCCACCCGTAAGGGTGGATAATTTCATCCGAAATCCAAATATGAGGTATACCCTATCTATTAAAAAAAGAATCATCCAAATCGAAGAACCCAGTACAAAGTTATGCCTGATAGAATCGGTTAACGGACCAGAATTCAGAGGGTGAGTGATCATTATCCTTCATTTCGCTACCCTTAGGGGTAGATTCCACCTTTTAAATTCAAATGGGACCAACTTCGAAGTACACCCTATCCACTGAAGGAAGAATTATCGGAATCGGACGTCTCAGTAAAAAGTAATGCGTGATCATACATAAAAAAAAAATATACGCGACTAGAGAACCTCCTCCTTTTTGGTTTCGTCGGTTAAAAAATGAATTATACCCAATGCCTGATCTCGAATCAACAACAGAGAAATTCACTCACATTATAAACACATGTGTAAAAAAATAAACTAAATAGTTCAAAATAAAAAATAGTGAACGTAAAAGAAAAATTTGGATAACAAAGTCATTGATAAAGCACAGCAACCAAAAAAATCATTCCTTTCTTTTATGGAAACAAGATCCGAATACTGATTATTTAACAAAAAACAAGAGGAATGGGACAGAAAATAAAGACTGCCAAAGAAAACTGTTATAAGAAATTAGTAGAACAAGAACAAAATGCAAGTAAAAAACTCTGGAACACTGTTGATGAAATCTTAAATTTCAAAACAGGAAGGAAAATAAATAATATTGAAAATGAAAAAAATGAGAACGTCACAGATCCAAAAGATGTTGCTGATATATTTAAGAACTTCTTTGTGAATGTAGGGAAAAATTTGGCCAAGAACATAAAACAAAATCCCAACTACATAAGGAAAAGACATAATACTTTACTCTTTTTACACCAATAAATGCTACTGAGGTTGAAAAATACAATAAATAATTTGATAAAAAGGCTCCCGGGCTAGATGGAATCAAAGCTGAAACCCTAAAGATTGTTACAAGATTCATATGCGAACCATTGATGGACATCATAAATAAATCCTTTGAAATAGGCTATTCCCTTCGATTCTGAAAAAATTCCTCTTAACTCCAATTTTCAAAACCGGAGATACAGAAGTTTCAAATTATAGACCTATTCCACTTCTATCATCAATAAGCAAAGTCTTCGAAAAAATAAAAAAAAAGACTTACCGCATACCTAACAAAGTATAATCTCCTATCGACATCCCAGTATGGTTTTAGAGAAAAAAAATACCAATGATGCAATCCATTCCCTGGCAAAAACAATCTACAGATCCTCAGATTCCAGCATTTTTCAATAGATCTGAAAAAGGCCTTCGATACTGTCGATCACTGCATATTTTTAGATATACCAGCAAATACGGGTGTAAGAGGTTTAGCACAAAATGTACTTAACAAGTAGAACACAAAAAGGTAAATTCAGAAATCATGTTAGTGAAGAGATTAACGTTAAATGTGGTGTACCTCAAGGAACGGTGTTATTCGTAATTTACTTGAACAACCTGTTTTAACAGGAAACACTCGGTAAAATAACCAGTTTCGCGGACGACACTGTGATATATTACAAAAAGGATGACTGGTATAATCTCAAATTGATCTTGGGAAACTCAAAGATTGGTCCGACTCCAAGGCCGTGCCCAGAGAAAAATTGCGGGGGGGGGGGGCGGTTTTGGTAGCAAGTTTTATTCGGAAATACTTCTCTGGATCATTAGTTGGAATATTACGAATAGTTTATATTTAGAAAAACTGAGGGAATTTAGACAAAATTTAAAAATGTGAATTAGTGTACGGTATGTACATAAAGCTACCTGATTTTCACCTATTTCCAGATATATTTTACAGATTTCGGGGGAGGGGGTTTAATGCCCCTAACCCCTCCCCTCCACAATATACTTTTTTGGGATAGAATCTGAATTCAAATCAAAAATCACTTGGTGAATATGCCTTGAAATCGTCTTATCCTAAAATGGGCGCCTGCCTAAAACGGTATTTACTCTACTGATTAATTCTCTACGCTATCATACTGATTACAGGGTGATTCAAAACTACCCCGACAAACTTCAGGAGGTGATAACTCACAATATTCTAATATGAATTGTCCAAATAAATATATGTCCGGAAACGCTTCGTTTCCAAGATACAGGGTGTTAAAGTTTTATTTTTATTTTCGTTTTTTTTTAATAACTTTCGAAATACTGACCTTAATTCAACGAAAATTGGTATTGAGTAGTTTTTTGAGGTGAAAAATTTGAAGCTGATGTTATTACTGCTCTCACTCATAGGGGGCGCCACCTACACGTCTTTTTCTTTTTTGGAGATTCATAACTTTTTTGAGCGTACGTCTAGCACATTTTTCAGTAAAAAATCAATTCCTCTATAATATCTACGTAAAAAAGTTACAAGTCGCTATAAGCAACCGTTTTCTAGATATGTGGACTTGAAGTCGATTATTTGTTGATCGATGCGTGTTGAAGTTATTACCATAATTTTGCATTTTTCACAAGAATGCTTAGAAAATGAATTTATCGTTTAAGTAAGTAGTTTTGTTTTTTTGTAGGGGGCGCCACCTATTCTATTTATTTTTACTCGATTGAAATAGTTATTTTTGTATCAAGGGTGCAAAATCTGTATTTGTTTTAATAAAATTTGCAAGAAATATCAACAATTTATTTCAAGAAATTTTGAATATGTAGAATAAAATAAAATGAAGGAAACTAAATTGTTTTCAAATACATTGTTCAAAGTGTCCCCCTTCAGCGAAGATACAGGCATTCAGTCTTCTAGTCATTGAATCTCGTACCCGCTCAAAAATTATTGGTGTGTTTCTTATTGTTTCACAGGCGCCTAATATTCGGTTTCTCAGATCTTCCTCGTTCGCTACTGGAGTTTTCTGAACTAGTGACTTCAAATATCCCCAAAAATAGAAATCTAGCAGGTTTAGATCGGGGGACCTTGGTGCCCACGCCTGGTTAGGTTTTTCTACACCCCTACCGATTCATCGATTTGGATAGACAGTGTTAAGGAATTCCCTGGCTACAACGCTAGGATGGGCCGAAACCCCATCATGCGTAAACCACATGCGGATACGAATTTCTAATGGTACATTCGGAAGTAGTCCCGGCAATTCATTTTCTAAAAAGTCTCTGGAAGTTGCGCCATTCAGTCGGAACGGAAGAAAGAAAGGACCTATCAAGTAATTATCAATTATTGCCGCCCATACATTTACAGAAAATTGATACTGATAATGTCTTTCACTAATGCGGCGGATTTTCCAGAGCCCAAACATGGTTGTTATGAAAGTTTGTAATAGCATTTCGGGAGAAGTTTTCCTCGTCCGTGAAGAGTATATATCTTAAAAATTGAGGATTTCCAGATAATTTTCTCAAAAACCACTGGCACATAGTAACGCGTTGGGGAAAGTCTCGTGGCGAAAGAGCTTGCACCCTCTGAATATGGTATGGATAAAATTGTTGATCGTGGATAATTCTCCAAACTGTGGACTGAGTAGAATTGAGAGCTTCAGCAATTATTCTTGTACTTGTTTCTGGATTCTCCTCGAGAGCTTTCAAAACAGCTTCTTTCAATTCTGGGGTTCGGACTGCTCGTGGTCTTCCAATAAAACCAGTGAATGTTGGAGCTGAAGGCAGTACTCGATTAGGAAATCGCTCCTGGTAAATACGTCTGGCTTCGCTCGCATTGCCATCCACAAGGCCATGAACGAAATGCATATCGGCTAAATGAGCATTATTGTTTGAATAATCCATTTTTTCAAAATTAGTGTTTCAAAACTTACAGAAACTTCAACAAAACAACAAAACGTTTAACTGTCACATAATATGTAATTACCAAAACTACTTACCTAAACGCCAAATTCATTTCCTAAGCATTCTTGTGAAAAATGCAAAATTATGGTAATAACTTCAACACGCATCGATTATCAAATAATCGACTTGAACTTTTCAAGTCCAAATATCTAGAAAACGGTTGCTTATAGCGACTTGTAACAAGGGTAGCTTTTTTACGTAGATATGATAGAGGAATTGATTCTTTAATCAAAAAAATGTGCTAGAAGTACGCTCAAAAAAGTTATGATTCTTCAAAACAGAAAAAGACGTGTAGGTGGCGCCCGCTACGAGTAAGAGCAATAATAACATCAGGTTCGAATTCGACACATCAAAAAACTTCTACCAATTTTTTTATAATTAAGTTCAGTTATTTAAAAAAAACGAAAATAAAAATGAAACTAACACCCCGTATCTTGGAAACGAAGCGTTTTCGGACATATATTTATTTGGACAATTTATATTAGAATATTGAGGGGAATCACCTCCTGAAGTTTGTCAAAGTACTTCTGACTAACCCTGTATGTATGTATGTATGAAACAGAATCTTTGAAGAAAATTTTCACCCTCTTCCAGACGTCCGAATCATTTGAAATTTCGCAAATGTGTTAAGAAGCGATGACAATACAATAATTTCATTGCTATGACTTGATATTATCATCAAGATCGTAAAAAAAAAATAGCCAAAATATGGTGAACGCGCACGTTAGTCCCAGCACATTCGCCAAAATTGTAATCTATCTGGATGAATCAATCGAAGAGTTTTTTCCCGTAGCCTTTTTTTGGTCTTTTGTAGCAATATGGACTGAAAAGGTAGAAATAAAATTATAGTTGAAGAAAACTCGCTTGAATAGCAATATGGACTAAAAATTTAAAAATAATAAGAATAGAGTTATTGAACAAAAAGCGTGTGGTGCTTGCTCTTTACTCACTTTTCATTATGATATTAAGATAACTGATATCAAGCACCTCATGCTTTTTTTACATAAGTGAAATGTTTTTGTTCAATGACTTTATTCTTATTATTTTTAAGTTTCTACTCCGTATTGCTCAATAAGCGTGTTTTTTTAAACTATAATTGTTGTAATCCAACTTTGTCACAAGAAATCCTCCGGCTTTGAGTAAAATTCAGTCAATTTGCATTTGTGGATTTGAAAAAAAAACAAAAATTGCTTCTTAGTGTCATAGAAACTTTTTATAAATGTGCTGTTATTCTGATAAATTGTCACACCTGCTTGTATGGAAGTCAAACTACTGAATATTTCAACATTATGCCTCCTGCTTTGGAAGACTATATTGGGTGAAATTCGTGTAGTTGTCACTGAAAATTAATTTTGAATCAACTGTTGGATACTATTTTTCACTTCTTGCCAAACAGCACAGCCGTTTGCATAGGGATTACGAGGCACCATTTCTTGGAGAAGAATAATATCGTCCTAGTTTGTATATAAAATCGTCTAAAATGAAGATGCTGAGAGTTGCTGTGGAATAGAGATTCTAAAAAGTTCTAACACAACTCGCATTTTTAGATTACAAAAAAAACTCCTCTTCACTGATATTGAAGCTTTATACAAAAGTGCAATAAGTTGTCATTCCTGTTTAAAACAGTAGTCCTCAAGTATTTATTTTGATGTAATACCACCAGTGTTGAAAATTTAGTGTTTCATATTATGAAAACGTGATTTTGACAATTATTGTGGTTCTACATTGTGCTACATTGCTTTACTTTTTGTTTTAATGTTATGTTTTACCAGTTCATACACAACGTTCTCCGATTTATTATTTTAATTCAAAACAAATGAACATCTCACATAAACTATTAATACTACAAAACATTTCATTTCAATAATAAATAAAAAATTAACAAAAATATAAACATTCTCATTTTTACAGAAAACTGATCAAACCATAACAATTAACAATTAAATTATGTATAATTTCTTGTTGAGAATCAAAAATTGTTTTATAATTTTCGCTCTCCAATGAAAACTTTTTTTCTGCCAATGCAATAGTCCTCTCAGATACTGCAACCTTCCTTTCTTCTAAATTCAGTCTTTTCTCTTCAATTTCTAGTTCCTTTTCTTGCTTCTTCTGCAAGTATTTTAACCCACTTCGCCTCATGTAGGTAGTCCTTTTTGCTCTTGTTGTAATTGGGCCTACAAGCGTACATTCTGTGACTATATCAAATATTTAGTGATTAATTAAAGGAAATTGTTTAATAATTTTCAATTATCTTATCAAATGCTAAAATTTCACAAAAGAAAACTTTTGTCATGAATGAAAAACCTAAAAATACCAACCCAATATTTTTGGAATTTGAGGCTTTTTTCTTGATGGCAATTCCAGCAGTAGATTTTGAATGGTTTTGATAAATCTCTTTACTAGGTATATTCACTTTGGGAGTTTCATTCTCCTTTTCAGTTACAACTGATATGTTATCAGATATTACAGGATTCACAGATGGCACTTCTGCAAAAGAAAACTTGTGACAGTATGATGAGGAATATTTGAAAAAATTCTGGGAATTGAATCAAAATAATATATGTGAACTCTAGATGAATTTAGTACCAAACTTAGCCATACAGTTGCTTACAGTAATTATAAATAAGCTATTATTCATATAGTTAATTTACCAGCAATACTATCTTCAATGATGATGCCATTGTAATCATGATCCATCAGTATGCATTCATTTCTTTCAAAAAACCTTGGAGCAGCTTCATTTCGTACAGTTTTCCTAGTTAATTTTTTTTATTTTCAGCCAATTTGTTTTTTTGTCGACTTGATTTTTCATTTTTTTGCTCTTTAACAAGTTCTTTTATTTCTTGCAAAAGAACATGTTTTTCCGAATAGGGCTCTTCAATGCCTGAACTATAAAATTCAATTGTTAAACAACTATTACAAAACAAGAATTCATGTATTGAATGAATATGATTTTTTGTGAAGGAACAACGTTTCTTGTACATGGTTTTTTGGGTAACCTTCCACACTCTGAAAATGAAAATATAATCAGGAAAACGTAGAAAGGGTAAACTGATTATTTCATCCCGATAAGTTCACCAAATTATATTTCCTACAGAAAAATGATTCAATTAGTCAGTAACTTGTCGATTTCTGAATTTACCTATAAAAAAAAATTTAAAAATTCAAAAGATACTTCTCTATATAGTTTTTGATTGACGTTTCGGGGACTATATCTGTCCCCGTTCTCAAAATCTTCTAAATTTCCTTTGTTTGAATAATTTGTTTTTTTTCCCTTTCTACACTTGTATAGATTTTCCTGATTATATTTTCAGACTGTGCAAGGTTAGTCGAAAAACCATTAATTGAGAATATTTTAGGTACCTCTTTTCATTACTTTTTTTTTTTAGTATCCATAACTCCAACAGCAATTGTATGTGCTGCCGTATAGTTTTTACCATAAATTGTTTCCGTGTTAGCAAAAACACATTCTCTTGAATTTTAGCGCAGGCATCGGGATCAGCAAATGGGTTATTTGAAATAACTTCACGTAATACAATGATATCATCTTCGAACGTGAATCTTAATATTTTTTTACCTTTTTCTTCAGTCCTTATTGTTTCACCAAAATATACCACCACTAAATAAATGAACCTGCTTTATTTGATTTTCAAAATATATAGACAAGCAGCGCTTCACAAACTAGCGACAGATATATGGAAACAAACAAATCCGTCAAAATAAAGGAACTTTTAATTAAAGGTTCTTGGCCTGTATTTAAATAAAGTAAGGGATGCCTGTATTTTAGATTGAGGATATCCTTAAAGTCGGACACAATGCGCATGCGTATATGTCAAAATAAAATAAACTTTATTAAAAGAACTATAGAACGGACGTTGCAATAACTCTCTATTAATAATCTGTGAGATCCTAAAATTAATGTCTATCTAATAGAAAGAGAAACACGAAATAGGTGGGGGTGGTGATTCTGTTGTTTTTACAGAATTGATATTCAGAACTGCCGATAGAAAGCGCTAGTGGTATTCATAAACGCTGAAATAAAGTATAAAATTGTTATTTTGTCGCTTGGTATATTTTTTTTTTATATTTGATATTGTACTATATTTATGATTCCAGAATTTTCTCCTCTTTCATTTGAGATCCCACTAGATACAATAGCAACAACAACAAAATTCAGAGACCCCCACTTTTTTTATGCAACATCCGTCATTTTGATTTTATTTGTATAAAAAGTAGCCTATGTTACCCGGACGACCATGATAACGAATCGATTGACACCTCATTCATCAAAATCGGATGAGTAGTTTAGGCGCTACAGTGGAACATTCGTAAATACAAACATACATAGACTGATAAAATAATTATTTTAATTTAATATTGTACTATATTATATTTATGAACTCAGAATGTTCTCTTCTTCCATTTGACATACCCCTCGATATGATAGCAAACAAAATTCAGAGACCCCCACTTTTTTTGATGTAGCATCAGCTATTTTGATTTTATTTTTATAAAATGTAGCCTATGTTACCGGGATCATAATAACGAATCGATTGACATATCATTCATCAAAATCGGATGAGTAGTTTAGGCGTTACGGTGGAACATTCGTAAATACAAACATACATAGGTTGCTAAGATTATAACCCTTCCTTTAGGGTAGGAACAAGCTGAATAACCATTCATATTTTCGTTTCAATGAATATATATATATATATATATATATAAATTTGGAAATAACGACTGAAAATTGGTATGAACAGTGGGGAATAACGGGGATCTTCAGTCAGCACAAGTGTTGAACTATGAAAAACTCTCCAATACGTTGGACCGAGCTTTCATTTCAATTTTGAAACTTCTTCAGGGTCAGTAATCTGAGTGGTTGATTAATGAACATTAACTTTATAAAAAAACGAAAAATATGTGAATATTTGTAGGAATGGTGTTATATCTTTGACGTTTCGAAATGCCTTGAAATCGGACTCATCCCAAAATAGGGTCCCGCCTGAATTGTAGTAAATTCTTCTTAAAAGGTTATTATACTGATTCATTCTCTACGTTATCATACTGATTTCAATTAGACCAACCCAGCGTCATTATTACTAATGATCCCATTGTTCCCTATGATTTTCCTCAACGAGATAGCCCCTGAGAGGGTGTGTGCAATATGCAGACACACAGGATGTGATATGAAATAACCAGTAAAGTACTACCGACCGGTAGAGTACCGACCGATACGGTTCGATGAGGAAGACGGTTACAAATCGTGAAGCGTGTCGCCCGCCTCACTTTCCATATCTGCTTTATTCGTACTAATTCCGATAAAGGTTGTCGGTGAAACAATCATTTGAAACAATACGGTTCGATTCGGAGATCATCGCCCGATTTATTTCAGTCTGGATACAATACATCGTGAATAATTTGGAGGTGAGTTGGCGGAATTACGCCAAACTTGCGTATACAGTATGCGCTATAAAGTTGGTGGGAATTTTTGTTATTGATAGGTTTGAAAAATTCTATTGGGAGCTCGTTTTTGCATATTTGACAACAAAACTTTTGATTAATAATAATAATAACGTTAACTGTGCACAACAATAGTTACACACAAAACGTAGGGGTAAGCCTATGACTGTCTTCTATCCCTCCTACAAACTTAACTAAATAAAAAAACGAGTAAAACACAAGAAATTGTAAATATACAAAATATTCAATCTTGGTATCATTCATTTTGAGAATACGTTGTCTTATATCAGACATCTGCATTCGAGATTCCGAACAAAGTGCAACAGTTTTATTTGGAAGGGATATTTGTGACTTTAATGTACAGGATGATTCAAAAGTACTTTGACAAACTTCCGGAGGTGATTCCTCACAATATTCTAATATTAATCGTCCTAATGAATATATGTCCGGGAACGCTTTGTTTTCAAGATACAGGGTGTTGAAGTTTCATTTTTATTTTCGTATTTTTTTAAATAACTTTCGAAATACTAACCTTAATTAAACGAACATTGGTATTGAGGAGTTTTTTGAGGTGTCGAATTCAAACCTGATGTTATTATTGCTCTTTCTCGTAGGGGGCGCCACCTACACGTCTTTGTCTTTTTTGAAGATTCATTACTTTTTTGAGCGTACTTCTGGCACATTTTTCGTTGAAAAAATCAATTCCTCTATCATATCTACGTAAAGGAGCTACCGTTGTTACAAGTTGCTATAAGCAACCGTTTTCTTGATATTTGGACTTGAAAATTACAAGTCGATTATTTGATAATCGATGCGTGTTGCAGTTATTATCATTATTTTGCATTTTTCACAAGAATGCTCAGGAAATGAATTTGACGTTTAAGTAAGTGGTTTGGTATTTTTGTAGGGGGCGCCATCTATTGCATTTATTTTTACTCGTTTAAAATAATTATTTTTGTATCAAGGGTGCAAAATCTGTATTTGTTTCAATAAAATTTTCAAGAAATATCAACATTTTATTTCAAGAAATTTTGAGTATGTAGAATAAAATGAAATAAAGGAAACTGAATTGTATTCAAATGAATTGTTCAAAGTGTCCATCTTCAGCGAAGATACAGGCATTCAGTCTTCTAGTCATTCAATCTTGTACCCGCTAAAAAATTATTGGTGTGTTTCTTATTGTTTCACAGGCGTCTACTATTCGGTTTCTTAGATCTTCCTCGTTCGCTACTGGAGTTTTATAAAGTGACTTCAAATGTCCCCAAAAATAAAAATCCAGCGGGTTTAGATCTGGGGACCTTGGTTCCTACGCCTTTTTGCTTCTTCTACACCCCTACAGATCCATCGATTTGGATAGACAGTGTTAAGGAATTCCCTGGCTACAACGCTAAAATAGGCCGGAGCATAAACCACATGTGCATACGAATTTCTAATGGTACATTCTGAAGTAGTCCCGGCAAATCAGTTTCTAAAAAGTCTCTGTAAGTTGCGCCATTCAGTCGGAACGAAAGAAAGAAAGGATCTATCAAGTAATTATCAATTTTTGCCGCCCATACATTTACAGAAAATTGATACTGATAATGTCTTTCACTAACTGCGTGCGGATTTTCCAGAGCCCAAACATGGTTGTTATGAAAGTTTGTGATAGCATTTCGGGAGAAGTTTGCCTCGTCCGTGAAGAGTACATATCTTAAAAATTGAGGTTTTTCCAGCCAATTTTCTCAAAAACCACTGACACATAATAATGCGTTGGGGAAAGTCTCTCGGCAATATTTTCCAATAGATATCATGTACTAACTGAACGACAATTTGGTTTCATCAAAAATTCCAGCACAGAAAATGCCATAATAGATTTCATAGGTCAAACAGTTGAAGCCTTGGATAAATCATCAAAGTGCCTAGCGGTATTTATTGATTTGGCAAAGGCTTTTGATACCGTCTCACATGAGATTCTATTGAACAAACTCTCTACATACGGAATTCGATGCCATGCATTGGACTATCTGTCACAACGGACGCAAAAAGTAAAAATCGGGGACCAACTCAGTGGGCCATTAAATATATCTATTGGTGTACCACAGGGAACAGTTTTGGGCCCAATTATTTTCCTTGTATACATTAACGCTATATCCCAAATCCAAAATTTCAATAGCCATGTCATTTGTTACGCTGATGACACAGCTCTAATATTCAGAGATGACAGTTGGCATAATATCTTCAATCGAGCTGAGGAAGACCTACAGAAATTGAAAACCTGGTTCAACAATAACCTACTGAGTCTTAATATAAAAAAGACAAAATTTATGTGCTTTTCATTAAACTCTGATGACCAACCCCCTATCAACAAACTCAGAATACACATGCCCACCTGCACTAAGAATATGACATGCAACTGCCCAAAAATAGAAAAAACGACATCCATAAAATATCTGGGCGTAGTTATTGACCAACATCTGAGGTGGGAAGAACACATTTCCCAAGTTATGAAGAAGATGAGACTTCTCATGTTCAAATTCTACACCCTTAGGGATATACTCACTCGAAAACATATGTTAATTTTATATAATTCCTTGGCAGAATCTATACTCAGATATTGTATTGTTGTGTGGGAAGGAGCATTCAATAATGCTATCAATTGCCTACAAACAACTCAGAACTCATTAATGAAAATTACATTTAAAAGAGCTAGACGTTTCCCAACGGAGCAACTATACAGGGAAACCAAAATATTTAACATTAGATCCCTATACAGCTACCAATGTTTGATATGGATGTTCTCGAATATCCAGAAATTTAGTTTTATCGCTCACAAAACCACAAGATCAGTCGAAAACTTGCATATCAAAATTCCGCTCTTCAAAAAAAGTCATACACAAAGATTCGTTTTCTTCTTCGGACCTAAACTGTACAAGCTTCTTCCAACACACTTGAAAAAAAAAATAAGTAAATTTAAGCCGACCCTCAAGCAACACATACTAGAGAACCCGATAATATTCAAAATATTTTAAAATACAGAAGATTCGAAGACTCACCTCAAAGTCCTGCATCGCCGATCGCTATCCCTTCCTCTGCATTATCATTATCATTATGATTATCATTTTTAGTACCATCATTATTATTTTTATATTTTCTTATCATTTTTGTTTTATAAATTTGTATTATTCTTTGTTTTCAATTACATTTTTCATTCTCATCTTCATTCTCTACCACTGCTGTTATATGCATATAAAATTTTATTACAGAAGTTGAATACTTCTTCAAGTGGGTAAAAAAAGCACAAAACAAGCGACTTACGCCCAGGTGTATTTTACTCCACTCTGGAATGAGCAAGATTAATGTTGTATAAAGATATATATATTGTATTTTACTTTCAATATTTTTTTTTTATTCTCATTTTTCATGATATTTTGTTTTTGTATAGCATGCTGAATAATTATATAACATTGAAATGGCTCTTATGCCAATGCCAATGAAACTGTTTCTGTGATAACTGTTGTTGAAATAAAGTTGATTTGATTTGAATATGGTATGGATAAAATTGTTGATCGTGGATAATTCTCCAAACTGTGGACTGAGTAGAATTGAGAGCTTCAGCAATTATTCTTGTACTTGTTCCTGGATTCTCCCCGAGAGCGTTCAAAACAGCTTCTTTCAATTCTGGGGTTCGGACTCTGCTCGTGGTCTTCCAATAAATTCAGCTGCACTTTCAACTCAAAGCTTTCTGTTTCTGCCAAACGATGGAGGTGACTGGTAGATGTTTGAGCTGAAGGCAGTACTCGATTAGGAAATCGCTCATGGTAAATACGTATGGCTTTGCGCGCATTGCCATCCGCAAGGCCATAAACGAAATGCATATCGGCTATGAGCATTTTTTTCAAAATTAGTGTTTTAAAACTCACAGAAACTTCAACAAAACAACAAAACGTTCAACTGTCACATAATATGTAATTACCTAAACTAGTTTCTTAAGCACTCTTGTGAAAAATGTAAAATAATGGTAATAACTTCAACACGCATCGATTATCAAATAATCGACTTGAAATGCTCAAATATCTAGAAAACGGTTGCTTATAGCGACTTGTAACACGAGTAGTTTTTTTACGTAGATATGATAGAGGAATTGATTTTTTTACTGAAAAATGTGCTAGAAGTACGCTCAAAAAAGTAATGAATCTTCAAATGAGAAAAAGAGCAGAAATAACATCAGGTTCGAATTCGACACCTCAAAAAACCTCTCAATACCAATTTTCGTCTAATTAAGGGCAGTATTTCGAAAGTTATTTAAAAAAAACGAAAATAAAAATAAAACTTCAACACCCTGTATCTTGGAAACGAAGGGTTTCCGGACATATATTTATTTGGACAATTCATATTAGAATATTGTGAGGAATCACTTCCTGAAGTTTGTCAAATTACTTTTGAATCAACCTGTATAATTCAAAAGAAAGTTGGCGGCGTGCAGCAATAATTCTAGAAAGCGATATCTCGATCGCAGATGCGAACTATCGTCTTCGGCAGCTCAGTCAGGAGAGCACTCGAGTCGTAATCATGAGGTCGTGGGTTCGATTCATGTCCGAGAATATCTTTTTCTAGAATTTAAAAATTCTTGTCTGCACGCCGCCAACTTTCTCTTACATTTTATTTGGATGTTTTTCCGAATAAACTGAGGCGTTTTCTAAATCCAAATTCGAGGGATGACATGACGGGTATGCATTTATCTAACCAATCAAATCCCAATATCAGTGAGGGGTGACGGGGAGGGCTATAAAGAGCCGCACTCGCAATTGTGATTCCGTAGAACAACCATAGTTGGAAGAAAAATTGAATTACTTTTTCAATGATGTGCAAATCGACCTCTATGACTTTCGAAATTTTCAAGTTGGTCTGCTCCTAGCGCCCTCTGTCGAGTAGTTGTAATGTATCAACAAGTAGGATCGGTAATACCATAGACAAATTAGAAATAAAGAGACTGTTTGAAACATTGGCGATCTTGACCATCAAGTTTTTGGTACGGCCAGTCGCGCATGGAGGCGCTGCCCGCAATCGTCAGACGACTGATGAGATGACCATTCTCCAATCTCGACATTTGTCAGAAAATAAAAGGTCATTGTTGACACATGTCATCGAAAAATTAATGATATAAATCATACCATGGACTCAACGTCGAAGATAGAATGTTTTGTTATTCGAGGTGACGCTGAAATTCCTAGAAATAGTCTTCTACAAGGTAAAATATAAGCTGCTTTTCACGAACTGATACTTATTTCCATCCATCAGTTGCAGAATGTTTTTCACAAACTGATACTTATTTCCATTTCTTATCACCATTTGAGGGAGTAGGAAGTACATGTTCTACTTGATTATCATCATCAGTATCTTATGCAGATGATACGGCTATCGTTTTCAGTGAGGATACTTGGGAGGGGCTGTACAGAAAAGCTGAGGAGAGTCTGATCTCCATATATGTATGGCTAAATCACAGTTTGCTCAGCCTGAACCTTCAAAAGAGTAAATTTATAACTTTCAGTCTAAATAGCATAGATCAACCTAGGAAAAATCATCTAAGCATCCATGAACTTTCTTGTGAAACTCCTACTTGCAGTTGCCCTGTAATAGTGAAAACTGACAAAATCAAATATTTAGGTATACTAGTTGATCAATATCTGAGATGGGATGAACATGCTACTTAAATTGCGGAAAATCTCAGACAAATGATGCATACATTTTATTTACTGCGAGACATTCTGAACCGAAAAAATATGCTATTAATTTATAATTCATTGGCAGAATCCCTCTAAAGATATTGTATAACAATATGGGGAGGACTTAGCAATACTGCACAAAAAAATTTACAAGTTACACAGAATAGTCTCATTAAAATATGTATGTGTCGTATGGGGTCGGCTTTAGAATAGCCCCATGGTAAATCCTGCCTGTCGTAAGAGGCGACTAAAAGGATAACCGTAGGTGGAAGATGGTCTCATCGCCCGGTGAAATACCACCATATCGACTTTGTGTGCTGTGAAATGGACCATTCCATGTTTCAGTGTTCGGTCGATACTTTCCGGTCTCCCTCTTTCCTTTTCCCCAATTCCTCCTTTATTTTCAGCTAATAGTAATAATGATGAAGTCTCCTAGAGTAAAACACTCCGGAAGTAAAATACCTCTCCATTCGGATTTCTGGGCGAGAGGTACTCGAGGGGACTCAACATTAAAAATTAATTTTTGCAACATCCGCGGACTCAACAAGAACATCAATGACGTCCACCATCACCTACAGACGGAAAAACCGGATATTCTGGCTCTAACAGAAACACAAGTAAACTCGTCCACCAACAAGGTCCATATGCTTTGTCCTGGTTACGAACTCCATTCTCGATTCAGGTTCAAAGGTGGAGTTTGCCTTTACGCCAAGGCTAACCTTTCATGCCAGCGTGATGAGAGTTTGGAACCGAAAGACTTTGATGTGATGTGGTTCAAGCTATCTGATACCAAACTGACTAAGTTCCTCTGCTGCCTTTACCTATCACCTAATGAACCTTCATATAACGACCTCTTTGAGTTTTTATCACTCAAACTGGACTACATTCAGGAGAACCATCCAACAGCTGAAACCATAATCATGGGAGACTTTAATGTACATAACGCTGCCTGGCTCAAATTCTCTAACAAAACAGATGATGCAGGTCGTCAAGCCGAGGCCTTCGCCATCACTCATGGTCTAGAACAACTGGTCGAGCTACCAACCCGCATCCCTGATGTCAACAACCAGTCTGCCAATACACTAGATCTTTCCCACCACCAATGATGCAGGTCGTCAAGCCGTGCCTTCGCCAAGTTTGTGCCCCACTTGGAAACTCTGACCACACCCTCATCTCCACAACATGCTCTTTCCATTTACCATCGAGCTGCACAATACCACCCCGTCTCATGTGGCATTACAATTCGGCCGACTAGGAAGGTCTTCGTATGTTTTCTCAGCGTTTCCATGGAAGAGAGTTTGTTTCTCTTCATTAGATCCAACACGATGTGCTGAGACAATTTCTGAAATCATCATGTTGGGGATGCAAACTTACATACCGAATACCGAAAGAAGAACATCATCCGATAAGACCTGGTTTAACAGAAACTGCTCTAGAGCTGTGGCTTCCAAACAGGCAGCATACCATCGATGGCTAAAAAATCCGGGCCCTGAGACCAGAGCAGCATATGTCGAGGCTAGAGGCATATGTAAAGAGACAATAGAATGCTCAAAAGATGCCCTCAAAGCCAAAATAAGATCAAAATTTGCTGAATGTCCTAACGGATCCCGTTCATTTTGGTCTTTCGCCAAAGCTGTGGGAAGAAACTTCACTTCCAGCTCATTTCCTCCCTAACCAAAGAAGATGGAACACTAGCAACGACTGCCCAGGAAAAGCCAATATCTTTGCGCACTTATTTGCTGGAAATTCCAGTCTGGATTCATCGGGAAAACAACCCCCGAACATTACACCTATTGACAGTCACATGCCCGAGATCACCTTTCGCCAACGTACTATCAGAAAGATTTTGCTGGGTCTCAACACCAACAAAGCCTGTGGATCTGACGGAATCCCGCCGATTGTTCTCAAGAAATGTGCCCCCGAACTAACACCTGTACTTTGCAAGTTGTTCAACCACTCTTACAATTTGGAGGTATTTCCGTCCAATTGGAAAATTGCAAGAGTACAGCCAGTCCCTTAAAAAGGCAAAAAGGTCCTACCTAGCAACTACAGACCCATCGCACTGCTATCTATTATTTCAAAGGTCATGGAAAAAGCCATCAACATCGAGCTCATGAAATATCTGGAAGACTCAGGAATTGTCAACGATAGGCAATATGGCTTCCGCCATCAGAGATCAACTGGTGACCTGCTCGCTTACGTCTCACATATATGGCAGCTATCTATTGAAAAGTATGGAGAAACTTTAGCTGTGGCATTAGATATCTCCAAGGCGTTCGATCGAGTTTGGCACCAGGCACTCCTCGCCGAGCTTCCGTCTTATGGCTTGCCCCCTCAGCTGTGTTCTCTGCTTGCTAGTTTTCTCTCAATCAGGTCTCTCCATGTAGTGGTCGATGGAGTTTCATCTGACACTCTACTCATAAATGCTGGTGTTCCGCAAGGATCTATTCTCGCACCAACACTATTTCTACTTCACATCAACGACCTGTTGAAAGCAACTTCATGTCCAGTACACAGCTTTGCCGATGATAGTACCCTCCATACAGCTTTCTCTTCAAGGGCCCCTATATCAGCCCGTGAAACCAGAAATGAACGAGGAAGAAATGTTAATAATATAAATATGGACTTAGCAACAATTCTCGAATGGGGATCTAATAACTTGGTAGAATTCAACGCAAACAAAACACAAGCATGTCTTTTCTCTAGAAAAGCCGATCTCACTGTGCCTAACATAACTTTGTCAGGAGTAACCATACCACTGAAGCCATCCATATCGATGCTTGGTATTACTATCAGCAATAACCTTTCCTGGGAAAATCACAGTGAGTTCCATTTCCAAAAGTGCATCCCAAAAACTTGGTTTTCTGTTTCGTGCCAAGAGCTATTTCATCCCCAGTCAGCTGCTTATGATCTATAAGGCACAGATCCGACCTGTCCTGGAATACTGTTCCCATATTTGGAGTGCGGCACCTAAACATATCCTGAGGCTATTGGATTCTGTCCAAAAAAGGGCAATTCGTCTCGTCGGTGATGCCTCGCTTACAAACTCGCTCACTTGTCTGGAACACCGTAGAAAAGTTGGCGATTTGTCTCTATTTTATAGATATTTTCATGGGCGATGCTCTTCTGAAATATCAACAATCGTTCCTGCTTCGGCAGTCTCTTCGAGATTAACCCGTCAAGTTCAGTCATCACACCCCTTCGTGGTCACTTTGGAGACCTGCAGTACATCACTTTCCAAAGACTCGTTCATCCAACGAACAGCGAGGCTTTGGAACTCATTGCCTAGGGAGGTGTTCCCCGAGGCATACAACCTTCAGAAATTTAAGAAGAACACTAACTCCTACCTTCTTTCCCTAGGTTCCCACGATGTTCTCTGAACATTACAGGATATCCCTTTTCATGGGAACCAGAACATAAAAAAAAAATGAAGAAAACCAGACTCTTTTCAACAACTTTATTATACGAAGAAGCAGATATATTCAATATAAAAAACTATTCATTTACCATTCTCTACTACACATGCACTCAAAAATAGAACCAAAAATTAACACTAATAAACAGCACCAAACTCGATCAATCACAAACCTTTCTATAGATATACCTCTGTTTTCGAAAAGCCATGCACAAAAATTTATTTTTTTCATTGGTAAAAAATATTAAAAGTAAATTTATTTTCAAGAGAGAAATTAAAAAACTCATAAATGCAAACAATATCAATTTAGAAAAAATTGTTTAATGTCACCTATTGATCCAATAAATTGAGCTGACACACGAATTTAATCAACTCAACATTCAATGTGTTCTCCTTTGATTGATACTGGAAAACATAACACAAGCACAGTAGTGCTTAGATGATTTCCTATCAATCCAGGGATACAATGTTATGATTATATTAATTTTTATTATTGTTGTTACTTGATACTGTATTTTTTTTCCATAAGAGGAAACATTGTAATCTATATGTGTACTTTGAAGCATCAGAATAAAATCTATATCTATCATCAAACTGGAGTATTTGTTATACCTACTCGGTCTCCTTTGTGCTAATAAATGAACAAAATTATTGAAGGCTTGTTGTAAATGTAATTTGTTTTTATTTTGGTTGAATTCATGATAAGACTGAAGAATGTTTTTAGTTTTTAATTTTGTTGTTTTTCAGAGTTTTATTATTGTTTTGTCGGTAGTTGTACCTTGTCCTAGATAAAATAAAATGTGTTTCTATAGTGTTTTACTTATTATTCTTGTTTTATAAGAACTTTAATTTTGTTCTTGATATCATGAAACAAAGATTCATTTTGAAACGTTATTTTAACCACGAACGAACTAACAGATTTTACGAATCGATTACTGTATATATTTTATTAGTGATCGATTTGCCATTCCTGTATTTCATATGATACAACCATTCATATAAAATTCAGGAATGACAAATCGATCACTGATAAAATATATACCATATCAACCATATGAAAGTAACACATTTAAAAAAACGCCTTATCTCAATCGGTAACTGAAGAGATATCTGTTTTACCAACTGTACCATAGACAAATTAAAAATAAAGAGACTGTTTGAAACATTGGCGATCTTGACCACCAAGTTTTTGGTACGGCCAGTCGCGCATGGAGGCGCTGCCCGCAATCGTCAGACGACTGATGAGATGACCATTTTCCAATTTCGACATTTGTCAGAAAATACAAGTTTATTGTTGACACATGTATTTTTTATTATTGCAAACCACACAATAATTTCAGAATAATTCTTCTACTGTTATTGTCATCGAAAAATTAATGATAGAAATTATACGATGGACTCAACGTCGAAAATAGAATGTTTTGTTATTCGAGTTGACGCTGAAATTCCTGGAAATATTCTTCTACAAGGTAAAATATAAGCTGCTTTTCACGAACTGATACTTATTCCATCCATCAGTTGCAGAATGTTTTTCACAAACTGATACTTATTTCCATCCATCAGTTTCCATTTCGTATCACCATTTGAGGAAGTAGGAAGTACATGTTCTACTTGATTATCATACCTACTTGGTCTCCTTTGTGCTAATAAATGAACAAAATTATTGAAGGTTTGTTGTAAATGTAATTTGTTTTCATTTTGGGTGATTTCATGATAAAACTGACGAATATTTTTAATTTTGTTCTTTTTCAGAGTTTTATTATTGTTCTGTCTGTAGTTGTACCTTGTCCTAGATAAAATAAAATGAGTTTTTTATAGTGTTTTACTTATTATTCTTGTTTTATTGGAACTTTAATTTTGTTCTTGATATGAAACAAAGATTTATTTTGAAACTTTATTTTAACCACGAACGAACTACCAGATTCTACGAATCGATTACTGTATATATTTTATTAGTGATCGATTTGCCATTCCTGTATTTCAAATGATACGACCATCCATATGAAATACAGGAATGGCAAATCGATCACTTATAAAATATATACTATATCAACCATATGAAAGTAACACATTTAAAAAACCCGCCATATCCCAAACTGAAGAGAAATCTGTTTCACCAACTCTACCAACTTAGTTCGGCCAGTTGCGAGATATGTCGCCACTGTCTAGACGTGGTGCCAACTTTTACTGCAGGTTTGACAACTCTCTTTATTTTTAGTTTCTCTATGAACTGTACTAACTTTGTTCGGCCAGTTGCGAAATATGTCACCACTGTCTAAACGTGGTGCCAACTTTTACTGCAGGTTTGATAACTCTCTTTATTTTTAGTTTCTCTATGGGTAAGACCATTCAATACATTTTATGTCTCATTGTTTCACATCAAACCGTTCAAAAGTTATTGAGGTAACGGTACCATTCAGATCTGCATTTATATTTGACATTTCGAATGTATTTTGTGAAAAAACGTTTGAACGAAATGAAAAAAAAGAATGGTTGAAAAAAGAACGATGTGTCACTTGACCCCCCCCTGCTATTTGAAATTTTCAAGTTGATGTACCCCCCGCCCCATCTATCAGGCAATCACTATGTCTTCAATTTCAAAAAGTAGTGTCGGTGATATCATTCAAAGTGTTTTTGTTTTCATTGTTCTACGTCGAACCGTTCGAAAGGTGACAGGGGTGGGGGTGGGGTTAAAAACCGCACTGGATACTTCGAAATGAATACAGCTAATCAAATGCATTTATCTAACGACTCAAATCCCAATATCAGCTGATATACACCAGTTGTGGCATCCAAAGATCATTAATTGATTTCATAAAATTCGGTTTATTCCCAACGACTTATTCAAACAAACTATCGCAAGAGTTGCAATCAAGAGTTGCAAAATACATATGAATGTGGGATTCAAAACTAATATATGCCCGGTTAACAATGCGATATTTTCAAAACATCAAACTAGAAGAATATCAAAATTAAAAATCCACCTATACCTATTCTACCGTGAAATCCGTAACGAGGATTTCCTTGAAAAGGGAGACATTCTCAATTGAATATTGAATAGAAAGATTTTTCTGTGAATTGAAAAATTCAAGATGAAAATGAAGTTGATTTTTGTGAATGTCTAACAGAAAACAAGCCCGCCAATATAATTACGAATCTCCAGGTTAATTTTTTCAACCTTTGTTGGACCTCATATTAATGGATATAACAATGTTAGATTTTATTCTCAAAGAATAATATTTCGGAATAACCATTTCACGAATCCTGGTTAATTTCCAAACCAAATGATAATTGATACTTCATACATGGAGAACGTAACTTTATCCGGCTATTGTCTCGTAGTAGAAATTAGTTTCGACTATAATTACTCATTTGCACGGTTGGAGACTGGGATAAATAATCACTTTAATGCATGGTGGCTCCTCTATAGGATTAGTTTTACAAGACATATTTGTCGGCAACCTTAGGTGCATTTTTGGATTCTGTATGAAATTCTGATTTCAAAGATATAATTAGAACATCCACCGTATGTCACCAAATTGTACTGTTGTACACCATTTTTCATAAATGAACTACTCAGCATTTTTCTTATTCTGAATAACATAAAAAGCACTCCACTGTTTTAGAAATCCAATTTCCTCAAGGATGTGAAGTTGTGTTACCGCTTAATATACTTGGTCTTTTGAAATTTCTTGTTTTTCAAATGAAATTTCAATTACTAAAATAGCAAAATTATCTTTTTATTTTCAAATATCCCTTTTACTGTTACCCCAAATAAAACTAAGAAGAAATGTTGACACCCATATTGAAAAGTAAAATGGGGATAACGTACAAAATTTAATCACGAAAAATGAAACAAACAAACTAACACAAAATACATATGAATCTGGGATTCAAAACTAATATATGCCTGGTTCACAATGCGAGATTTTCGAAACATTCACTGGAAGAATAACAAAATTAAAAATCCACTAACGATTCTTCTGCCGCTGGCGCTGGAATAATATACCTATTCTGCCGTAAAATCCGTAACGAGGATTTTCTTATTTCACCTTCACAGGATAACCCAACCGGCATGTTGCTAAGCATGCCAATATAATTACGAATCTCTAGTTTCATTTTTTTAACCTTTGTTGGACCTCATAATAATGGATATAACAACGTAGGATTTTATTTCCAAAGAATGCTATTTCGGAATAACTACTTCACGAATCATTTCTTCCTGATTGATATCCAAACCGAATGATAATTGATACTTCAAGACAGCTATTATATGGAGTACGTAACTTTATCGGTAACAGTGCCCACCGGCCAGCTCTCCGGGTATTGTCTCGTAGTAGAAATTAGTTTCGACTATAATTACTCAGTTACACGGTTGGAGACTTGAATAAGTATTCACTATAATGCTCTATCGGATTATTTTACAAGCCATATTGTCGCCAACCTTAAATCTATAACAAATTGTATTACAAAAACGTCTAGTCTGCGAAACACTCCAAAGATGAAGGTGAAAGATCCAAAGCCAATTGAATATATTTATTCTCAACTCAATATACAGTGTGTCCCGCTTTTCATGAATACACCCTAATATCTCAGTTATTGATAATGCGATTTTCTTGAAATTTTGGTGGTGATTGTATGTAATGAAAATGAAGTATTTGGCATAGTGAACATTCTTTTTGCCATTGGCGTGCGGTGTTGGAGGAGGGGGGGGAGGAAAGCCTTTTTTTTCGGAGAAGGATATTAGGGCTAATTTTAGATAACTAAAACCCCTTAATTCATATTTTCAAAAGCTCAAGAGCTGATTAGCAGAACAAAAAAATCACTGTTCCTAATAGGTTGTTTATTTCTCTCTCAGTTATTAATAATGCGATTTTCTTGAAATTTTGGTGGTGATTGTATGTTAGAGAAATGAAGTATTTGGCATAGTGAACAATTCTATTTACCATTGGCGTGCGGTGTTCATGGGGGGGGGGGAGGCTTTTTTGGGAAAAGGATATTGGGGCTTATTTATGATATTTTTCTCTATCAGATTCAAAATGAGCATCCCCAAAAACCGCCTAATTCATATTTTCAAAATCTCAAGAGGTGATTTTAGCAGAAAAAAATAATATTTCAAGCCTTTTTTTGTATGTTCTTTATTTGTAACTGTGGTAACAAAATTACGAATAACATTATTTTAGAAAAGAGAATTGAATTATCTTGACAACATGTGCCACTTGACACCCCATGCTATTTAAAATTTTCAAGTTGAAGTACCTTCCTGCGCCATCTCTAGGCATTCACAATGTCTTTATTCCAAAAAGTAGTATCGGTGATATCATTCAAAATGGTTTTTTTACATTGTTCTACGTCGAACCGTTCAAAATTTGAACTAAAACTCTTTGAGGCACAGAGTCACCGGTATAAAAAATACCTCAGAAGCACAGGCAATAGCACAGCCAACTGTCACATGAAACTCTGACCTCTTGCAAACTAAGTTTGTATTACAAAAACGTCTAGCTTTCTGTGAAACACTCCAAAGATGAAGGAGAAAATTGAAGTATAGTATTTCCAAAGTCAATTGAATATATTTATTATCACCTCAATATACAGTGTGTCCTGCTTTTCATGAATACACCCTAACATCTCAGTTATTAATAATGCGATTTCCTTGAAATTTCTGTGGTGGTTATGTTAGAAAAATGAAGTATTTGGCATAGTGAACTTTTTAATTTCCATTGGCGTGGGGTGTTGGGGGGGAAGGCTTTTTTGGGAAAAGGATATTAGGGCTTATTAAAGATAATTTTTTCTGTCAGATTTGGAATCGGCATCCCCAAAAACCCCTGAATTTATATTTTCAAAATCTCAAGAGCTGATTTTAGCAAAAAAAACACTTTTCCGAATGGGTTGTTTATTTCTCTCTCAGTTATTAATGATGCGATTTTCTTGAAATTTTGGTGGTGATTGTATGTTACAAAAATGAAGTATTTGGCATAGTGGACATTTGGATTTACCATTAGCGTGCGGTGTTGGGAGAGGGGAAAGCTTTTTTGGGAAAAGGATATATGGGATTATTTTAGATAACCTTTTCTATCAGATTTAGAATCAGCATCTCCAAAAACCCCTTATTTCATATTTTCAAAATATCAAGAGCTAATTTTAGCAGAAAAAAACGCTTTTCCTAAAAGGTTGTTTATTTCTCTCTCAGTTATTAATAAAGCGATTTTCTTGAAATTCTGGTGGTGATTGTATGTGAGATAAAAACTTTCTAACAAAAAATTAAACCGACAAAAAATCAACTAAAAAGCAAGAAATAAAATAAACCTTCTTAGTCTTAATGATGATTGAGCTCCTAAACTAATGTGAGAAACTAATTTTGAGTCGGCGCCAAAAAAACAATTATCGAAGATCATTATATTACTTTGAAGTAATCGAAACGCCGCTGTGCATCTCGCTGCCATCATTTTACGCTTTACCTGATTCAATTGCTAGTTTGTTTGGCTTCGACTCAAAATCAGGTACTCACATTAGTTAAGGAGCTCAATCATCATTAAGACTGAGGTTTATTTTATTTTTTGCTTTTCAGTTGATTTTTTCGTCGGTTTAATTTTTTGTTAAAAAGTTTTTATTTTTCAATTTTTTTGTGGCTGAAATCTACTATTTACTACCTACTTAATTTTTGATTACTTCCAAAATACTTACCTACCTACTCCAACTATTAACTGTTAAATAATATGATTATCTACTTTAACTATTTATTGTTATATAATATAAATTATTTTTTAAAGTTTTCGTTAGTTGATTTCATCACTTTGTATATAATTCCATCCTTCCATAGAATGTTATGATTGTGACGGATGTAGGAGGATCTGTCAATGTCAACTACATATGTGTGCCAATGATCACAAGTAAAAAAATCATCCCCCATTTTTCTACCCATAGGGGTGAATCATTCCATTACAAATTGAAATGTGATCAACTATGAGGTATACCCTATCTAATAAAAAAAGAATCATCCAAATCGGAAAACCCACAACAAAGTTATGCTTGATAGAATCGGTTAACGGACCAAAATTCAGAGGGTGAACGATCAATATCCTCCATTTTGCCACCCTTAGGGATGGATTTTTCCATTCAAATTCAAATAGGACTAACTTCGAAGTACACCCTATCCAATGGGAGAGGAATCATCGGAATCAAACTGCTCTGTGAAAAGATATACATAAAAAAACGACTAGAGAACCTCCTCCTTTTTGATTTCGTTGGTTAAAAAATGAAGTATCTGGCATAGTGAAGATTTTTATTTTCCATTGGCGTATGGTGTTGGGAGGAGGGGGAGGGTTGAAAATGCCTTTTTTGGGACCTAAGTAACGTTCGTCGTCTGGCTAGTGTCTTTGATTTAAATTGTACCTCCTTGGTCTTGTCTTGAAAACCTCTCTATACCAGTCCTTGCGAACAAACTGTTGATTTTGGCAACGGTATCGTGAGAAATTGGTGCTCGATCATGATGGCTTTCATTAAATAAGCGGATAATTTCAACTTTTTCTTCAATTGTAAGAACTACTCTTCGGTGTTGTGCCATTTTATCAACAGGTATGTAACACTACTTGACTTATTGACAATTCGTAAGAATTACAAAATGTCAAACAAAAACTTTTGTTTCAAAACACTCTTTGATTAATTTGCTTAAAAACAACACAGGTCAGCATGCCAACGGTAACAGAGCACGCGTATCTTAGCAAAATTTCGAAAAACCTAATTTGTAGTATAAGGGTAGTTGCGAGGATACTGAATTTAACGAAAGGGTATGGAGGTTTTTGAAATGCAATAGGATTAGGGCATTTAAACTGAAAAGTTCTGCTAAAATCAGCTCTTGAGATTTTGAAAATATGAATCAAGGGGTTTTTGAGGATACTAATGCTCAATCTGATAGAAAAAGTTATCTAAAATAATCCCTAATATCCTTTTCCCAGAAGAGCTATTTTTTAGGACTGGAAGTGTAGCTTTTGAAAACTCAAATAGAACAAAACCTACCAATGGAAATGGGGAAAATGAATTTCTTATTATGGGATCAATCATAGAAAACCCTCATACGAGTCAACGTGAGATCGAGAAAGATACAGGGATAAGCAAACGGAGCATTTCTAGGGTAATAAAAAAATACAAATTTCACCCGTACCGTATTCAGCTGCACCAGGAATTATATGAAATAGACTTCCATCGACGAATCGAGTTTTGTCTAAGGGTTCTGGACAAGTTTAATGAAGATGAACATTTTTTGAATTCCATTTCATTTTCTGATGAATTTTCATAACAATGGCTTAGTGAACAGACACAACTTCCATTATTATAGTGATGTGAATCCTCATTTTTTCTGCACTCTGGATCACCAGAATAGATGGTCTGTTAACGTGTGGGGAGGAATTATAGGTACACAAGTTATAGGACCATACTTTTTTTATGGAAACTTGATTGGTCAAAAAATTTTACAATTTTTACGAGACGATCTGCCTGAGCTTCTGGAGAATGTGCCGCTAAATATCAGACAACGGATGTGGTTACAATTGGATGGAGCTACGGCACATTCCAAATTCAGTGTCAGACAGTTTTTGAATACGTGCTTTCCGAATAAATGGATTGGTAGGGGAGGAGTACAAAATTGGCAAGCGAGATCATCAGATTGGACTTGCCTCGATTTTTTCCTATGGGGATACTTGAAGAATGAGGTTTACGACACTCCTCCAACCACACTGGAAAATATGAAGGAGAGAATAAGGGCTGCTTTTCGAAGAGTGACGCCTCAAATGTTATTAAATGTTAAGAAGTCTTTCATAGAGAGAGGATGGTTGTCATTTCGGGCACCTACTTTCAATTAAATACATTTGTGTTTCATATTTTGTTGTTGTTTCAGTTGAATAATTAAAAAAATTTGTATAGTCTGTTTAATGAACTACTGTCAGAATATGAATGTAAATGATAACTTCGTTTTAGTGAACAGTAAATATTTTCGATGAAGTGAAGTATAACAACTGTCAATGAGAATTATGTGAGCAAATCAAATGCATTGAAATAAGAACTACTATTTGAAAAAGCCAATATCTCAAAAATTATTTGGGTTAGGTATAGGGAACCCCTATATGAAATAAAGATAATTGAATTTTATATTGTTCAGCCCAAAAAAATTCAGGATGTTCTATTTGAAATAACAAAATTATCTTTGTCCGAAATTATAAAAAAGTGACAATGATTTTTGAACATTCTGTATAATATTGAGAAACGGGTTTTATCGAAATCATTAGCTCAAAACCTCTTTTATGCTTGGTCAGAATTCGAAGGGATGATTTCTATACATTTCGATGTTATTTAGTTTCCAATTGTACATAGCATTTTCATAAAAACTGAATAACTCGAGAACGGTTATAGTTAGGTACATAGTACCTTATAAAAAATCATATTATTTTTTCCTGACCTATTCAAAATTTTAACGAAATACAGTGTGTTCCATTTGAAAAACACAACTTTGATATGTCACACTTTTTTGAGCCACCCTGTAGACTTCAAAATAATTTACTTTTGCAGCCTTAATCAATATACATATAATGAAATGGAGAAATTCCCGAAAAAATTAATGGTTTGGTTTACAGGGACCGTGTCGTATGGGGTGCCCCACCCTGCATAGTAGAACAAGTTGAGTGGAAACCGTTTGCCGCGTAAACTCCGTTGACCGCTTCTTGCATAAATTAACATAAATAATAATAATACATGATTTTTATTGCTTTTCAGGTGTTTATCTGTATTTGTATGTTCAACATGACATATTGGAGACCATTATAAAAATTTAATTTTCATTTTATTTACAGCAAACATTGAGCATCATCATTGACTCACCCTGTAGAAATACAACTGTATCGCAATGCTGGAACATAACATACCTACTATGATTTCATCAAAAACGAATTTCCATAATAAAAGTGCCATGTCTTATAATAAAGTAAACATATACACGTAATGTGATGTGCAAGTGATGCAGGTCATAATGACTTCATGACGGAAACCGTTTTCCGAGAAAACCCTGTATAACGATGAATCTCGGCCATGCTTTGCGTTCGTAATTATGGCACCTGCTGAATTAAGGTCACGGATTGCTAGTCACGTCGCCCTAATAAGGAGTCGCTTGAAAAGCAAGAACAAACCGAATGACGGTTTTTATTTTGAATAGAGCTAAGTGTGGGAGTTGAAGGAAGCCGTCTATTAGGTTTTTATACCGGCCGTGATTTTATACTATGAGATATGAGAAAAGAACATCCATGGAATCAACGATCATGTATGGCCACTCTGCATCGCTAAATGTATTAAATTTTAGATCTGTAAAAGGTGGACATTAAAAAATAATACTGTTGCGATACTGGGTTTGTTTTTATTACAAATACTCGATTAATTATTGTTGGATTATTACACTTCGAAACGTGACAGGATTATTTCGAAATTTTGTTTTATTAGGTAATTAGTTCTCCTCTATCAATCCAAAAAAAAATCAGGGCTGTGGCATTTCTGATTATATTGAATTTTTTTATTTGCTATTGTTTTCCGATTATCTGTGGCGGTTTTCGAGAAATTAATTGATTTCCTAATTTTTGTGCAAAACGTAGCTTTAATTAAATGTTTATTACTGCAGTATTTGGATTCCTAGGAAGCTGAAATTCTGGGTGTAGTTTACAAATAGCCTGCGAATTGTCATGTCTAAGGGAATTTGTTTTCTATTATATCGGGTCGACAGTTTCTGATTCCAATACCAAGGAACTTGAGATGGTTTATAATGTTTTTTTTCTAATTTGTCGACATGTTTCGTGCCACGTTGGACACATCTTCAGGACATCGAAATAAAAAACATTTTACTGAGATTTGTCATTAAAACATGAATAAAAAACACTTACTGGTATACAAATTTTACAAATGTATTAAGGTTTGTACATGAACAATTAACGAAAAATCCTCACTGGATTGAATCGATTGGAATTGAAAACATGAGCTTGATGTCTGGCAACGGACATGACTGAAAAACATAATTGGGAGACGAAGATGTAAACTTAGGAAGGGGTGAGACTAAAATGAAGATGAATTGAAATTTTATTGGGGTTCAAGTGGATATGAGAAGATTCAGCTAAAGGTCTTTTATAAAGGTTATCAACCCTGTGGAGAGTTTTGGCGAAAGAGTGGAGAATTGTGATGGAGTAATTGGTAAGGCCTGAGTGAAGTGGATTGTGATTTTCTATGTGGTACTTGTGTTGGTAAAAACGTATTTTTGTATTTTGGCTTTCAGTTTTGACCCATAACTGATGAAATTATTTTGTAATCGTACAAATTTTCTTTCGTTCATTGGATGTTAATCAGGATACATTTCTGGATGTTTTTGCTATAATTTGATCACATCGACCATGAAGAATGAACAGTTTCATCAAAACTATGTTATATAATTAGTACCTTCCATTTTGATTCTATTCAGATCAAATTTTCGTTAATGAAAGCGCAAAAGTTTCATTATTGATGCACTGATTGCCAAATTTTCATGGCAATACAAAATATGGCAAAAATAATACGATTTTTATAGAAACTGGATTTTATTTCGGAAACCTGACTAATTAGAATTAGGAATATAATACATTATTTGAAAGGATAATATATTGTCTTCCAGGATAATCTAATATACAAGGTGTTCCATATAAAAAAATTAACATTACCATTTTTGTTTCTATCGGTAAAAACACAAATTGTGAACGACCCTGTACGATAAAGAACAAATTTTTTCAGACATAACTAATGCACAAGATATTGGTAAACTACACTCAAAATTTCAGATTTCTACGAATTCAAATACCTCATTAATAAACATTTAATTGAGGCTATGTTTTGCACAAAAAATAAGGAAATCAATTAATTTCTCGAAAACCACTAGAGAGATGTATAGAGAAGTGACATACAAAAATGATCAGAAAGCAATTAAAAAAAAAAAATGCAATAACATACAGTGTGTCTCTTTAAAATATCAAAGTTGTTGCTACTTTTCAATATAAGTGGCAACGCCGCATAGCTAAAAATATGTCAGATCGATAGAGCAGAACTAATTACCAAAGGAACCAAAATTTCAAAATAATCCTATGTCCGAACTCCGTAAAAATCTAACCACCATCGACTGTAAAGGACCCTGTATATATACAGGGTGTTAATTAAGTACGTTGACAAACTTCGGGAAGTGATTCTTTGGAAGATTTTAGGACGAAAATTTCATATAAACATATGTCCCAAACGGCTTGGTTTTCGAGGCACAGGGTGATCAAAATAATTTTTTTCAAGAGTTATTGGAGTTTACTTCGACATTTTCGACAATAATCAATTCAAATTAGGCGAATATAATCCATTCAACACGGCGCACGATATAAAATAATTCATTTCTCAAATAATTCACAGGGTCCTCCTTTTTTCAGAGTCAAGGTCCTTCAGAATTTTTTTTTTTCCTGAACTGACAGATTTGGGCCTAGCCCCACCGTGTGACTAGGCCGTCGGGACGGGAGAACCTTAGACAACCCCAGACACCTCTGGGCAACGTCATAGGTCCCCCTCCCAAATAACATGGTAGCGTGATTAGTAGCTTCGGCGAACTCTCACACGAACGGTTACTCGTCAAACGTTTACACGAGTAATATCAGGTCGAAAGTCTGATATGGCGGTGACCCATCAAACGCTGACAGGAGGAGTCTTGTTAACATGGGTACCCAGGGGGAGGAGGATAGCCCCACCGGTTTCACCGCCGGTGCCTCTCCACATGGTGTTGGACTCTGGGGGGCGTGGGCTAGATAGTGGGCCCAATGGAAAACAATACCGTAATTCGGTAGAGACGGGGGAGTCTTTCACCTATGGGTTGAGGTGACTGTATTCCCTGCTGACTCGGCGGGGAGCGGCGCATTAACCCGCTCGGGTACTGACATCCCATAGCCAGTAGCTTGTTGTATCAAGCGGCCCTACCGTGGCTGAGCTATAACGGTAGCTGGGTTGACCTAGCGCGCTGATTGGGCGTATCTCAATTTCAGATTCCCCCTGTTAATTTAGTAGCACAGTTTAAACCGGAAGGTAGGTCCTGTGCTGCTGATGGGGGGAGGAAGAGCGAAGCCCAAACTGAATGCAGGAGGGTTAGCTCGCGATACTTACGTCTCTTGAGACATGTTTGATGATGATGTCACTGACAGGTTATGAGAAAGGAATATTCAATGTTGTTTCATTTAACATATTTTTGTTCTCGCGAAGTTTTTCATTTACTTGTATGGTTCAGATGTTATAATGAAAATATTAATGCAAACATTTTCCAGTATCGCCAAACATAACGAAATATGAGAATCTATCATTCTCAAAAACTTCGAGTGGTGATTCGTTGAAAGATTTCAGGTCGAGAAGTTTATATAAACATATGTCCCAAACGGCTTGGTTTTCGAGGTACAGGGTGATCAAAATAAATAAAAGTACCTAACCCCTGTTAACTGACCTTGAAACAATATAAGCGCAATTGAAAAGGGAAACATTCTCAATTGAATATTGAATAGAAAGATTCCACATCTGATTTTATGAACATCCTGTTCATATTTTCAACAAATCAATTGGCCCAATTATTATGTTTCCAACGATACCAGCCAAGACATGGACGCCAAATCTTTCTTGAAAATTGCTCCCTCTCATTGCAAGCTGATTTTGTTGGGTCCAGTACCGAGTATTTTGCTTATTGAACATACCATTATTTGTAAATCGTGATTCGTCGGAAAATAGAATAAAGTTGATAAAATTTGGGTAAACTCTATGATTTTGAAGCAGCCAATCACAAAACACTACTGAAACTTTGCGATTGTAATTTTCTGACATCACCTGAGGTCCTCAGATTAGTTTACGTCCGATCATGGCCACCTAGATGCAATATTAAAAGTTACTCTAAAAAAATTAAGTAGACGTAAAAACTTTTCAAAATGTCACATTCTGATCCAAAAATGTTAACAGAATTTATAAATTCAAAACCGTAACCATTTCAGGTGAAACCGGAAGTGACATGAAAATGAAAAATAAGCGAAAACTCTCCTCTTCATATACCATTCACCTATACCAAATCTCATTTTGATACACCTAATATTCTAGAAGTTATGACTTGTCTGTTGGAACGGGCAACAAATCAGTTATGTATTTCAATACAACCTAAAATATTTTAAAATATCAAATATTTTTTTCTTTAGTTTCAGTCATTTTATATTTTTCAAAGATTTGCAATATTCGAAAGGAAATAGGAAACAAAAACAAGCTTAGGAAACACAAGCGTTTTCTGATCGACCATTGTCAATTTGCATTTATTTTAAAATAATTTTCTGTAATAAACGGAACCTATAAAACGCTCAAATGCAGAGTTATGGTTAAACCGAGTTTAAACTTCGGTTCAAACTCAAGTTTAAACCAACCTATAAACTGAACCTATGAAAGTGGGCCTCAGGCCCACTTGTATAGGTTAAGTTTAAACCTCAAGTGTCAGTTGAACTTTGAGTTAATGAATAAAGTTCGTTGTATAGGTGTCTGTAACTGATGTTTTTCCTGTAACCTTTGAATAATCATAAACAATAACGAAAATTCACGGTCGGAGGAATGTGGAAAACACAAACAACTAGTCTTGATTGTAACTTGACTTGTCTTTTTTGTCAGTACTGTCAATTTTCCTTCAAAACTAAAAAAATATTGATGAACCAATGTGATTTGGAGTTAGCTACAAATTCTGAAACTGGAAGATATACAAGAAATATTTTTAATTTTCATCGGTTTAAACTTGAGGTTAAATTACAGTTTAAACCACAGTCTAAACTACACTATAAACGTAACCTATACAACTTGCCCTTAGTGAAGTACACTGTTAGTCCGTTGGTCGTCCAAAGTAGTGGTCCCGGGAGTCATGTAAAACATTTTTTATGATTTTGAAAATGGTTGACTTTTTCATACACATAAATACCAAGGAGAGAACTGATAGGAATAATAATGAAATTGTATGGTCAGCTTTACAGACTGCAGTGAACATAAATCATCTGTTGTTGAAACTGAGATAAAAGCGTATATCATGCCCTAGCATCTCCCGTAATATCAGCGTGAAAAATTGAGTAATTAAAACATTGAACACATCGTTGAGATACGGTCTTGCCACCGGAAGCGAAAAAACTTGTCGGTAATTGAAAACAATTGAAATGTTGTACAGCGTGTAGAGGAAGTAGGCTAGATAAACCGCTATTGCAACGTAACTTGCTAGGTGCTCATGTTTTCACTATAAAAAACAAATTATTTGTATGTTATTCTTTGCGAATACAGGGAGTTTTTTTTAAATTTGCAGTATAACGAAATTAGGAAAAGGAAGAATAGTCACCAGCAAATCCCTCGTAGACTATTCAATATGTATACCGGCCGATATAAAATTCATATTTTTTATAAAAGGTACTGTGTGTTCAACTCTAACGGATCTGGGTTTTTTCACAAGCTTTTATTCAGTTTCACCTACCCCGGAGTCTGTCTGTCTGTAATCAAATCTTGTAAGTTAAATTTGACCCACTTCCAGTTGCCTGATTAACGTGAAATTTGGCAGGTGTTCATAGTTCTCTTGACAATGCCAATTGGTAAGTAGGGGTTTTCGGGGCCGGAGATTATGAATTTCATATCAAAATTCACAAATTAAAGATGGCGGCTCCAAGATGGCAGACGGGTTTTGTAATTATGGTGCGATTCGATTCAAAATTGGTATGTATATTTTCTGTAAGTTCTGATCTATCTAGTCCTTCAATGAGGAGACCATCTGAAGATTAACTCATCCGTCATCTTGGAGTTGCCATCTTCAATTTATGGAAAGGAAACTTGATTTTATGGAACAAAAATCTAAAAAGAAAAACCTGAGAATATTCAACTATAAAGAAAAATCGAATGAAGACATTGGATCAGATATAATCAACCTCCTGAATACAAAAATGGAAGTGAACCTATCAAATAATGACATAGAACTCTGCTACAGAATAGGGAGAAAACGAGAAGAAGCAAAAGCGAGAGGAATATTTGTGAGATTGAAAAGCTATGAAACAAAACAAGAAATTTATAAAAAGAAGAAAATTCTAAAGGGAACCAACGTTATTATCCGTGAAGATCTCACAAGCCTAAGGGTTGAGCTGTTGACCAAGGCCATCGAGAAAACATCCATGAAGGACGTCTTGACCGACTCCGGGAAAATATGTGTTAACATCAACAACAAAATCATGATCATACGATCCAGAGGAGATTTCAAGAAAATTCTCTGAAATTCAATATATTTATAAAAAAAAAAAAAATAGGAGTACCTACTGTAAAACTACTTTTATTATATTTGTATTTATCTAATTTTCCTTTAAAATTAATATTACCATTATTATTATTTCTTTTTTTATTACAATAATTATACATGTTACAATTTCTTGATATACTAGATACACAAGAGAAAATAAAAACAAAAACCTATAGAACTCTCATAGAGAATAGGGTAAATGACGAAAAAGAAGGCAAAATAGGAATAATCCACTTCAACATTCGAAGTATTAAAAAACACTTCGACGAACTTCTCATTTATCTTGACGAACAAAAAGATAACCTAGACGTGATTGTTTCATCAGAAACATGGCATGTTGAACAGGTGAGTGACTTTGAACTAGACAATTACACACTTTACTATAATTCATCTAAACACAATCAAAATGATGGTGTGATGGTATATATAAAGGATTCAATATCATCCAGAGCTAATGTATATCATTTTACTGAAACAAAACTATTGCATATAACAATTGAAATTGAAAATGAAAAAATTGGCATAACTGCATCATACCGTCCCCCATCGATTGACTTACAAGTTTATATCGAAGAGCTGGGAAACTATTTCTCAGATCTACAAAAGAACAAACTTGAAATCTTTCTTGGTGATATTAATATCAACCTTTTGGACAAACACTCAAATAACGTACAGAAATATATGAACACCCTAACAGAACACGGCTTCATCTCTTACATAAATGAACCTACTAGAATTACTGAACTGTATTCAACGGCAACTGTAAAAAAACTTGGCAATTGATTAATGAAATCTCAAATAATCATAATAGCAAAAAATCTATTTCAAACATAAACATCATGAACGAACGCGGGGAAAAAATAACAGATAACTCTTCTAAAGCAGACGCATTCAATGATTACTTCATAAGTATAGGAAAAAAATGGCGAACCAAATTGATAACACCATAGATCCCCCTCCAAATTTTCTAAACGATATTTCCGTCGGTCCCACAATATTTTTAAACCCTGTCACAAAAAATGAAATTATTGAAATAATTGGAAAGCTAAAAAACTACCCTTTCCCTGGACCAGACGGAATAGAGGTAACCACAATTTAAAAAATCCACATAAACATCATAGCACCATCATTACATATAATAAACTCAACCTTCGAAACAGGAATATTACCAGATAAATGGAAACAGTCAACAATCACCCCCATTTATAAAGCAGGGGTCAGAGAAGAGCTAGGTAATTTCGCAAAAGTATTTGAGCAGAGTTTAAAAAAAGTTTAGTTGAATTCTTCGGAAAACCAACATGGATTTTAAAAAAAACTCAAATACAGAGAATGCCATACTTGAACTTACAAACAAAATTGTCGAGACCTTGGATGGGTCGAGAAAGTGCCTAGCAGTCTTTCTCGATTTAGCAAGGCCTTCGACACAGTATCACACGAGATATTACTAGACAGACTATATCATTATGGGATTCGTGGATCTGCTCTTGATGTTTTGCGAGATTATTCATCGAACAGAAAGCAGGAGGTAAAAGTAGACAATGAACTGAGCAAGTCATTAGAAATCACAACTGGGGTACCACAGGGAACTGTCTTGGAACCGATACTCTTCTTAATATATATAAATAGCATTAGTCGGATAAAAGCAAATCTCTCTGATAAGCTTATTTCATACGCGGATGATACAGCAATTATATTTACAGGCGAAAATTGGAACCAAACATATAATAATGCAGAGGCGGGATTGAAAAACATAAGTTTATGGCTAAACAACAGTCTTCTGAGTCTGAACGTAAAGAAAACCAAATTTATTTCCCTCACACTAGATAAAAGATATCAACCACAAAACAATGCTTTAAAAATACACTCTCCAAGTTGTCGGCAGAAATACCCTGTACTTGCCCAACAATTGAAAAAGCTAAAAAAATAAACTATCTTGGTGTAATACTTGACCAACATATTAGGTGGGATGGACACGTCATATATGTCACGGGAAGGCTAAGAAAATTAACTTAAAAATTTTTCACATTGAGAGAAATTTTGAATAGAAGAAACATGTGCATTTAATAGCACTCACTAGCAGAATCGGTCATACAGTACTGCATTACTGTTTGGGGGGGAATGTTAGACAATGTGTTGCGCAGCCTCCAGGCTGTACAAAACACTATTATAAAAATAATATTTAAAAAACATAGATTATTCTCGAGTGAACAACTATATAAATAAACTAAATTTCTTAATGTAAGAAGTCTATACTCACTACAATGTTTGATATGGATATTCCATAGAAAGAACAGATATGATGGAAAAAAAAAGTAAATACTAGATTTGCAGAAAACTTAGGTTTAAATCTACCGTTATATAAAAAACACCAGACCCAAAGATATGTCTTCTTTTTCGGGCCAAAGCTCTTCAATATGATACCTCCTCACCTGAAAATTATTAGTAAGAAAAGTAAATATAAGTCAAGCATGAAATATTTAATAAGCCAAAATCAAAATCTCATTTTGAGTATTTCCTAAAAAATAAAAAAATAAAAAAAATTTGTTGCCTTTTCCTTCTGGGTTTTCTTGAATCGCTTACAATTGAATTACCATAACGCTCACTACAGTCTCGGCAGTATTATAACATAGTTAGTACTATTCATTATAGCCTCTATCAGGGAGAGAGACATGTCACTAAACAAGCATTTTACATGCTTAGGTGCTATCTATTTCCTTCATCTATGGCATAAACCATTGACAATTTATTGTAAAAATATTTTACGATACTTAAACTGAACTGAATGAACTGAAACTGATCTTCGACCCTGAAAACCCCCATATACTAATTTTGAATCGAATCGGACCATAAACCTAAATCTCGTCCGCCATCTTGAAGCCGCATTCTTGAATTCTTGAATTTTGTTAAAAAATTCATAATATCCGTCCCCGAAAATCCTCGAATACCAATTTTGAATCGCATCGTACTACAATCACAAAACTCGTCTGCCATCTTATAGCGGTCATTTTGTTTTTTCTCTAACAAAAAATTTAAAATGCATTGTCACCGGAATTATGAACACCTGCCAAATGTCAGCTCAATCAGATGTCGGCAAGTGCTCCAAAAATGGATTACGAATTTTGAATCGGAAAGAATGACATACGAACGAAGCGAGTTAAATAAAAGCTTGTAAAAATGCTTAAGCCTGTAAAAAGGCTTTACTTATATATTATATTGTATTTTTATTACTTTTCTATGAATAGATATAAACCCACTGCCAATGATTTTATTCATAAGGTATTTCAAATATAGGTAGTTGCAGGCTTTGTGCAGCATTAATGTTAATCCACGTTAGTCATTCATGGACGTATTTGAAACAGCACCCTCTTGTGTTGCATATTACTACACGTAACCCCAGAGACCCGACCCATATGTATTCTTTTTTGGGATATTGTGGTACAAGTCACTAGAAGTTACACGTGCAAGTTTAAATTAGTTTATATGTCTGGATATGAATTTTTGAGAAATGGCTGTTTTACTAAAACATAGAAAAGTTACTTTTTAGATGATTGGTAACAAAAGCATTGCTGGTTTGAAGGAGCCAAATGACATGTCAGTCAGTCGGTCGTTAAGACAAAAGAAGCCGCCTATGATACAGGGTGGGTCATAAATAGCATATTTCGCCAATCTTTATCATTGGTCCCATTAGTGAGACTGAGCATTTTTCATTAAAAATATTTTTATTGGGAGTCTTTTCTTATGACAAGAATATTTCATTTAAAGGTTTTAACTTTCTTTCAATCAAAACATTTATTGTTTTAAACGTCACAAAACAATTGCGCCGTTAAAAACCGCATGACCATAATAATAATAATAATTTCTTCATTTATCAAATTGAAAAGCACAGTTGTTGCAGTAATGTTACAATGTACAATAATTGGAGGAAAGTCAACCAAAACCATATCTTTATATATATAATTCTACTGTACGTGTGTGGCACTGAACTCCTCCTAAACGGCTGGACCGATTTCAATGTGTTTTTTTGTATGCGTTTGGGTGGCGCCCTGGATGGTTTAGATTCACAAATCAGCCCGGCAGATGGCGCTGCAGTCGGTATCTAGGTTATTTATTTATAAACGACTGGACCGATTTGAATGAATTTTTTTGTATGTGTTTGGGTGGCGCCCTGGATGGTTTAGATTCGCAAATCATCCCCCTAAATGTTAAGGGTGGTCCACCCCCTAATTTTATTTTTATTTCTTAGAAAAAAAAAAAGTTTTTATTTTTTATGATACAGCATTCAAAAATACATACAACCCTGGATTTTCACCCTTCTACGATCAACCCCTATTTATTTGATTTTTTTTATTTCATAGAAAAAACGGGATAGCAGGAAAACGGGATAACGGGAATAACGGGATAACGAAAAAACGGGAAAACGGGATGACAGGATAAGGGAATAACGGGAAAAGGAATAACGGGATAAAAAAAAAAGGGATAACGGAAAACAGGATGACGGGATAACGGGAATAACGGGATAACGAAAAAACGGGAAAACGGGATAAAGAAGGAATAGGATAACAGGAAAACGGGATAACTGGATAATTAGATAACGAAAAAACGAGATAACGGGATGACAGGATAAGGGAATAACGGGAAAAACGGAATAACGGGATAAATAACAAACGGGTTAACAGGAAAACGGGATAACGGGAATAACGAAAAAACGGGAAAATGGGATAACGGGATGACAGGATAAGGAGAAACGGGATAACAGGATAACGGGATAACGGGATAACGAAAAAACGGGATGACAGAATAAGGGGATAACGGGAAAACGGGATAACGGCATAAAGAAAAAAGGGGTAACAGGAAAATGGGATAACGTAATAACGGGAAAACGAGATAACGGGACAACAGGAAGCGGAAGGAGTCAAAAGCGTAATCTAGATGGAACAACATAAAGGAAAACATAGAAAAAAAGAAATTCTACACGGACGAGAGTTTTCGAGAAAAACATTTTAGGGAACATAGAAATTTAGACAGGACAACGTCTGTCGGGTCCGCTAGTGTATATATATACTTATAGATACAAGAGTACGAAGTCAAGACAAGACTAACAAGTAAATAAGTAAATATAAAATCAATTGAGTAATTTATCATCATATCACCTATATTATGAATATAATGAGCTCCACTCAGTCTGTAATTTATAGTTGCTCGATAAATTCCTGAAAAGTGTAACAGTTCATTTGAAGCAGCAGTTTCTTCAGCCTATATTTAAAAACATGAGAACTCGGAGAATCCTTAATTTCTTCATGAAGTATATTGTAGAATTTACATCTATTAAAATCTACACTTTTTTCATACAACGCTGTTCTATGAGCATTTGACACCAACAGACCCTTGGAACGAGTATTGTGGTCATGTTGATATGGTTGAAAGATGGATTTATGTTAATATACATATGCACAGGATTCCAGTATATATGTGCTGGCGACTGCCAGAATATTCAGTTCTTTGAATGCATTCCTTCATGACTCCCTGTATCCTAGTTGAGCAATTATTCTTATCACGTATTTTTGAATTAGGAATACCCTTTGCACGGCTGCACCAGTGCCCCAGTTCAGAATTCCATAACGAATGTGGGAATGAAAATTGGCGTGATACAAGGTTTTCAATACATTGATACTACAATGGTTAGACATGAACCTAATGGAGTAGCAACATTTTTTCAATTTAGTACATAGTGTATCAATATGGGGATGCCATGATAGTTTTCGGTCCAGAACAATTCCGAGCATATTTACTGTTTCAACTGGGCTTATCCTTTCATTATTTAAAGGTATATCAATATTGTTTGGACTGCGAGTAGATAATATGATGATATTAGTTTTGCTTTTGTTGAGTTTTAAATTATTCTGTTCTGACCAAAGATTTATTTTACTGTATATATCTGCTGGGGTTTTTCTCAAACTTTCCATATTTTCTTCTATTATTAGTATGTTGGTGTCATCTGCGTAACTGGTAACAAATGTTGAGGTGTTGTTGCTAATGAATGTTATTCACCAAGAAGAATAATGGACCCAGATTAGATCCCTGAGGTACACCCTGGCTAATTTCAAATCCACTGCTAATACATTTGCCAATTTTGACTCTTTGTCTTCTTTCTTTGAGGTATGATGTAACTGAGTCATGTGGTACTCCTCGGATCTGAATAGTTTTGAAAGTAACAATTCATGGTCTACACAGTCGAAGGCACGAGAGAAGTCTCTGAAGAGACCTCGAACACACTTTTTTTGGTCCAGGGCGTTGACAATTCTGGTTTGGAACGCACATAGAGCTGATTCTGTACTTTTGGACTTGGTGAACCCATGCTGTGATGGCGACATAATTTTATTGTTATCAAAGAAGCTGGTTAGTTGTCTTTTTATATTTAGTTCAAATGGTTTAGAGTGATTTGACAGCAAACTAATTGCTCTATAGTTATCTAAAGTGTTCCCATCACCTTTTTTATAGATAGGGCGAGTTTCAAATTGTTTGGGTAGATTCCCAAGTAAATTTATGGAAAGTTGAAGGGTCGCAGAGTTCATACCGGTTGTTGGAAAAATAGTCATAGCCACAGGCATTAGAGTTTTTTAGTTGTGCAATAATCTCTATTACATCATTCTCACACACACCCATCATGAAGAAGCTCTTTACGTCTGACGGTATATTGTCCCCAAGAAATTTTGAATAATTCCTGTTTATTTCGACTAGTGTTTTCAAGAAATTTTTGTTGAGTTTACCGTTAGATAAACCGAAACAAAAACACAAATCAAATAGAAATGATTCATCGAAAAATACTCTGTGCGGCATTCTCAAGAGGGTCTGATTTATGAACTGTAATAAACACTTCTGGCCCTTATAAACAAGAGATGCTTTCAGGAATGAGAAACGCATAGTTAGTCGATACTCAGCTTTTGTTTGAATCGTTTATATACATTTGAAATAGACGGTTCAAACGAATTATGTATTTTATTTGAATCCCTAACCTACTGATTTCAATAGGTTATGGGCCCAGATTTCGCGTAACTTGATTAATTACTGGAAGTATTGTGATTGAAGTACGCAGTGACCGCAATTCAACAAAAACAATGGCTAAAACTAATGAAAGAAATATTCACCAGTTCAACGGTGAAAGATATGGTGTATGGACATTCTATGTTATAATAATAATAATAATAATAATAATGAAGTTTATTTATCGAATGTACATATAGATGTTATATCCAAACTAGACAATAGCCCTTTGTCCACAACTACGCAGTACACCTACGCAGTTGGGTCACCTTCCTCATATTAACCTTCGAATCCCACAAGCTAAGCAGGAGATAAGATGTTTACTCCAGAATGCCGGCACCAGCCAGAAGACCTTCGAGTCAGCATCTAGAAATCTATAAAGCCAGGAGACTTCGACTTCAGAGCTGATTTTCTATCCAACGATTCTTATTCACACTTCTATTCAAAGTCAGACAGACTTCAGTTCACTTGATTATATATTGTATTATTGTTATATCAGTAAAATATTGAAATAATAAAAATAATAAGTTCTTTTTTCAAAAATACAAACGCACAAGCCATGATATAACATAGATAAAGTTTAGGTACATTTAGAAACATAAATAAACAAGAGCATCACAGAAGCAATGACATAAGTATCGCTTGTGCGTGATATAGCCAGGTGATCTGAATACTAATTCTAAAATATATTATATTATATAAGGGATAGTAGATTAAAATTATAATACATGAAATAAATTGGGTAAATATCATAGTTGGGTACGGGTGTTGAATGGTTACTCGCGGAATTGAATATTTTATACCTAATTGAAGAAGAAATTCCTGGTGAACCTAGTGACAGTTGGAAGAAACATGACTTGAGTGCGAAAGGTGTTATCATAGAATACCCAAGTGATTAATGTTTGGGATTTGCAAAAATCAGTCGACCGTATTGAATAGTCTGAATTTATGAAAGAAGTTTAGCACTCAGTTGGCATTAAGGAAAGGGCTTCTTTGTCTCAAGTTTAGAGGAGACATGAGTTTAATGCACCACTTCACACGTTTTGATGACGTCATATCAGAATTACTCGCTGTTGGAGCCAAACTGTATGAAATGGATAAAATACTCAAAAAACACACAACATCGACAAGTCTAAGGGCACCAAATATATTTAGTAGTTCTCACACCAACGAAGGAAACTCTAAATCAACTTCATATAGAAATCCAGAAAACAAATTCTTCAAAATAAAAGCAAATAACACAAATAGAAAGGGGGCAAACAATATTCTCCATATAAATTAACCCGCATGTGGCCATTATAAATAGAAGATTGAAAAATAACGCAAAATCCATACGGTTCGCACCAAACCAACACTGGATCCAGGCAAAGTTTTGCTTTTATGATGAGCCATAATCGTTCAAATACAAAATGGTAATGAAGATGCATCATTCCTGCTAGACTCTGAAACAACTGATCATATCAGGATTTGTTTACAGAAATCTACAATCTACCTACTCCCAAAGAAATCACTGTGGCTAAAATGGCACTACCGTTACCGCAACAATTGAGGATCGAAAGATGTATCAGACAACCTGATTTTAGTTCCACGTTTGCAAGAAGAGGGCATGGTAGCGATATTCGATAAAAAATGGCGTAAGAATTAAAAAGAACAATGTCATCATCACAACAGGTAAGCCCATAAATGGTTTAATAGGCATATATTTTCAAATGCCTAAAGACCATGGGAATATAACTACCAGATATGCACGATTAGGACACCTAGATGACCAATCATTTTAAGAATGAAAAACTGGAAATGTTAGAAAGTTTTAACCATATACATAAATCCAGAAAAAAATGCATTATGTGAATATATGTGTATATATATGTATATATGTGAATATATGAATCTTTGGATACAAACTAGATTGCTATTCTCAAAATCTAAATCAAAACCCATGTGGAACGACCTTTATTCATGATTCATAGTGATGCTTGTGGTCCGATATCACCTCCCACAATTGATATCAGAAACTATTCATCAACGATTCAATACATCATACAGTAACATATTTATTAGAATTCAAATCAGAAATTCTAAAGGTGTAAAGATTTCGTTGCAAAAAGTGAATCACACTTTAATGAAAAATAGTATATCTCAACTGTGACAAGGGAGGTGAATATTTGTCGAACGATTCCAAAGAATATTGTATTCAGAAGGGCATTACTTTCCATTAAAATGTACCACACACATCTCAACAAAATGGTGTCGCAGAGCAGATAGAGGTGAAGCTGTCTTAACAGCTACATACATACCTAACTAATATGTTATCAACCGTGCTCTGCACCTCAATAAAACACCATATAAACTGTGGCCCAATAAAAAGTCCATGGTTTATGTCCACCTTAAAACTAAGAAAACAAAATTTGACGAAAAGTAATTTGAAGAAATCTTAGTGGGATATGCTCCCAATGGATAAAGTGTGGTATGTGGAAATGGAAAGTTTTCTCGTAGCTCGTGACGTAATTGTCGACGAGGCGAATTCGAAAAATCTAGATCTGTAGAAAGTGATTCCGATGCAACTTCGGAGCCTAAAACTAAGAAAACCGACTCAAACTCGGAAATAAATGAGTTAATTCTTAATACAACAATATTCCAACGTATCCACACATCACAAGACGACTCAAACTCGAAAAAAAAAATATTAAAAAATCACTAGATCTGTAAAAAGTGATACCGAAGCAACTTCGGAGCCTAAAACTAAGAAAACCGACCCAAACTCGGAAAAATTAGTTAAAAATCACTAGATCTGTAGAAAGTGATACCGAAGCAACTTCGGAGCATAAAACTAAGAAGACCTAACTAAAAAAAAAATGTTAATTCTGAGTACAACAGTATTCCAACGAATACACACACATCACAAGAATTAAATCCTTCCAAGTTAAGAAGTGAGAGAAACAAAAATCATTATTCGCCCCACTATACTGATCAAGATTTAAATATTATATTTTTAGTACTTAACTTTGTGTACATACTCTCGTGAGTGCAATACCAAAGACCCACAAAGAAATTAAAACAAGGGACGATTGAGATCAGTGGGAGCAATCCAAAAATGATGAAGTTAATTCACTCACCTCTTAATAATAATTGGTCGTTAGTAAATATACACATTGACAAAAAAAATTGTCAATCCCAAGTAAGTATTTACTATAAAAACATGGAAATATTCATACCTTAAAAACATATTTTAGCCTTCTCCAATCAATAGATTTATGTATCCATCACATGAACGTAAAAACTGCATTTCTGAATGGCTTTTTGCAAAAGGAAATTTACATGAAAATTCCCGAGAGAATAAATGCAGACAAAGAAAAATAAAGTGGACACTGCATAAATCAATTTGTGATTTAAAAACAATCAAGATGCTGCTATGAGCATTTTGACAAAACGATTGAAAAGCTTAACTTTAAAAGTTCTTCAACTGATCCATGTTTGTATATACGAGACAGAGGTAAGATAAAGAAGTATATTCACGTTATCTTTTATGTCGATGATATTTTGATTTGTAGAGGAGACTGAGAGGCAATGTCAGGATTCAAAGATCATATTTAAAGACTCGATTGAAAAAGAAAGAAAGATTTACAGGAAAAATACTCTGTGCGGCATTCTCAAGAGGGTCTGATTGATGAACTGTAATAAACACTTCTGGCCCTTATAAACAAGAGATGCCTTCAGGAATGAGAAACACATAGTAAGTCGATGATACTCAGCTTTTGTATGAATTGTTTATATACATTTGAAATAGACGGTTCAAACGAATTATGTATTTTATTTGAATCCCTTACCTACTAAGTTCAATAGTTTTCATTACATTTTTCAGCTAGCATTGTGTCCTCGATATTGATATCGTGTTCCTTGATAATAATTTCATTCCCTCTTTTGGATCTTTTTTAATATTATTGATAATTTGCCAGGTAGTGTTTGGTTTATTATTTAAATTCAGAATCTGAAAATCATGATATTCCTTCCTTGCATCTCTCAATTTTTCTCTTTAACTCTTATTGAAATATTTGCTGATTTCTTTATAGTTATCATCATATCTAGCAATTGAGGTGTATAATGTTACTTTATTTTTCAAATCTTCTAATTCTGGTGTCACGATATAGTCATTTCCCTTAACTTTCTTCATAGAAAACCTTCTCATTGGGAACGAGATTCCAAAATAGTACAGAAGAGTCTCTGAGAATTTTTTGTATGCCAGATTTGGGCACTCTGTTGCATACATTTCAGCCCAGTCTTCTTGTTTCAAGTAGTTCTGAAATATTGAAATATTTTCTGCACAGTCCCTACGGTAGTCATAAGGATTTTTATGCTTGTCTTTTACTGTCTCATCTTTCATGTTCACAAGCTGCGCAAAATGGTCAGACAGATGCAGGTCCTTCACAGCTACTTCAAAGCACCTGTCACATCTGATCAGAAAATTATCAATGCATATCTCCGAGTGAGGAGTCACTCTGGTTGCAGTTTTCACACAAACCTCAATGTTATAGGATGCTAACAAGTCAACTAACATTGAATGATTTATGCTGGGGAGCAGAAAATTCAAATTAAAATCTCCACCTATGATTATATCAAGATTTTCACTACACATTTTTGTTAACATACCATCAAGTAATTCCAGAAATTCCTTAAAATCTCCCGCTGGTGGTCTGTATATGACCACCGCGATAATTTTCTCCGAAGCTAATTTGATACTACAGCACTCCAAGACACAAAATTTTTGTAAATCATACTGGCTAACATGATCTATCAACTCATCATGTTTGTAAATAGCAACACCTCCATGGGTCGTTTTTATTCGACAGAATGAAGTACAGATGCTGAAATCTTTCAATTTCAGAACATCCAGTTGTGTTTCTGTTTGCCAGTGCTCTGTTAATAACAATACATCACATTTTTCATATCTATTAAATACATCATCCAGCGTTAAGATTTTGTTACTAATACATTGTATGTTTTGATGGCAAAAGGAGGGAGATTTTGAAACTTTTTTTCCCACATCAACACGGTTATCCGTATGAACTATAGGGGGATTTTCATTTGTTGATGACAATCTAAAAAAACATCATTGTAAGATTCAAGTTTTTTTGTTTTTTAAACATAAACCGCGTGACTATTAATGGCGTGGCTACTGTCACTTTGGTATGCGGTTTTCCACCTGCTTTACGAAAATTCGTTGTCCAGATCCATATTCTCTACGCTTCATGATAATTCCAGGAATATCTATGAATAGTAATTACGAACCCTCCCCAACGTGTTAATAGCCACGCCGTTAATAAGATAGGATAATATTTTCTATAGCATCTCAATTTTCAATATAAATATTTTAAAAATCAGACATAGGAAATCAATGAAACTAGGGTAATTTACTTTGGAGTATAACTGAAAAATATGATTCAAATGGACAGGTCCATTCAAGAATAATTAATAAACATATATATTAGATGCAAAACCTATTTTAACTTAATTTGTAAACACCGCCCGTATAAAATATGATTGTAGCTTTTTGTAGCTAATCATATTAAGCAATTACTATAAGTCTTCCTCAAGTAGTTTTGTCTCAAAAATGCTGTTTTAAGTGACTAATGTTAAAAAAATTAAGTATAAAAAACTTTTTTTTTAAATAATCAGTGTTTTGGAAGCAGGTCAAAACTTTTAAAGAAAATATAGTTGGATTTAACGGCAATTAGAACCAGGGAGTAAAACTAATTTTTGATCGCTGACGTTTCGGAATTAAATTATTCCTTTTTCAAAGCTGAAATGACCATATTCACGTATAGATTGAAACAAAGAACATATCTATGACCCACCTTCAAAACTAAGTTTTTCCTGCTCATGGATTCAACTAAAAAACTGTTGACTAGTCGATACAAACTCTGGTCGATAAAAACACATTGGCGCAAATTACACATTAAAAACTTTAAAATTGTATATAAACGAATACAGACACGTTAAAATGACAACCGCGTATTATGGTCAATATGCAACTGATCATCCCACCTGAAATATTCCAGCGCTACATAGATAAAGAAATGAAAAAAACAAAACAAATCTTTTGTGTATCATTATCTCAGATCAATATGGTTATTTATTGATCTGAGATCATTATTCAGAAATCTGTTTTTCTTTTGAACCTTTCTAGAATATGGGTGTATATTTTTGTCAGGTTTTTTTAATCACTTTTTTGGTTTACGCAATTGTCATGGAGATTGATTTGAATAATTTCTCCCAACAATCTCTTTGAATAAGTCATCTCTTTTTCCAAAATGTTTACTGAATCGAAATCAAAATTGCACGACAACTCAAAATGATGTGCAGCAAGTGCTGTTTTTTCTTTTTGATTTCTATTCTTTTCATATTTGTGTTGATATATTCTGGTTTTTAGGTATTGTTTAGTTTGCCCTATATAACATTTCTCACATTCAAAAGGAATACTATATACATATATATACATTTAGAACAACAAACACACTGAGATCTATACTAACACAAACAAAACCAGAAAACACAGAAGAAAGTACCAAAAACTGTGTTTACAACATACCTTGTTCTTGTGGTGATAGTTATATAGGTGAAACGTCAAGACCATTGGAAGTGCGCCAAAGTGAACATCAGAGTTTCATCAGAAATCGACAAATAACTGTATCGAAAATTGCAGAACATATCCTCACATCCAATGGCGATCATACGATTGAATGGAATAGGACAAAAATCTTGATGAAAGAACCACATCAAGAGAGGAGAAAATTGAAAGAAACGGCCTGTATTCTTCTTTCCAATAACAACTGTTTTCAACAAATTCTGTTGAAATGGATCATACATGGTTACCTTTACTCAGAGAGGAAGTGAGAAATGGTAGAATGCTAATAAACTGATCTGAACAACACCCCATATATCAAATGAGCAATACGTCACTCTCAAACTTCTTTGGCAGATCTCACTTGACATCCGTCAGTTGAAAAAGCGAAAAAGACTCTGCGAGAAAAAATCCAAATTATAAAACAATTAAAGGAGATTCAGAAGATTTTGAGAACGGGGGCAGATATAGTCCCCGAAACGTCAAGCAAAAACTATATAGAGAAGTATCTTTTGAATTAAAAAAAAAAAATTCTTGATAAGCAAATTCAGAAAACGGCAAGTTATTGACAAATTGAATTATTTTTCTATAGGAAATATAATTTGGTGAACGCAATAACTTATCGGGGTGAACTAATCAGTTTGCCCTTTCTACACTTGTATAGATTTTCCTGATTATATTTTCATTTTCAGACTGTGGAAGGTTACCCAAAAAACATGTCAAGGAACGTTGTTCCTCCACAAAAAACCACATTCATTCAATGAATACTATATATTACACATGAATCTTATTTAACTGGTATCTCAAATTATACACGCAGTTAAAACTGCGTGTATAATTTTTCTGTAGTTTTCAAATTGTAAAAAGCAAACTTGTGAAAATCAGTTGATAAACATTTTTTAATTTTATATGAGAATCCATCTAGGTATGGAAATTTAAAATAGTAACACTTTTCTTTCGGAAACATATCCTGCCTATCTGTTCTTTGACGTTTATTAATGTTACTATTAATTAATTTCGTGGGGTAGTTGTTGTTCCTCAACAAGTTCTTCGCGAGTATGTACCCTTGAAATTAAGTTGGAGGCTCTATTAACCTTTTGGCTGAAAGAGTGTTCTGAGAACAGTTAGGCTGGATATGTTTCCGAAAGAAATGTGTAACTTTTTTAAATTTCCATACCTAGAGGGACTCTCATATAAAATTTAAAAATGTTTATCAAGTTTGCTTTTTACTATTTGAAAACTTCAGGAAAATTATTTACGTAGTTAAAAGATGAGATACCAGCTAAATCAGATTCACGTGTAATATATAGTATTCCCTGTGAATGTGGGAAATGTTATATAGGGCAAACTGAACAATACCTAGAAACCAGGATATATCAACACAAATATGACTGCTATGAAAAGAATAGAAATAAAAAAGAATAAACAGCACTTGCTGCACATCATTTTGAATCGTCGTGCAATTTTGATTTCGATTCAGTAAAAATTTTGGAAAAAGAGAAATCTCCATGATAATTGCGTAAACCAAAAAAGGTGTACACAAATCCTAACAAAAATATACACCCATATTCTAGAAAGGTTAAAAAAAACAGCAATGCTATTATTTAGTTACTAATCATCTAAAAAGTAATACTTTTGGATAAGTGAACCGGACTGTTTTTTATTGAAACAGCCATTTTCAAAAATTCATATCTCTGAAACTAGACATAGAAACTAATTTGAACTTGCACGTGTAACTTCTAGTGACTTGTACCACAATATCCCAAAACATTTCAAAATTGCCTGAGAGCCATTTTCCTACGTATTTGGTGTGGGGTTCTTCAGGTTGTTCCCAGCACATTCGCGATAACTATGAAATAAAAATTATTTTTTCCTCACGATCTTGGTGAGAGTACCAGGTCATAGCTATGAAATTGTATAGGGGTAACATGTGATATATTTTTGAAATCAGGAAAAAAGATCATTCCAAAAATTCAATAATATACAGGGTATACCAATTAAATTTTTATTCCTTTTCTATCCCCTGAAATCTGCACGTGATTGTATTTTTGATAGCATTTTATCAAAATTCAGTCATAACCACAAAACTTTTACATTCAACTTTTTTCTATGGGTAATAATAATGATGATAAGGGTTGGGTAATCTATTGTCAATAACCATCTACCATAAATAACTATTCAATGATGGAAGTCTATCGTTTCAATGAAATATTTTTGTTGAAAATCCCTAGACAGCATTTTTTCTGAAGACCACAGAACTACCTCAATGAGGGGGTTGATTTGGATGACTTCCACGGTTATAATACCAATAAGCACTTGAGTACAGATTGAAAATATGAATCCTAAACCTATTGTATAAAGGTTTATCATATGGTCAGCAAATTATCCACACCTATTTCAATAGATATTGTCAGATTTTCGAGTCTTAGGCCAGTAGAGATAGCTCAGATCAATAAGAAAGTACTTATTGATCTGAGAGAGATAGACATGATTTTCCCGAAATTTATTAATAATTCCAACAAAAGTTTCAAAACTTCAGTAGAGTGAAGAGGACTTTCATATGATATGTAGTCTGATTTTGCAACCCTTTTATCTTAACGGAAGATGTTGAAAATCAGGATTTAATGAATTTTAACATTATTAGCGCGGAAAAATTTGCAAAAGTTCTGCAAACTTTCGAAGTTTTGAAAAATGGCAATTTACATCCTCTGATAAATTTTCAACCACTCATGAAAAACGGAAATTCTGTTTTATCGAAAAAAAATTGTTGTTAGTCCTAATTTTTCGATAAAAATTCCAAAAGTTCTGCAAACTCGGAAAAATAACTGAAATCATATTTTGACAAGAGTTTCAATTTGCAACCTCTTGCGTCAAACGGAAAATATATTTTTTCATTAAATTGATTTTTTTTATTGAAATAAGTATCGAAACTATTACAAAAGTTTCAAATAATGGTTGCAATTGGATATGTCCTGACGTAGAATGTTTTCATTAATTTGCAACCTAGTTGTTACACGGAAACAGGGTAAAATCAAAAGAAACATATTTTCGTATTTGTACTCTACCAAAAGAAGCAAAAGTTTTGCAAATCGGGCAGACAACTCAATTTACCAATTGGTGGCAGTATAATGATTCGCAAACTATGTTACAATGCGGAACATTAGGAATTAAAAAAATATTTAACACCTGTGTTATCTGAATAATAAAAAAATGTATATACCAATTGAATGACATTCATTGGGTTACCAAGAAGAAGCTCGTCAACTGTAGGTGAAATCATTCAATGTTGAAAGCTAACGTTTTCGATATGAATTCAAAACTGAATTCAAAACATCATATTACAATTAGGAATTTGCATAAAAAAATTCATACGAGTACGTTTGATGAAGAATCGAGAATCTCCCGACACGTTCTCATCATTTCCTTGATTCATTAAAAAATGCAGGAAATATTGAGATTTCAAAAACACTCGTACGATTAACCTACAACTGTGTTACGTCACAGTGTTCTGTTTACAGAGTTTGAATCCACAGCAATTTAGTAACATGATTTATTACCAAATAACCAGAAGACTGACAATTGTATTTTTATGACAGACAACTATTTAACTAAACAAAAACAATGCACATTCATCTAATAGTCCTGGAGCTACAACTGAAGTAGAATTGCCTTCCAACATGTTTTTCACTATTTATTTAAAAAAAAATTATAAATCAAGAAAATTATTCTTACGTGTCGATTACATTTCAGTCCTCCATTCGGATTCAATACAATTTTTCATGTGAAACCACAATTGGAGTAGGAAAGTCGAGTGGAAAGGTGAATTATAATTTTATTCAATTCCAGAAATACATACCTGTAAAAATTTAATTTGAGATGTAATATCGATTTCACAAATTTGTATTTTTCATGTTTGATGATGAAAATTATGTACTTGCGAGATATACAATCGATAACGTTTTGATATCCTCCATAGAGCATCGATTATTCATTTTAAAATCTCGTCGATTGCTATAAAGTCATCTTGTGACAAGTGCAAATTTTAAATGTCATTTCTAATGCGATAAAAAATTAATGTTTCCGGAGTCTTTTAGCAGGATTTAGCAAAATTTTGTATTCTTTCGATTGCATTCGAAAATATTAGATTACATTTATTTCGCTGATTTCGAAAACAGTGATTGCTTCCGAGATCAATAATTAGTTTCACATTTTTAATGGTTAACGTAATCGTATTATTCTTCGGATGCAGTTTCAATCAACCAGTACAAAATATAACAGATATACGCGATGTATAATCAAGTATTTAACTGGACCACTGTAGATATGTCGGTCTAATATATATCTTGAACCTATTTGCACAATGATTGCAATTTATGGCCAAAAAAAAAAACAAATCAATTGTACGAAAGAAAAGTTCCGTTGAACAATGACTGTTGCAAATCTCTTGCGTCACGTAAAATATAGATCGTAATTTTAATTGCAATTTGCATAACTTTTGCAATTATTTCAGAAGTTGTAAATTTGCAAAAAAAAAATATATTGGTGGATAAATAGGTTCCGTTTTTCGTATGAAGTTGCAAAGTTACATATCTACTAAGACCGATATTCTCTTTATTTGCAACCACAATAAAAAACTTTTGTAATTATTTCAATGCTTGTGTGTATTGAAGATGGGAGGGTCGATAAAAATGTTCAATAAATAAATGATACATTTTTCAGAAATGGTTGCAATTGTACGTGAATATTTTTCCGTTCACTTATCCAATTTTCAGAACTATTGTAATTTTTTTAAACAAATTACAATGAAAAACTTAAACAAATGACAAAAAAAAAATTTTAAAAATGTTGTAAAACACCATTACTATAGGTATGCCTAGTTTGCAGAACTTTTGCAATTTCCAGTGCAATAATAAAGCATGAAAACTTTTTTTGCAATTAAAATAATGTTCCGTTCATTGCACACTTCTGCAAAATTTTATAGTTTGTTTCTATTGATGCACTAACATACCATTGAAGTTCGAGAATTTTTGGAACTAATGTTAATTGATTGTCTAAATCTACTGGCCTATCTTGTTTTCGCAAGATGATAAATAGTTTAACCCCTTGAGATAACGGATACTTTATCCCATTAAATACCGATTAACAACAAATGTTTTGAAAACGCACTGTATAACAAGGTTCAGAGAATGTCGCTAACAAATTCCTCTCATCAACCTGCAGAAACACGCTCTCACAGGTCGACTACAAGAATTACGCAAGATCCAACAAATCCGATAAACCATCAGGTTGACTCATACACCAAAACTTTCATTTCAAACAACGCTCGAGGCTAGCGCGCCAAAACAACGAATGAAAACACCTCTCTCACCTATCCAACGCGCTCCCATTGGTGGAACTACACGCGTCTGGCGCGCAGTGGGGGAACTGCATCCAAAGCCGTCGTCGATTTCAAATAGGATCGCCAAAACAGAACGTCAAGTCAAAGCGTCCTGAACGGCTGACACGATCGCACCTACGTAAGCGCAGTTTTACATAGTTCTGTGGTTACGTACAAGTTCCAGTTCAGTGTGAAAATGGATTCGTTCGTTTGCAAGTTCCTCGTACTCGAAAACAAGAACGTGAGGGTCTTGAAACAGAGGAAAATCAACGATGAAGACAACAAACCGAAACCTATTAAAGAAATCAAAGAAACTTCGATTAAAAAATGCCTTTTCGGAATTCCCAGTCCGGTGCAAACCGAGAAAATGCTGCAGGAACAGTTCGAAATCGACTGTAGGAGGTTTAGTGAAAGATTCGGGATCGACTTGAGGGAAATCGAAGAAATTGAAAGGGAAAGTAATAACGAAAATATCAGTGGAAATGCAGCCCCAGCCTTGAGGAGTTGCGGGAAAAGCAAGAGGAGGGTTTTGAAAGGAAAGAGAAAAGGCTGCGAGGAGAAGAAGAGTCAACTAGTAATGACAGGTTGGTGTTTTCTTTAGTCAACTTAAGTAGGGTTCTGTTGAGTGAGTGAATGAATTTATAAAAAAATTCTTGTACTGAACTCAAACTTACGTAGTAGAATAATCATTGGAATAGGGTGAATACTCTTTTTTTGTACATATTTCCCCTGCATTATATACGTTGTTGTGGGGTCGATGACCGTCATAGTCCTAACTGCACGAACTCTGAGTTATCAGCGATTGAGTTAGTCTAAAAAATATAAAAAGATAATTTGACAGATTTCGATTTTTTAAAACAGAAATGCTCATTATTTGATTTAAATTTGTTATTTTTGGGTGAATATAAGGAAGAAAAATGGGGCGGTCTCATACCGTTCCCGAGTTACAGAACTTATAAAAAAAATTTAACCTCATTTTCAAGCACCGTTTTCTTGCACAAAAATCACTCAAAATGCCTCCTACTTTTTACCAGCATAAACAATACACCCTAATTCACTTATTTTCGGCAAAACTTTTTATCGAAAAAATCCTCCTTCTTACACAGTTAAATTTCACACTTTAACAGATGAAATTTAGTATCTTTGCCTTATTGTTCATGTTGGTAATAAATGAATCACCGCCAACTTTTCGAATTCAAATGTGAGCAATAGTTTCCCCTTCATTTGTGTGTGCAATTGTTGTGGGGGTTGATTCATTTATTACCAACATGAAAAATGAGGCAAAGTTAATTTCATCTGTCAACGTGTGAAATTTGTTAATTTGGAAATGTGTAAGAAGGGGGATTTTTCGATAAAAACGACGATATGTTGTGCAGAGTTGTGCCGAAAATAAGTGACTTAGGGAGTATTGTTTATGCTGGTAAAAAGAAGGAGGCATTTTGAGTGATTTTTGTGCAAAAAAACGGTGCTTGAAAATGAGGTTAATTTTTTTTTTAAGTTCTGTAACTTGGGAACGGTATGAGACCGCCGCATGTTTCTTCCGGATTCGTGTTCAGGAGGCAAAAGCACGTAAGAAAAGTTTTTTCCCTATATTCAGAGTGCATGTGTAGAGTAACTTTATATCCACCTATTTTTGTCATTTCAAACATCTATTCAGTGGGATTTAAATATATTCCATCTATTATTCGTGCGTATTTTGATATATTTGTCTGAAAATTTCATGGAAATACTAACCAACACCGCGAATATTTCTTTTAAATTTATGATGGAGGATCCCTTGTGGTATGGTATGAACCATCACCACTGCGAATTTTGAACAGGTTATTATAACTACTAACATCAATGGATGATTCTCCATTTACAGTGACATATGAAAATGTGATTTTATATGCAATTCTATGCAAGAAAATGACTAGAGAGGTAAATTCATGATGATAAACCATCTGAATGTTAATTATATGTTTAAATTGGAAAAGGTGACAACTTTGACGGGTGTGAAGTTGGTCACATCCATAAGTACACTGATAAAAAAGATCTTGAATACTTTTTTTCCTATTTTCCATTTTTTCATATAGATTTTTATTCAGTTAGGGGCGTGAATACACTGAAATTTCCAATTCCAACTGAAGGTGAGAAAATTTGATCAGACTAATGAATAAGTTCGATTTGAGAAAGTGGAATGGTGGGGGAGTTATTTTAAAAAATTCACACACGCGACAAATGGCTTTTAGTCTAGTCAACAAGTGCTTTTTGGACCAACTTTTTTCAGCAGTCTCCGAAAATCATGATCGAGGTGTCATTCGATTCGGAATGACATCCAGATGATTTTTGAAAAAAATGAAGTTTCGCTTGCAAAAATTGTAAAAGTTATTAACAATTAACTAAAAAAAAGGGGGGCTTGGGTTTTTTGCAAATATCTCAAAAACTAATAAAGATTTTTTTTTTCAAATATTATTAAGATCCGTTTTTATGTTATCAGAAACTGCATAGAAATAATTTTTAATTTTTTTTATCTCTAATTGTTTAAAAAAATGTTATAAACAAATGCGTTGTTTATAAGATAATTGTTTTTTTTTAATGGAATTTCAATCTTTGATACAAATAATGATTTTCAAAAGAAGAATTGTTCCATAAAAAAAAAATTTATTGCTTAAAAACGCATTTATTAATTAACAACTATTTTCTCCCACTTCTAATTAATAGATATTAAGGAACCATTTTTTCTTTAAAAATCATTATGTTTTTGATATTAAAAAAAAACATTTTATTTAATTTTTCATTTTTTATGCAATAAACAATTTGTTATAAACAAATAAATTTTTACCTTATATTTTTTTTTCTATTCTACTTGCTGTCACAAAAACAGACATGATTTTTTTAATTTTCTTTATTATTATTTTTTAAATTTTTAAATATAAGTTCTCTGTAACTTCGTCATTCTTACCTGGTTTTTCATCCTTAAAATTATTATAATTTATAAACTAATCGAGATGCGATGAAAATACTCCCGACTTATTTATTCTCCATTAAATGAAGAACAAATTTAGCTTAAAAATTTAGTTGTTACTTATTTATTTATTAAATTTATAGCAATTGTTGATGAAAAATACTTAGGGAGATTTTTTTTTTTGCTTTAATGCTTAAAAATCTCATCAACCATTAAAAATATGACTACCTCATTCAAGTATCTTATCAATTATTGTTCATTAACATTTTTACCTTTTACATTTTAATATCACTTAATTATACTAGGAAAATTCACGAATATCTAGATTTTTATTTTCAGGTTCTGTTTCTTTAATGTTTGTAAAAGTTTATGAATGACAATCTTAATTTTTTTTCTTTGAAATATTATTGAGACAAAAGAGTCTCCGATAAATTTAAGTTATATAGTACCTGTGCTGATTATGCCGTCTCTATTGGACAACTTGTGGAAACTTTGCTGGGGGACGAAGAGAACGATGAAAACATAAGACAAGAAGGAACTGTAGACTACGAGCCACCATCAAAGAATCGTTCAAAAAAATAAACGGAATGTAAAATAAAATGTAAAAAAAAATATTATAAATGTTAATAACTACTTATAAATAAATTTTGTTAAATGAAAAACAATGTAAAGATCATTCTTCCTTTCTAATACGCTTAGGCTAATGAACTCTGCAAAAAAAAAATGTTTACATAGTAATATTCAGAGTTAATATTTTAATATTTTTTTCAAGCGGATTATTGTTCATTCATCTATTCAGTTATAGTGTCTGAATTTTTTCAATTTTTTATTTTTATATTTAGTATGCTTGAATAATTTTTATTGTTAAAGTGTCCAAAGTGGACGCGGCTTGCCCAAGCCAGAGTACCCGTTTTCGGCCGTATTTTCAACCCTCTGGGAAAATTATAAATATTAATCCTACAATTCCGGGAATCGAGATCTTTATTAGTTTTTGAGATATTTGCATAAAACCAAAGCCCCCTTTTTTTTTAGTTAATTAATTTTTACAATTTTTGCAAGCGGAACTTAATTTTTTTCAAAAATCATCTAGATGTCATTCCGAATCGAATGACACCTCGATCATAATTTTCGGAGACTGCTGAAAAAAGTTAGTCCAAAAAGCACTTGTTGACTAGACTATTTGAATATGTTATTGCTATTGACTTTTTCATCACCGGGGGGGTGAAATGGGGGTTGAATATTTCGAAAATTCACAGAGGCCACAAATGGCTTTGTACACCTTTCTGCTTGTAATATGTTATCGCTATGGGTCTTTTCTTCATCACTGATAAGACGCCAGAATTTGCCAGGCCGTCGAAGGGGGTGAAATGTGAATTTTCAAGACATATCAACTCCATTTCACCCCCAAAACATATTAAAGGTTTTGGCCTGAATTTTCGAAACATATCAACCCCCATTTCACCCCCTTCGACGACCTGGTGATGAAGAAAACACCCATAGCAATAACATATTACAAGCACAAAGGTGTACAAAGCGATTTGTCGTGTGTGTGAATTTTTAAAATAAATAATAAAATAACCATTCCACTTTCTCAAATCGAACTTATTCATCAGTCTGATCAAATTTTCCCACCTTCAGTTGAAACTGGAAATCTCAGTTTATTCACGCCCCTAATTGAATAAAAATTCATGTGAAAAAACGTAAAATAGGAAAACATTTTATTTTTCTCAGTGTATTTGTGGATATGGCTAACTTCACACCCGTACAACTTTGAGGTTTTGTTCGCAAACACGTTTTCAAAATGTTCAACAATCCTAACGTGGAATTTATGGATTGGAAGCTGTAATAACATAAGTATATAAAAAATCAATAAAACGCTATAATTCTTCAACAAAAAACTGCAAAATCTGAGCGATTTTATTAAATAAAAGGGAGAAGAAATTGGAAGATTCAAGTGGAATGACTTTTTTGTAGTGTGTAAAAATAGTGTTACCGAATTATTAGTATAGGTATAATAAGTATTCATCTTTTGAAATAACCGAAAACATATAAAGTCAGCAAAGGAAATAATTACCAAATTTTCTCCAAACTGATGAGCTTAATGTTTTTGTGTTTGCGGTACCCCGGAAAGTTTCAAATTATATAAATACCCATTAAAATGTTTGTTTAACGAGAAGAGATGAAATTTCGCAACCGGAAGTGGAAAAAAACGCGTTTGTGCAGTAATTAAAATTAATTGGAATAAGCTGACTTCTACAGGAAGTCGTCAAGATAATTTGCAATTCATACTTGAATCTAAACAATCCCATATTGAACTAGGTTCCAAATAGTGCAGTTTGCAACATTGCTAATGTCTATATACAAAATTGCATGAAAATATCGTAGGACTGGATTTTGTATGAATATCGATATTGGACGATTTAAGTGGTTGATAATCGATATGAAAAATAATGAATTAAATTCATAGCCGACAGAAGACAATGAGTCTAACGAGCATTAATCACGATTTATAAAGTAAACTTATAATATTAATTAATTGGCCAGTCGGAAAGGTAGATTTCACAATCTCTTATTAAATTCCGAAATTGTTATCAGTTATGCTTATAAGTATATTATGTGTCAGAAAAAAAGATATTTTGTCAAAATCGGTTCCAGATTCAAGTGTGTACTAAATTTCAATGTAAAAGTGGTGTGTTTGTGACTGAATTTTGATCAAAAATACAGTAGCGTGCCGATTTCAGGGGATATTTTTTTTTTCATAAATGTGATACCCTGTATATTATTAAATTTTTGGATGATCTTTTTTTCCTGATTTCAAAAATATACCATATGTACCCTATCTATACGTTTTTGAGTTTTAAAGGTCGAATAACTAGACTAGTTGTTACTGTAAATACCTATCCTATGGTTAACATTTTTAAAGTTATCTATGAAACTGACAACTATATTATGTTTGTTTAATGACATTTCTTTAATGGAATTATCAAAATGGTTTGCAGTGAGGAAGAAAAAGGTCAAATATTTATACAAAAATAGATAACAAAGATTTATTTAGGAAATTTAAATAACATGATAGCGATGAATACACAAATCCTGTGCTGATTTACGTTTATGACTGCTGGTTATCAATTCAACTTGTATATTTGTATGTTCAGGCAAAACTTTGGCAAATAAGCACGATTTTAATAGCCCATTTTTGTTTTGAAGCATATGCTATACCATTGGTGCTAGATAAATTTATTGTCACCATATTCATGGCTGTACAAAAAGTCGATAAACGTAACCTACGAATTCACGACAGTTCTCTTTCTATACCATTTCTACTTTTCTCTACGGTAGGGAATAACTTCCTAATTTTTTCAATTTCGAACGGATAGTTTTGGAGAGTTACGCAAAATATTAGGTTCTACAGATCAAACTCAAATCCTGGTTGGGAGTCTATTACAAAACTATTCAGCAGTTAGGTGTTTGAGAAAAATAAAAACTTATATAAATATTGAAAACAGTACGCCTAATTTTGGCAGTCATTAAACTTAAATAATTACTTATTAGTAGAATACTGACCCTAATAGTACACTCATTGGTAATTAGAACAGAAAATAAAACATTTTAAATTCACGGAATAATCATCCAAATCGTGGTTATTACAAATTGCATATCTAATGGTGTAAAATATCAATAAACTTGTAGGTCAAATTAATTTAAATAAATAATTACTGTATTGAAACTTGGATAACAGTTCTAATACTATTTTTTTTATTTGTTTACACAGTGTAGGAATAAACGTACACGATGCTATCATTATACGAAGTTAGGGCATAAAAATTTTAAAAGCTAGAATTACATTTTGTGCACTTTCAGAACTGTAGGAAATCAATGAAGATCATACCATAAAGGCAAAAGTAATTTTCAGCAATTCAAACAAAAGTAATATTCGAGGAGTGATAAATGAATGATGGTGAAAAAAACATAAGACCAATTGAACAAAATTATTCTTTCGAATCCTTATAATACGATAATACATCGTTGAAATCTCAAAACGTCTATGAGTGTGACAATTTGTACAATGAAAATTTTCAACATATTCGTTAATTCAACTTATTTTACCTACAAATTTAAAAATGAGATGTTCAATTTCGATTATTTGTAACCATATTTCAATTATAGCTCGGCGGATAAAAGAAGAAAGTTTAACTCGACGTTTCTACCGCGACTACGGTCTTCTTCAGGTGTTTCAAGGTATTCTATGACAATAAGCATATTCTACATTTTTAAGGTAAAGTTATTGGAAAATAGGACAATTTGCGAAATAAATGTGCAATTATTATTTCGCAAATTGTCCTATTTTCCTATTTCAAGGGAAATATTTACGTACCTGAAGGTTTTGTTTCCGAAAAACAAAATTTCATAAATGTTTCTTTTACATCTACAATTACTCATATTTTGTAAATTGACCGGTTTTTCTCTAACTGTACTATGAAAATCCTGAATATGATTATTGTTAAGGAATACCTTGAAATCCCTATCGCCGTAGAAACGACAAATAGGTATAATAAACTCTCCTATTCAAATGTAACTCATTTTTATAGAGAAAGAAAGAGTTTTGTTTCTCGCACGAAGTATTTGTGACATCATTTCTCTCCTTTACCCAAAAAGCTTGTCTTAATTTTTTTTGGTCATTTTTATTCAATTCTTTTTTAGTAATTCATGAAATCCGTCATCTTATTGATAATCTTCCGACCAAAAAACAACCCACATTTTGAATGGAATCGGGCCATGATAACAAAACACGTCGTCATCTTAAATTCATGAATTTTGACAAAACATCATGAAGTCCGACCCCAAAAAACCCCACACACAAATTTTTAATGGAATCGGGCTATGATCACAAAACTCGTAACCATTTTGGAGCTGCGATCTTGAATTCGTGGATTTTGAGAAACAAATCATGATCTCCGACCCCCAAAACCCCCACATACCATTTTTTATTGGAATTGGACTATAACCATATGAATTTAAACATAATCGAGCTTATCAAAAAGAAACATTTGCGAACAATATCCATTTATATGGAAGTTTGCATGGATTGTCAGGTGAATATCATTCAACGTTCTGCGTGGTATTTGCTAGGAAAGTGGTTGTTTTTTGCCTGTCGGTCTACCAATTGTGTTTCAATTTATATTGAACCTTTTGTGAAGACGACTTTGTGTGCTTTATGCATTTCATTTCTTAATAACCATATAACATTGGAGCCGCCATTTTGATTTTTCTCTAGCAAAAATGCCATAATGCATTGTCACCGGAATTATGAACACTCGGCAAATTTCACATTAATCGGACAAGTAGAAGTGGGACAAAATTCGATTGTAAGATTTGAACTAAATATACATACCTACAAATGTGAAGTTAAATAAAAGCTTTTGAAAAAAGACATATCTTGGTTATTTTACAACTTTAATGTAGGTGTTCTTTTGTAGAATCGCATATATTGATGTTAAAACAAATTCTCAAGTTTGAAAACACTCTGTATAGTCCGTGTTACTTGAAATAGTACATTGTGTAACCATTTTTTCTTGCGCGTTATATACTATACTTTTTCTACGACTGCAACAAAAATAAAGTCCGTTTGTGCAGTTTCTTGTGTAGAAGTTGGGAATATGGAAGTATTCTGCAAAAAAAAAATGTTGAGTGATTGGTATGGTTGAATTGATTTGTTAGCAAGGATATATTAGAAAAAAATATTATATTACGAAATGCATCTATCTCTCCCGAAATACACATTAAGAGTCAATAACTGTATTTGTAAATGAACACCTTGTATATGTACGATGTAGACTTTCTAGAAAAAAAATCTGCATGAGAACAATCGCTATCGATTTCCGATGAAATCCGTCTCTTAACCGATAAAAATCACATTCGTTTTTGTTACTCGGTTGTCAGACAACATTTCCCATGGCGATTACGTGCGCTTATCTCACGTATAGCTGGCTTTGCATAGCGAAAACATATTTCATAAGGAAACAATAAACAAACGATGGTGTTCACAAGATGGAATCTGTAAATAATTGTTGTTTTCGCTTGTAGCGCGACCCCCTTTCCGACAAACCACAGAGGAAGTTTTGGCATCAACGGTTGTTACTTTTCTTTAGGGAAATGCTCGATGCCTCTTTAAGATTTAATTCCGAAATCAGACAGTGGCAGAAGATAATAGATATTTCCGATTACTCTTTTGCATTCTGTAATGAAATTTGATGAGAAAATCATTCGAAAAAACAAACAAATTTCGCAATCTAGTATCAAACTGAGTTTTTTGAGAGCTGGCTCAGAATTTGTAGAAATAACATTTTATTTGCTAGAAAATTGCAGCATCTAAAAATCTCTTAAGTTTTTTTTTTTAATGGCTTTGACATTTCGTCATTCGGCCAGTCACAAGTTGAGTATTTTTTATGTATCATTTTCATAGTGTTCTGGGTAGGCCTTGTTACTAACCCCATACGCCACCTAGGAGCAGCACTGTTAATTTGAACGCAACAGCGAATCGTCGAGGACCATCCTCGGCCCGGCTACGAAATTTAACATTTAATTCTCTCAAATTAAATAGAAACATTTCTGCCCTGGCCGAGAATCGAACTCACGACCTTTCGATCATGAGTCGGACGCTAACCCACCGCGCCAATCCCCCCTATCTCTTAAGTTCTGTAAACAAATAACACTCACTTATTCGTAACTAATGTCGTGTAAATCTAAACTATTCTTTTTAGTCCTTATTGCCATAATAATCGTTTTTTTCGTTTTTTCAAACTGTAATTTAATTTTTAACTTTTTAATCCATATTACTACAGAAGACTTGAAGAGACTACGGGAGAAAAACTCTTCGATTCGATTCGCCATATCTTTGAATTGTAAATTTTGCTGACAACGTCCTCAGAACATTCACCATATTTACTTGTAGCCTCTGAAAAGGTCCACTATTGCCCATTCACCTCCTGGCTCCATAATCAGATCAGGTCCAAGATATCAAATCATAGTATTGCCATAACTACATAGATAAGATAAGATAAGATTTTTATTGACCTTCAAAGTTTACAATAATGTTTTTGAGACAAGTTCACAACATGATTGTGTAGGTACGTCAAAACTATAGAAAGATAATAATACTAGCACCCAAAATAGTGTATATATGTACATATGTATACAGTGCATTCCATTTAAAACGAGCCACCCTGAATAACTTTTGGTACAATATTTTCAGGAAAAATAAAAAAACCGTCAACAATAGTATAATGTTACTTCCACTATCGCACCCCAGAGCATGTCACCATTTTTTTTAAATGGATCACCCTATATTGTTTCGCATTACCATATGCTCCATGATGAGCAGATTTCAACAAAGTATAAAACATATGGTCTGACGCATATGGTTCGGGAGCTACAAATTATTTGGTTGAAAACGAGCCACCCTGAATAACTTTTGAAACAATGATTTGCAGTAAAAATAAAAAAACAGGTCAACAATTTATACAGGAGGCCACATTTTGAAATATTCGTTCTAGAGAAAAATGAAGCAATAAATCAGAAAAAGATAGATGACTGACCTTTCCACCAACTTCCATACAATGGTACAAACGAGCTTCCATTGCCGCCCTCACATGGTTGAGAATCTCGGGAGTTATTTCTCTGCAATGCCTAATGATAGTCTCTCTCAAATCTTCTAATGTTGTTGATTCTATCTCATACACTTTAGACTCCAAATTACCTCATAGAAAGAAATCTACAGGAGTGAGATCCGGAGACCTTGGTGGCCATTCTGTAGGACCTCTTCTGCCAATCCAGCGACCAGAAAAATGATCATCCAAAAATTGTCGCACTGGAGCTGCATAATGAGGAGGTGCACCATCCTGCTGAAAAGCTATTTCGTGTTCGAATAAATTCATATCCTCCTCAATTGCCCTATTGATGCACGGTATTATTCGATTCTCCAAAATATACAAATATTTCTCACCAGTCAAATTATCATCGATAAAAAAAGGTCCTATGATGTGGTCACCTAAAATTCCTGCCCAAATATTCAGTTTTTGAGGTCGTTGGGTATGAACTTGACGGTATAAATGAGGATTCGTATCACTCCAATATAGACAATTTTGCCGATTAACCTCTCCATTCAAACTAAACGTACTTTCATCCGAAAAACAAATTTTATTCAAGAAATTCTGATGCATGTTGGTCCGTTCAGTGGGACTTTCACAAAATTCGATACGTCTATCGAAATCATCTTCGTTCAATTCATGAACTAGTCTAATCTTATATGGATGAAATTTGTACTTATGAAGGATCCTGAAAACATTTGTACGACTGATTCCTGATTCTCGAGATAACTTAGTAAGAGATTGCGTATTTTCCATTAGTCCAACGTGCCCTAAAACTGCAATAGAAATAGCTTCATCGTTGACAACTCCTGAACGGTTATGCTTTTTATTGCTAACAGATCCAGTTTCCATAAAGTTGTTCAATAATTCCCAAACGTATTTGTGTCGAACATTTCTTCCTGGATGATTATCATTGAACATACGGGCAGTAGCTCTAGCACTATTTCCATTCTGGTAGTACAAACTCACTATTTCAATCCCTTCTCGAAGCGTATAAACCATTGCTTCTCAAGAATTCACAAAAACAGAAACGCCAATTGTAACTTCACCTGGTAGGTAATCGTTAGTGTAGAATGAGACAAATACAAAATGAAGAGAATATCGAATTCAAACTAAACTAGGCAAAATAGGACTTTTTTGAAGTATACTTCAAAAAAACACCTATGAAACCTAGGTAACAGATTGTACAGAAGTTCATTCAGGGTGGCTCGTTTTCAACTCAAATAATTTGTAGCTCCCGAACCATTATGCGTCAGACCATATATTTTCTTTGTTGAAATCTGCTCATCATGGAGCATCTGATAATGCGAAACAATATAGGGTGATCCATTTAAAAAAATGGTGACATGCTCTGGGGGTGCGATAGTGAATATGTCAAAATGTGTCCCCCTGTATACTATTGTTGACGTGTTTTTTTATTTCTCCTGAAAATCATTGTACCAAAAGTTATTCAGGGTGGCTCGTTTCAAATGGAATGCACTGTATAGTGTATAGAAAATAAAAGATTTTATGTAAGCTAGCACATTATATCCATATTGTATATACAGGGTGTAACTGAATAAGTGTAAAACATTCAAGGAGGTGATTCCTCATCGAAAAAAAGATAGGATCTTTCATATAAAGAAACTTCATTGGAGCATCCCTTGTTAAGATACAGCCCCTTAAAGGGGGTACATAAAATTTGTATAACAATTTTTTTCACAAGCACTGAAAAAGTTACAATATTGAAATTAACCTGACGTTTTGTACTACCAAAAGACACTTAGCCAGTAATTTATTTGGTTTACCCCATGGTTGTAAGGGGTGAAAAACGCAACCCCTAAAATTTATTTCCAATGTAACTTTTTGTCTTATTATTTGTTTACCATTTAAAAATTTATTTCCGATAGCCTGTTTCATTCTAAACAAAAAATGTCTCTTGGGTTTTTTGCCCAAAATAAACCAGTAAGCAGCAAAACATTATTTTACGAACAACTACAGAGATACATCGTCATAAATGCGAAAATACGAAACTAATCTATCTAGTAGGTCGCTATTAGCGATAGTGACAATTAAATTGGTATGACGCTGTCAGTTTGGGAATTTTCGAAATTGAATTAATACTAATTGTGTGTTGTTGTTCTGTTCTTAATTTGTTACTTTAATAATTCACTTGTTAATAAAATGGCATACACAAATGAGGAAATGGCTGATATGCATTACGTTTACGGTCTGTCGCAGGGGAATGGGTTAGAAGCTTCTAGAAGATATGCTGAAATGTATCCTCAACGGCAGCATCCTTCACATAGAATATTTGCTCGACTTCATCAACGATTACGAGAATATGGTTCATTCGACAAAGATCGCAGGATTGTGGTCGCCATCGAGAAATACGAACACCACAGCTTGAGGAAGCAGTACTTAATTTGATTGAAGAACAACCTACTACCAGTACTAGAAAGATTGCTTTCCAGCTAAATGTTGATCATATGACGGTATTTCGAATTTTAAAGGAACAACTCTTATACCTTTACCATCTGCAACGAGTACAGGCACTGTTACCGCGAGACTTTCCGAACCGTCTTGAATTTTGCAATTGGATGCTGGAAATGATTAGAAGAAATTGTGACTTTCTGAAGACGATAGAATTCACAGACGAATGTAGTTTTTCTCGGACAAGATTATTAATTTTCATAATTACCACATATGGGCTGATGAAAACCCTCACGCTATTGTCGAAACTAGCCATCAAGAACAGTTTCTCTTAACGTGGCTCGGAGTTATTGGGGATGATTTAATTGGGCCTCATTTTCTACCTCCTCGATTAAATGGTGAGGCATACGTTCAATTTTTAAGAGAAGTGCATCCAGTACTGCTGGAGGAAGTTCCTTTGGGCGTCAGAAGGGATATGTTTTTATGCATGATGGGGCTCCCGCCCATTTTAGTCAAGTAGCACGTCAGCATTTAACTGAAACATATGCAAATCAGTGGATAGGTCGAGGAGGACCACATAAATGGCCCGCTCGATCCCCGGATCTCAATCCTCTCGATTTCTCTATTTGGGGCCATTCACAGCATTTGGTATATCGTACTCCTGTTCGCGATGTAGAGGACTTAAGAAACCGCATCATCGATGCGTGCAGGGTAATCAGAGAGACTCCAGGAATATTTGAGCGAATACGTGGCTCAATGCGCCGACGTCTAGACGCATGCGTAATGTTTGAAGGTAGACATATTGAACATTCACTATGATTTCTACATGTTGTGTGTTTTGTTATTAATAACTTAGTTTTGTTTATTACCCTTTAATCGTTTAATGCAGGTACTAACTACAAAATAACAATAAATCCAGTTCGCATTTATGACGATGTATCTCTGTAGTTGTTCGTAAAATAATGTTTTGCTGCTTACTGGTTTATTTTGGGCAAAACCCAAGAGACATTTTTTGTTTAGAATGAAACAGGCTATCGGAAATAAATTTTAAATGGTAAACAAATAATAAGACAAAAAGTTACATTGGAAATAAATTTTAGGGTTGCGTTTTTCACCCTTACAACCATGGGGTAAACCAAATAAATTACTGGCTAAGTGTCTTTTGGTAGTACAAAACGTCAGGTTAATTTCAATATTGTAACTTTTTCAGTGCTTGTGAAAAAAATTGTTATACAAATTTTATGTACCCCCTTTAAGGGGCTGTATCTTAACAAGGGATGCTCCAATGAAGTTTCTTTATATGAAAGATCCTATCTTTTTTTCGATGAGGAATCACCTCCTTAAATGTTTTACACTTATTCAGTTACACCCTGTATAGAAAGTAAAAAAGAGCATGTATATTTTAACTAAAACTGAACTATGAAGTAAGCTGATAGAACAAACATATATATCCATTCATGAGAAAACATTATAGCACATTATATCCATATTATATATATTAAAAGTAAAAAAGAGCATGTATATTCAAACTAAAACTTAACTATGAAGTAAGCTGATAGAACAGGCATATTATATCCATTCACGAGAAAAACCATCTTCGATATTATAGAGTGGGTGTCCAAGCAGCGATTTTTTCAAATAGTGTTTAAATTTTTTTGTAGAGTACACATACTAAGTTTCATTTCGATACGACAATCAGAAGTAGGTTAAGAAAAAACACTATCTTAATGAAACGGAAACCGGTTTTGAGCCTTCTGTTAAAAAAAAATTGAGCAAATCATTCAACGCATTTGTGTAAATTCGGGAACTTTAGTGATTTTCGGTTGTGATAGTTTTTAAGAAAAAAAAGTGATATGACGTGATGAATGGAAAATATTAAGAGATTCCCGAATTCTTATGGGACCAACGAGTCTATACAAAAAATATATATTTCATGAAATCATTGGTTTTCGCAAAAAACCGATTCTACGATCGCGAAATTTTTATCCAATTGCCGCTGCCTCCTACATTAAATTGAGACCGCACAGAAGCCGTGTTGCCAATATTCAAACTGTTCACCATCTGCATTTCCACTTTTGGTACATATACGCCTTCAAACTCTAGCTTGGCAGGGTAAGGAATAAATTCAACTGTTTCCTGCTCTCAAAATTGACTTCCAATATTTTATCACATTGTTTATTGGTTACAAGTGAAGCGAATAAAACGTGTTTTTAAAAATCCAATTGGTTGTAAAATATCATAAATATTGCATCTCCATTTCGATTACCATGAGCGCAATATTGCCAAACCTTCCATCATGGCTTGTTGGGGAGGAGGTAGTATTCGTAATGTTTGTTAATCTTGTCGCCTATACTTTTACTTAATGTATTTTAAATTGTGATATCATTAAATCCGACAGACGAGACGTTTAGGAGACGATTTGATTTGAGTTACGTCGACGCATATTATAAATTTGAAATGAATCTTGGAATACTCGAGGATGTTCGGGGAGATTCTTAGTTTTCAGATTTCGTGGGGAAAGAACATAAAATAAACACCAATAAAATGTATTTTTTTTTGGGAAATTGTGTTTTATATATGGTATATTGTTTTGGGAAAAACTTTTTGATTTCTGAAAAAATATTTCAGATGTCGATGTCACAGTCAATTTATTCTGATACAAAAATATTTTCAACCTCATTTTCCTGTTGTTTGAGTTTTTCAAGCCAAAGTTTTATAGCCAAAGAAGGATTGATAAAAATAAAAAATCAATATCGCCATAGAGAAGCAAAAAACACTTTTATCTGATACGAAAAAAATATTTTTTAATGGAACCAATCTAGTCCACTAGATATTATGAAAACGTTAATCGATTTTCGTAGCATTGCCAAACACAAACGTATTCAAGAGGGTTTATATTTTCGTCACTTTTGTTGCGGATCCCACTGTAATAAGAAAGGTCCTCGTTACTTCAACTCATACAAGGGTTCAGCAAAACTTCTAGAATCGTGCGAAATTCCTTTTTGACAAAAACAACTACTTATTTCTTGTGTTCTTTATTATTCATTGCCACTAGTGAATGCTGCAATTCTCACTTGCATTGCTGATTCGAGTAGGTAGTTAGCTTTCTAATGTACAAATAGCAAAATAGACGACAGGATGAAGAGGTCGCCCAGTGCAACGGTCTACATCATAGAAATCACCTTGAAACTTGATGCGATTTTTATTGCCCAATAGATCTGCTCTCACGTCTAGCATAGCAACAAGACTGAGCGTCGTGATAATTGAATACGTTTTATAGTCCAAGAGCTGATGGAATGTTTTCAAACAAGTTGAAATTCTGACGTTTGTAGAAACTGAAGCAGATATCGCATGTGCGCACTATCATGATGAAGAAATTCTCAGATATGTAAGAGTATCAATAATGATACTTGAATATACCATTCGTCCCTTGATTAACTATACATAAATTTCCATTTACCAAAGTCGAGCTTTGTTATTTTGAAGCAATTACAATCGAGCAGCAAACCAGCATTAGATGAAACCACTGGTGCTACAGGCTCGTGGTTTTATCATGCTAGTTCCTCTTAGTTACCGTTAAAAAACAATATTTTCAAAAAAAAATGAGGACTTACGTCTTCTCTTTGATAAAAATTCCGGGAAACGCTCGAAATGCCAAATGGCGGCACCAATATGGCGGACGAACGTAGTAATTCATGGCTTGATTTGATTTCAAATCTACGGTTATTTCAGCTCGAGTTTTTTCCAAAATGAATATTTTTTGGCGATAAACACACGCTTTTTATTGAATTGAACTGAAACATTTGTGCTGTGAACTGTCAGATAACTTGGTTTGTGTGACTCACATCACCTTAAATAGGTTAATAAGCTACGTACATTAAATGAAAAATCAGTATCTTATCAGTAGTAATATCCCTAGGACATTGATAATAGACGAGATAATTTTATGACAATCGAAAGCTCGTTCCTTGGTAGCAAGCAAAGTGCTCGAGAAATTTGTCATAAAATTAAGAGGCATTTGTCAATGTCCGAGAGATATTCGGCGGAAAATTTTTTGACAAAAAATTCATAACTCAACACAATGAAACATTTATTTATTTATTAAAAGTACAGTTAGTGAAAGTACAATTATTAAAATTTAACTCAACATTAGATTCGTTGCTGTTCACTACTATAGAAGATCTATTACAACGCATAATATTTATGATCTTGTTGTGGTGTTCTTGATCGAGATTTAAGTATGGTTTTATACAATTTTGATTGCTTTGACCAGTAATTTTCAGCAATTGTTGTTCTTCTACATCACTTTTTGCCAATTCGCTAACAGCAGTTGATCTATTCGAGTGATTTGTTATCTTTTTGTCCTTTAGATTCGAACCAATGGCCTCAGCAGCAGATTTAGTCCATCCATTTATTGTATTTCTTCCAACAGGTACATTATCGTACCATTTGTCAGTTTCATTTTTCCAGTGTCGATTTGGTTTTAAGAACAGTCGTAGTGAGGTAATATTGTCGCCTCGTTTTGATATCAGTTTATGAAAAAGACGTTCAGGGCAGCTTTGTCTTTACCTATTGGAAACCAGCCATTTACTAGTTGTACAGCTTTTAGAACCACCTTGGCACGTTTTACTGAACACCGGATTGTATTCAATGCGATTTGTTAGAGAGTCATCGTTATTTTTCTCGCTCTGAAAAAAATCCACCAGACAAGCAACTGCCTCTCCTCCTTGCCACGCTAATTTTACAGCAGAAATATGGTAAAATTCACGAATAAGACCTTCAGGAATTTTTTCAACTCATAGCAATATTATTTTGTTAACTTCAGACAAATTTAACGAAACTGAACTGGACTTACGTTTACATGGATCTGCTTGTAGTTTCTTCCTGATTGCATCGCGGGCTGGTTTAAATACTATATTGTCAATCATAATATTATAGTCATTATAGTACTTTTCTTGCAAAGGTTTGCACGAAACGTTCCACATTGTCTTCACCGTTGCTTCTTTAAATTCGGTCCCGTCTTTCTTTCTCATATTGACCGCCCAATCTTTTAGTATCAACGCCAATTCTTCTAAGCTTCTATGTTCATTTAATTCATATTCTCGTTCGCAGAAAAAATCCATAAATATTCCCCAAATATATTTGTGACTGTAGGTTGTATTTATGGGAATTTTTTCTTTGATTAGCGCATTTATACTTCGAACATTCGCATTGCCAAAACGTGACATTTTGAAATTTATTTGGAATGAAGTTGTCAAACTCAATCGTGTTGTCATAGTGATTGATAATTGCACTGAATGCAATTATCAGTGTAATGTTGACGTGATTGGGTGAAATTGTTTTATATGACCCAAAATGACAAAATTTGAATGGTTGTTAGAACTGTCAAAAAAATTTCAAGGTAACGGGTAATTATTTAATTTTCATGATATATCCTTTGTGAAAATTTCTATAACACGTCTGACTTCCCGAATATTTCTTTGGCTATTCGAAAATACTGTTCCCTTGAAATTCCCGTGACAGTTTGTTCTATTTAGTTCTGTAGAATTATCTGCTCTTTCTGTGAAAATTTGTTAAAGCATACGTTGTTTCAGTCATTGCGGTTTGTGACGAAATTGTGGAAATGTATTTTTTGAAAACACATGCGTTACTGTCTATGCATAACCAACTTCATAAAATTATTTCAACTCGTGTTTTTTATGCGGATCTACCTTTCAGTTTCAACTTATATGAAATAAAAATCAGTACTGATAGTCTTCTCAGCATCCTTAACGTGTTTTACAAGATTTCAATTTTTTGGTGAATGCCCACAATCTCTAACTTACCGCATATTCATGTTTTGTAATTTATAGTTGTTTTTTTTGTATATAATTTTGTATATATTCTAAGGGTCGCGAAATATACCATCTTCCGTGGAAAACATAAACGAAATATGCTAGTGAAAATCTACTAATGTTGGATTTTTCTTTTTTGTATATTCCTCTTGGATTGTACGGAGTACGAAACATATACTGTGAAAATTAAACTAAAAATGTTACTAAAAATCTATATTGAATTGAGACACAAGATTTTTCTTTTAATTTCGCTATGAACTCTAAGAAACTTGGGATATACTACAGTTGGATTTCTCTTTGTATATCGCTACCGTGGAAAAATATAATCAAGTATTGTACTGAAAATCCCTATTGAATTTGAAATTAATTTCTTTGATTCTAAGAAATACGAAATATATCATCTACCGTGAAAAAGAAAAGAAATAGATACTAAAAATCCATATTGAATTTTTTTTTTTAAAATTGAATTTTTATGTCCCGACAAAATAAAATTAAAAAAGGTACTAAACATCCATATAGAATTTGGAATTTGGTTTTGTTTGTATATCGCTATGAACTCTGAGAAACTTAGAAGATACTGTATATCGTGATAATAAAATCAAAGATGGTAGTAATAATCCATATTAAATTAGTAAGTTTGTTTTTACATTGCTCTTATATTCTAAGCAACAAATATACCAAATACCGTGGAAAAATTAAACGAAATATACTACTAAAATTCCATATTGATTCTGTAAGTTGGATTTTTCTTTGTATATCGCTCTTGAATTCTACGCAGTATGAAAAATACAATGTGGTCCATAGGTATGGAATAAATTCATTATCAGCGTTATTATGTATTTGCTTAAAAAAACCTGAAATAGGTCGATTTTTATTGTTAATTTTACAATTTATAGTATGTAAATAATGCACCCCCTCTGTATTAAGAGCACCCCCTCAAAAATTTTAAAAGAGAAGGGGGTCGTGGGGCACCTTGTTCGAAAGGGATTTTCATTCTCTGTTCACCAATATCAAGTTTTTTAAATTTGGTGCAACCATAACTGAGAAAATGTATCTTGAAAATGTAAATTTTTTATACTTTACGTAGAATGAAGGAAATAATGTCACATATTGTTTAGGAAGTATTTTTCTCTCTAACAATACGTTTGTCATGCGGTGGAGCTCCGTCTTGTTGGTACCAAATTGATCTATCTATTTCATTTGGATCATAAACATCACGAAAAAAAGGCTGTAAAAAGTTCATCAAAAAATCTAGATAAACCTCACCATAAACTGTGCTTTCAAAAAAATAAGGGTCAATAATTTTGTTGTTAATGATACCAGCGCAAACGTTCATTTTTTAGGATATTGTGTGTGAGGCTCACAGATCCAATGAGGATTTTCTCTGTTCCAATATCTACAGTTTTGTCTATTAACCGTTTCATTAAAATAAAAAGTAGTTTGATCAGAAAACACAATTCTGTTTATGAACTGCAAATCTGCTTCCTTTCTGTCCATCATCAGTTCACAGAATTGTTGCCTTCTATCAGGATCATCCTCATTTAACTCCTGAACCAACTGAACTTCATAAGGATGGTATTTTTCTGTATGTAAAGCTCTCAATATCGATTATTTACTTACATCATTGTCGGCGGCAAGTTGTCTACTTGTTTTTTAAACAAATACATAATAACGCTAAAAATGAATGTATTCCATACGCACTGTACACTGTACTCGTATATCGTGAACAAATACAATGAAAAATGTTACTAAAAATTCATATTGAATTTAGATACATAGCTTTTATTTTTTATATATCGCTATGAACCCTGAGAAACGTGGTTTTTTTTTTTGTTTATCGCTCTTAGATTCTGAGAAACACGAAATGTACTATCCACCATGAAAAATAAATGAAATATAGTACTAAAAATCCATATTGAATTTGTCAGTTGGATTTTTCTTTGTGAATTGCTCTTGAATTCTACGGAGTTTGAAACATATAGGTACTGTGACTGTATGTCGTGGCAAAATAAAATTAAAAATTTTACCAAAAATCCATATTAAAATTGGAATTTTGATTTTTTTTGTATCGCTATGAACGCTGAGAAACTTTGATATAATGTACTTGGATTTTTGTTTGTATATCGCTCTTAAATTCTGAAAAACCGGAAATAAAAAAACGAAAATGGTACTTTAAATCAATATTAAATTTGAATGTCGAATTTCCTGTGTATATTTCTCTTGGATTCTACGGAGCATGAAATATATACTTCATGTCGTGACAAAATTGAATGAAAAATGGAATCAAAAGTCCATATTTAATTTATAAATGGAGTTCCTTTGTAAGGCGATGTTAGGTTATAAGAAAAAAAATCTACTATATGTTCTTACAAAATAATATCTAACGTACTAAAAGTTCATATTCAATTTATAAGTTGGAGTTCAGCTTGTATATCGGTCTTAGAAAAATGGTATCAAAATCAAAGAAGCCCCGAAGGGTCCGTATTCAATTTGTAAGTTTGAGTTTTCTTTGTAGGTATATTGTAAAATTAGGTTGAAAGATATGAAATGTTTTATCTCACGTGACAAAATGAGGTCCTTATTGAGTTCATAAGTTGGAGTTTTCTTTGCATCGCTCTTTCCAAAATTACATTTCATAACTTAATTTTTTTTTTTTTTTTTGGAATAAAAATGAGATAATTTAGTATAGCAATTACAAACCATCTAAAATGTACTTAGTTGCTAATTTTTCGATTCACTGGTTTCAATTTCTGTACTGGAAGATACAATTCTCCATTACATGAGTACGAATTGAACGCCCTGTATTAAAATCCCTCGATACAGTCGCCTTTGTTGAAACAACCTGCTTTGTACACGATTCTCCAAAGAATACGCTTATTCCAAGAAAGGAACACCAAGATTCTAGAAGACTGAACAGATGAATCATTATATGAATGTCTACCTGCCCTGATGCACCTGATTGGCGCCAAATTTTGAGCGGGAATGGAAAAATTTGCCTCGAAACAGTTGAGGTCGGTGACGCTGAGCGTGGGCATTTGCCTGTTTGGACTTGAAAAGAATCGTGGAGTGGTTATTACTCATTCTCGAGTAGAGGATAGTGGGATGACGTAAACTTTTTAACGATTGAGATTTCTGTAAATACTAATACCGAGAGATTTCTAAAGGCGGCTCCACACATTTGGTTATTTGTCGAATACACGTATGTATATTTGTATATTTGTGTTTATATTGTTGAGTTTACCGCTAGATAAACGAGACAAAAACACAAATCAAATAGTTATGATTCATCGAAAAATACCCTGTGCGGCATTCACAAGAGGGTCTGATTTATGAACTGTAATAAACACTTCTGGCCCTCGTAAGTCCGAATATGCTAGAGATGCTTTCAGAAATAAGTTAGTGCGAATTTACACGATCCAATAAATTGGTCAATTTTGTGATCTTGAATTTTATTGATAGGTGTAAACAGAAAATTGTCGTCAATTTGAACTTGACCAATAAATTGATTAGTTTAGAATCGGTTCTAATTTTTCATCAATTTTTAGTGACAAGTTGCAGTCTTTCGGCCATGAATTTTAAGCCTGCTAGAACAGAGATTTTCAGGTTATGTTATTATTTACGCGATTTCACATATCCTACCCCAACCGCGAGAAAAATTATTTTACGAAAAAAAAAACATAATTTACGTTGCATAACATTCGCAGCAATGTGCATTGCTGAATATAAAAGAAAGAGATGTAGAAGATGGTGGATTAGATCTTGGATTGAGAAAAGAAGGAAAGGAAACTTGACATCAGTCCACGAAGAATTTCTGAGTGCAGATCCTGATCAATTCAAACGATATTTAAGAATGAATTAGTCAATTCAATAAGCTATTGAATGATATTCGGAACTTTTCCTATAGTTGAACCATTTCTTGTCAGTATGTTGGTATTCCTGACTAAAAAATGTTTCCAAAATAGACCAATAAATTGTCAGGTGTAAATATAACCCATATTGGCCAATTTTATTGTTCAATTTATTGATCAATTTTATTGGATCGTGTAAATTCGCACTTACACAAAGTTAGTCGATACTCAGCTTTTGTACGAATCGTTTATATGTTTAAATACACGGTTCAAATGAATTATCTATTTTATTTAAATCCCCAACCTACTGAGTTCAACATATATCTGCTTGTATGCCAAATCTACATCCCCATATTTGCCAAGTTATACAGGGTTGATTTGTTGAAAATATGAAAAGGATGTTCATAAAATCAGATGTGGAATCATCTGCGACTGAAAGATAAACTTTAGTCACTATCTTCCATCGTCAAGATAACCTCTTGTGGGGTATTCATGTTGAAAAGGGAAACATTCTCAATTGAATATTGACTAGGAAGATTTTTCTGTGAATTGAAAAATCCACGATAGATGAAGTTATTTTTTTTGTGTACGTCCAACAGAAAACAACTACTTCCCCGGCTGAAGCCACGCTGGACATTGAACTACATCTGATAGATATTCAAAAGTCCCTAACTAAAAGAAAAAATCTGTAATTGAAAATTTGCATTTTCATTCAGCCGGGGAAGTAGTTGTTTTCTGTTAGACGTTCACAAAAAATAACTTCATTTATCGTGGATTTTTCAATTCACAGAAAAATCTTCCTAGGCAATATTCAATTGAGAATATTTCCCTTTTTATACAGGGTGTTCCACGAAGATTAGGACAGGGAATATCTCGGAACTCGGTAGTAGTGGAGAATTGTAATTTTGGGGTTGTAAATTAAAGCAATTGGTGCAGCTGTTTTTGATATTATGTTACCCAATGAGCTCTTTGTTTTCGGTCACGTGACATCAGATTCACAGTTATTAATGGGACAACCTGTATATTTTGGCATTTCTATGTTCCTCCCTATAAAACCACACTTGTGGTCTAAAACCATTAATTTAAGAACTACAGGTACTTCAATATCCTTGGGCCCAGCACGATTACGACAAACGTCTGAAACGAGCAATTGCCAAATTATTTAAGTTTAGGGTCACCCTGTATATTTGGGTAGTCCTATATTTTTATGAGTAAAACAAGGCAAAATTATTATAATAATCATTCATATTTTATTAACAAATCGTCGTGGGTCCAAGGATATTGAAGTACCTGTAGTTCTTAAATTAATCGTTTTAGACCACAAGTGTGATAGTTTGTTGGAATCGTTTTATCGGAAGGAACATAGAAACGCCAAAATATAGTGTATTTGACGCGGGAAGCACAAATATTCATACAAACATTTTCAAGATGGAAGTGAAAAATGAAGACATTTCAGTGGTTGCATCAGCAGCATTGTTGGTAATGAATTCAGCTTTTTTACTGCTGGAAAAAAAGAAAAAACTTTCCAAAAAATCTAATAGGAAATGGGGGATGTGTCTCGCTCACTTGTCTGGAACACCGTAGAAAAGTTGGCGATTTGTCTCTATTTTATAGATATTTTCATGGGCGATGCTCTTCTGAAATATCAACAATCGTTCCTGCTTTGGCAGTCTCTTCGAGACTAACCCGTCAAGTTCAGTCATCACACCCCTTCGTGGTCACTTTGGAGACCTGCAGAACATCACTTTCCAAAGACTCGTTCATCCAACGAACAGCGAGGTTTTGGAACCCATTGCCTAGGGAGGTGTTCCCCGAAGCATACAACCTCCAGAAATTTAAGAAGAACACCAACTCCTACCTTCTTTCCCTTGGTTCCCACGATGTTCTCTGAACATTACAGGATATCCCTTTCCGTGGGAACCAGAACATAAAAAAAAAAAAATATGTGGATCCGAAAGGTATTTGCTTGTTTTGCATATATTTGCGCCTTTGATTTGTCTTCATTTACCGACAAAATTTTTATATTTGCCGAATACCTATACCCTTTTGTGCGAATATTTGTCTTTAAAAATCCCATACACATATTCGTCTATATGCCAAATATTTGGATATTTGGCAAATATGGAAGTGGCAGATTTACGTATTGAATCATTCATATAAGGTGAAAAAAGGGGTAAAAACCTCGGAATAAAAGATGACAAGCTACAAACTTGTATAAATCTTTGTTTTGACTTCTTATATGTTATCGCAAAAGGCTCATTGTATCTTGTGCACGCGAGTCAAGATATTCAAGGTCAAAGGTCACAAAAACAGTTTTTACAAGCTTTTATTTAGTTTCACTTGTTAGTTCGTTCGTTCGTTATCTGGCAAGTGAATTTTGATCGACTTAATTTGAAATTTGGCAGGTGTTCATAAGTCCGGTGACAATGCATTATGGAATTTTTGTTAGAGGTAAAAACAAGATGACGGACGAGATTTGTAATTATAGTCCGATTTGATTCAAAATTTGTATGTGTGGGTATCGGAGACGGAGATTATGAATTTTTTATCGAAATTATTAAATTCAAAATGGCGGTCCCAAGATGGAGGACGATTTTTGTGATTACGGACCAATTCGATTCAAAATTGGTATATGGGGGTTTTCGGAGTCGGAGATTATGAATGTTTTGTCGAAGTTCATAAATTTAAGATGGCGGCCCCAAGATGGAGGACGAGATTTGTAATTATAGTCCGATTTGATTCAAAATTGGTATGTGGGGGTTTTCGGAGTCGGAGATTATGAATTTTTTATCGAAAATATTAAATTCAAGAATGGCGGTCCCAAGATGGAGGACGATTTTGTAATTATAGTCCGATTTGATTCAAAATTGGTATGTGGGGGTTTTCGGAGTCGGAGATTATGAATTTTTTATCGAAAATAATAAATTCAAAATGGCGGCCCCAATATGGAGGACGAGTTTTGTGATTACGGTCCAATTCGATTCAAAATTGGTATGCGGTGGTTTTCGCGGTCGGAGATTTTGAATTTTTTGTCATAAATTCATAGTTGATGGCGGCCCCAAGATGAAGGACGAATTTTCTGAATATGATCATATTTTATTAAAAATTGGTATGTGGGAGTTTTCAGATTCGGAGATTATGAATTTTTTTTCAAAATATATAAATTCAAGATGGCGACTTCAGAATGGCGGACGAGTTCTGTGATTATGGTCAGATTCTATTCAAAATTGGTGTGTGGAGTTTTTGGGGTCGGAGATCATGATTTCTTTTAGCTCAAAACTTACACGGACGAGACCTTGAAATAACGATGCTCTATTAGAAATGAACAGAATAAGGCGAACTAACCAAAAAGCAAAAAATAAAATAACTAATAAAAAACAAGACAAGCTTTTATTTAAGCCGTCTGCTAAAACGTATAAAATCAGTTTAAGTCATCGCTGACAAAAAGCTTGTCGCGCGAATTGTCATAAAATTAATAATTCGACAAGTTGTTACTTACTAACCAATCGTTGTCCAATGAAATTAATTGGTACCTACTGTTATGAACACTTCGCGCGACAAGCTTTTTGAAACCAAATAATTCAACAAAAAATAATTAAATCGTCAGCGATGACTTAAACTTATATTATACGTTTTAGTACAGGGCTGAAATGAAAGCTTGTCTTTAAAAATGTGTTTTATTAGTTATTTAATTTGTAAATAGGTAGTTAGGTATATTGTTTCCTGTGCTCTAAATTATTTTTGAAGTTATTAGAAAAGTTGTGCGTGAAATTTTCTACAAAGTGTAGAATACAGCACCTAGTGCAATTTACAAAGTTATTTTAATTATTAACAAACTTAATTATCTTGTAGTGCGTTCCTCACTCAAGAAATTTTAATTGTATAAAATATTGCGTAGGATCAAATTTGTAAAAAATATGCTCTAAAACTTTACTGATTACTTCAAAAGTAATTTAGAGCGCAGGAAACAAGATATTTACAGAAACCCAATTTTGTGTCCTTTGACCTTGAATATCTTGACTCGCACACGAGATTCTAAGAGCCTTTTGAGGTAACATATAAAATGTCAAAACAAAGATTTTAACATTTTTCTTTGTACATTGTTTAAATCTGAGAAATATTTTTATTCTACGGAGCATGAAATATATACTTCATGTCGTGCAAAATTAAATGAAAAATGGCATCAAAAGTCCATATTTAATTTATAAATGGTGTTCCTTTGTTTGGCGGTGTTAGGCTATAAAAAAACTACTATCTGTTCTTAAAAAATAATATCTATCATGGTACTAAAAGTTCATATTCAATTTAATTTATAATTTGGAGTGCAGCTTTTGAGGTACCTAACATATAAAATTTCAAAACAAAGATTTATACAAGTATGTAGCTATTATCTTTTATTCCGAGCTTGAATTCCAATTTGACTGGGCTCTATAGGTTTTATGATTTTGGGACTGAGCAAATAGAGACAAACAATGTTTTTTATTGATGGCACTTTTGATCTTAAAATAAACTGTATGAAAATTCTGGAAAACAGGTTGACGATTTTTTTTTAAATTTGATAAACACCCTGAAAAAAAAATATTAAATCAGAAGGAAGGCTGATTTCACTAATTTATAATAATATGATTCCAGTGATCTATTGAAAAATTGGCGCCAAACTTGTACCAAATTCCTTTTAGAGCAGGTGGTGTTTCAAGATGATCAGCTGTTCCTCTCGGCTTTTGGGTCGCATACCTGTTTGCTGCCTTTATTTGTCAATCAGCTATAACGATGGCCGGGCCTGTATGGCATATGCCACGAATGGGTTGAAAGTTGCGACAACGCATTATTAACTCATTATTCGAAAAAACTAAAAAAACACGCATATATGGCAATGAGGACTAAAAAATTGAAAATAATAAGAATAAAGTCATTGACCAAATTTTTTTATTTTATTTAAAAAAGCTTGAGGTGCTGGATGTCATTATGAAAAGTGAGTGAAGAGCTACAGAAGACTGAAAAAGACTACGGGAGAAAAACTCTTCATTGATTCATCCACATGAAATGGAAATTATTAATAACTAAATTTTGGCGAATATGCTGAGAACGGCATCAGTGCATTCACCATATTTTACTAGTAGCCACTGAAGAGTTCGACTATTCATCTCCTGGCTTCATCATCAGATCAGCTCCAAGATAAGAATTATAGTATTCATCCAAACTACATATATATTCTAAGTTTCATTTCGATACGACAATTAGAAGTAGGTTAAAATTGACTTCCAAGATTTAATTACATTTTTGTAAGTTACAAGTGAATCATTTAATAAAAGCCTGTTAAAAAAATAGTAAAAATTATTCTTTTGAACGTATGGAAGTGTTCCAAAAAATATTTTTGAAACAGGAAGTGATCTATTCAGTGTTTTTTCGTGAATTTGTTATTAGTAATTTGGGAATTTTTAACCGACGAAACCAAAAAGGTATATTTTTTTTTATCATTTTTTTTATGTATGATCACGCATAACTTTTTACTGAGGCGTCCGATTCCGATAATTCTTTTTCCAGTGGATAGAGTGTACTTCGAAGTTGGTCTCATTTGAATTTAAAAACCCTAAGGGTAGAAAATGAAGGATATTGATCACTCACCCTCTGAATTCTGGTCCGTTAACCGATTCAGGCATAACTTTATACTGGGATCTTCGATTTGGATGATTCTTCTCTTATCAGATAGGGTATACCTCATAGTTGATCATATTTGGATTTCGAATGGAGTTATCCACCCTTACGGGTAGAAAAATAGGGGATAATTGATTTTTCACTTGTGAACATTGGCACACATATGTAGTTGACAATGACAGATCGCTAGTGTCATTATCAAAATCATTATGTTCTATGAGAGGATGGAATGATATACAAAGTAATGAAATAAACCAACCAGAACAAAAATAATTTATATAACAACAAATAGTAAAAGTAGATAATCATTGATTTGTTGAAAATATAAACAGGATGTTCATAAAATCAGATGTGGAATCATCTGCGACTGAAAGATAAACTTTAGTCACTATCTTCCATCGTCAAGATAACCTCTTGTGGGGTATTCATGTTGAAAAGGGAGACATTCTCAATTGAATATTAATAGAAAGATTTTCCTGTGAATTGAAAAACCCACAATTAAAATGAAGTTATTTTTTGTGAATGTCTAACAGAAAACAAGTAGTTGTTTTCTGTTAGAATTCACAAAAATAACTTCATTTTAATCGTGGATTTTTCAATTCACAGGAAAATCTTTCTATCAATATTCAATTGGAATGTTTCATTTTTCAATCTAGATAATCATATTATTTAACTGGTCATAGTTGAAGTAAGGTGGGTAAGTAAGTATTTTGGAAGTTATCAAAAAACAAGTAGGTAGTAATTCGTAGATTTCAGCCACAAAAACTTGAAAAATAAAAACTTTTTAACAAAAAATTAAACCGACGAAATACGGAACTGGAAGGTAAAAAATAACATAAACCTTCTTAGTCTCAATAACTAAGCTCCTAAATTAATGTATGTAACTAATTTTGAGTCGGCGCCAAACAAACATTCAACGAAGATCATTAAATTACTTCAAAAAAATTATCAGAATGTCACCGCCCAACTCGATACCATCATTTTACGCCTTACCTAATTCATTTGCTTGTTTGTTTGGCGCCGACTCAAAATTAGTTACTTACATTAGCTTAGGAGCTTAGTTATTGAGACTAGGAAGGTTTATTTTATTTTTTACTTTTTAGTTCCGTATTTCGTCGGTTTAATTTTTTGTTAAAAAAATTTTCGAATATAGAGTTCATAAAGAGGATTGAATTCCAGCAAGTAAAAATGGTAATACTGAATGTATTATGGAACATAATCCAATTTTGTTTGAAGAATTTCCATCAGGCTTGTACTTCGGCTTAAGAAAAAGTTTCAGAGGTCATTGTAATATTTTGAGATATTTATCATGGAAATATAATATCTTTAACATATTTTTAAAGTTGAAAAGGGAAACATTCTTAATTAAATATTGAATAGAAAGATTTTTCTGTGAATTGAAAAATCCACGATAAAAATGAAGTAATTTTTCGTGAATGTCCAACAGAAAACAACTACTTCCCCGGCTAAAGCCGCGCTGGACAGTTGATATTCGAAAGATATTTTTAAAGCTTCATAAAATCCGTTATTCATGAAAAACCAAAAATAAGTTCAATAAAAAAAATGTCGGATTGGGAGTCACTTGGGAAATTCAAAATAAACAAAACCAATATTTTATGGAAAAAGAACGTACCCAGCGAGCACAAAAACATCTCAAAAATATTAAAAGTACGAGATTTTGAGACATCGAATATTCACTGCATGTTCTTTTTATACATGATTAGAACTTTTATAGAAATGTCCGCCGCAGATGGCGATTTTCAGGATGTCCCTGGGATGTCACAAAATGAACTTGTCCTAAGTTTTTTTGATAGCCTTTTCATAGACATAACAGAACATTCCCAAAACGTTTTGAAACCATTAAATCGCTGTAAATAAAACATTTTTAGAGATCACTTTCTGAAGCCTATTGTTATTTATTTGGACATTTGAAGGTGACACATTCTATTTGAAATGGAGTTTTTTTTCAATTTTTATAATTCAATTGGAGATTCTTCTTGAAAAAACTAATTTGACTTGGGTGAAAACTTTTCCACTAATTTATTCTGTTAGGATATACTAACCACCAATTTTCAAGATTATTGCAATATGATTAAATATGTTCTTATAATTTAAATTGTATCTCTGAAAAGGAAGATTTAGTTGAAATTATATTTAGAAAAATATTATTATTATATGATTCTTCAGTTTTATCACAAACCGAATTCTTCTATTTGAAGAGTCAATATATTTCAGTTCGCATAAGTCTGTTGAAAAACATGAGGATTTATTTTTTATTTTCCAACTCCTCATAATCTGAAAATCAACAAAGTTCCTAATGGAAAAATGTATAAAGAGAACAGGTCATTTTTCTCAAGAATCTTCAACGATACATGTCATTACAGATTTGAACACCCTATAAAAAATACACATTGTATGCTTTTAAGGTTATGCTATGTTTCTGGACTATGCTAATACATTTATTCCATAAAATACTTATTTTATTTACTTATTCAGTGATATCAAAAATGTCTATTATATAATTGGTAATGTTCACTACACTTCAGACACTCATCACTTTCCACGTTTTTCTCAGTTAAAAACAAAAAAAAACTTCAACCAATGCTTTATAGTATTCCATGTGCCATACAGTCCAGTGTTGTTCTGCGAGGTTTATCAGGTTTACCACACTGAATGGCCAAATTGTATCATGGCGGGAATTTTAAAATGAAAGCAGAAAATGAGTGGATATGTCATTTGAATTTCAAATTTTGTATTCACCTAGATTTCAGTGTATTTTGACTATTCTCATACAATGTCCTCTTGTCCACTGGAAAATTAAGATCTAAATATCGTATTAAATAATCGGATATTCTGGAGCAGTATTGACATTAAAAGTTCTTCAAAAAACTTTTCCCACAAATGAAACCGAAAAATTCAGTTACCAATCTTCAAACCGACAACGTTGGAAACGTTGTTATTCAAATAATTTAATTGCCTTTCCTAATCCAACGCACCCTTTGATACATTTTCCAAACAGACACCTGTAACACAAAGCCAAAAATGTTAAACAGTCTTTCTCGGACATGGTCCCACGGATTTCACTAGACCGTGACTCGTGGTAAAATGAGAGATATCTTCGCGAGATATCACGATAAAATGATTAAATTACTCCGTCAATTGTAGCATTGCGTCCTCATGTGGGGTACGATTGTGAGAAACGGCATTGCTTTATGCATTTGATGGTTTTTTTTCATACGTTGATGGAACGGTCACGGTGCGAGCAGGTCGGATTTCTGCATTTCTTCGTGCGAATTGTTTTGTGGGATTGATACTAGGAGTTTGACGGATATTTTTCTGGTGCCAATAAACTGTTCGAAGCAGGTTGAAACGATTTAAATCAACAAATGTGAATACATGATTTAAATTGCTATTTAAATCACATGATTTTTTGAATTTAAATCATGATTAAAATAAAAATTGTTGATAAGTTATAATTAAGAGAATATAAAAACTTTGAGTTTCAATGAATGGTTTATTATATCAAAAAAAGTATACCACTGTATCTAAATGATGTTTATTTTAGTTAATTGTAGTGCTTGTACAAAAAAACTAATTTTGCAGCTTTTTCCGTTCCTAATCGAGTTCTGAGTTTGGAATGTTGAGAACATTCTCTTGACTGACAAAATAATTATCTAATTATGATGAATTTTTTGGGTTTTTTTCCAACTAGGGTTTAACATTCTGAAGAATATCATCATGGAACATAATATCAGTGAAAGGTACTGATCTGGCAAGAAACTTGATTATGAGTGGTAGTAAACCACTATTTGGATATCATTCTTTAACAGCTTTTAAAGCAACATTTTTTCCACTCTCTGTTAGTGTTAGTGTTTCCACTTGTTAGTCTGCGAGTTTTTGTTGGGCCAAGAAATGATATGGTGTTATCACTGTTCATAACGCCTCTTAAATTTTTGCAGATGTTATAAAGTTATGTCACTTTTGTCAAAATGGCTTTCTAATATTTTAAATTCTTCCACAACATCTGAAAGACTGGCACTGTTTCTTTGTAGTACATCTATTGCGCTAGAGATAAGCCTAAGTATTGATAGGTAATCTTCGACTAATATTTTTAAGTGAATGTTTGAAATTTGCCCTCTTATAATATTGTCAATTTCGTTTTTATTCTCAGCTATTTTGAAAAGTATAGGCCATGACTCAACGAAACATTCTAAACAGTCGGCAAGCGAATTCCCATCTGACATCATTTGGCAAAACTAGTTTTTTGCCTCCTTCTTTGGCATATGCTGCAAAGGCAACATGTTCTTTAATATCAGCGATTTCCATATCCTTACATAGTAAATTTAAAGTATTTGCAGCACAACCATATTTTCAAAAGGTTCAATTCAGTAGTAGATGTTTTTATTTGATGTCGCATTGCAGCCATATTAGCTGCATTATCTGTGACAAACCTACACACTGTACCGAGTGGGCCAAATTGCACACTTTTAAAGGAAAAGTCCTGTTTTCAAACTAGATAGATGAAAACTGATGGCTTTGGGTAAATTTTTATGACTAACTCAATGGTGAAAAACCGCATATCGATATCTATCATCGTTTCTGAGTTAAGGCATGTTTTTCGAAAATGTGATTTTTAAAAAGTTGCTGTAACTTTTTTCCTGTCAAAAATTCTTTTTTCTATGAAAACATTTCGAAGCACTTTTTTACGTAGAATTCAATGGTGTAAGTAATTTATTTTTTCAAATCATATATCAATAGTTATTAATGGAAAATCATTTTTTTAAGCGAGACAACCTGTATATTTGATTTTTGATGTTTTTCATAAAAGTTTGCAGATTCAAATTTTCAAAATTAACATCAAAATAAGTTATGCAAAATAAAAAATTTAAATCTCGAATAGAAAGGACAAATCTCTATATTAGGAACATATAATATAGTTTTTTCGCGATTCAAGCACTTTTTTACGCAGAAGAGGACACAAACCAACCTAACTTGAACATTATTCAAAAATTATTCATTTTGTATCTTTATACCAGAATCCTTAAGAGGTTAAGTGCTGGCTGAACCTTTGAGAAGTATAAAATTGGATCTTTATGGATTTATAGAAACAAACATTCATTAATTCTTATGACATAATTACGAAAATACTAATATCATTATTTTCACTATACACAAAAAACTGGTGTTTACCCTGAAAATTTTAAATAATTTCGAGGGAATTTTAATTGTTTTTCCAATTCCCACTCTTATATATAAAAAATTTGTTTCATTTTGAACTCGTTTTGTACAATACATTTTCTTAGTGTCTCACGGCAACATTCTATTGCTGTGTGATCTTTCTTTAATCTTTGCATTACATTTTTTAAAGTAGGGATCATTTGTTCCCTATACATGGCATATACTTCTCGACGAGTTATATCCACATCACACTCGTCTAGTTTCTTAGAAGTGTCAGAATCTTTCCTTTTTCTTATCTTTACTTATCTTTAAACTTATATTATTATTATGTACTTATCTTCAAACATATATTATTAATTATCATTATTACTATGGGCTCATTTACTACACACCAAACTGTCTTAAGGCTGCCAAATTTTGATAATTCACATTCACGAAAGGTGTTTTCACCAAAATTTGTACTAATTCATTTTCAAATGGAACACTCTGTATATTGCACGTCTGCATGATTTTCTCAATACAATTATACCATATAATTGACATTTCGAACACCAATATTTATATTAATTTCAATTTTAGTTTTCGATCTGATTGTGCCCTGACTTTTCAGTTTTATTCCAGAAAAATATCTGATTACATGATCTTTTAGGAAATGAAGTTCATCAAAATGGTTTTTGAGACAAAAACTTTTTTCTTCTAATATTGGTACCACGATAGCATACATTATTACCACTGAATTTACTCTAAAGGAAACAAGGGTATACACCCGGTATAGTAAGTTGTAGGAAAACGCTGATTTTTTCAAGTCGAGATATCAGTGAAAGTTGTTTGCTGCTAGATTAGGGCATATTTCCAACAACGTATTTCGGGAAAAAATTTAAAATGCCTCTTAAATATCTTCCCAATGTATACAATTAATTCTGTTGCGGAGAATAAAGCTGGAAAATAATAAAAACTATTTTGATAACTTTCATCAGAGATATAATACCTGCCATGGAAAAAAAATGTGTTAAAACTAGCGTTGAATTATTATTCACAAACAAAAAATATATTCAAATCTAGTAATTATAATAACGATTACCCAAGTAGTGTTGGATTTTTTTTGTGGAATAGAAACCTATACTTTTCCCCCAGGAAACTTATTCAATTTTTCGTCCTCATCACAGAGTTTAAAATTGTGTTATTGAAACTCGAGACCAGTTTAAAAATTACTTGAACTTTTCTGTGATTTATAAGCCCGAAATACCTGGCGAAATTATATCTGAGCATATTATCATCTGCCGTTGGCCTCTAACATCTGGTCCTTTGCCGAAACAACATCTGCAAAGTGCCAAAACTGAAATATGCACGTATCATGTTACGCCATGTTTGCCCCGAATTATATATGGTAGGCCTTGAAAGTCATTCGATATTTTACATTTGTATCACTCATTTCTTTTCTTTTTTTTTTGTTGGTGTTGTGATTTTATGCTTTAATATGGATAAGGACAGATAATAAATCAAATATTGTTGCTTAGCTTATATCCATTTCGATAGCAAATCACCAAATAAAAATAACCGCCTATTTGTACTACGAGAAAAATGAACACAAAGAGCTACCAATGTACCGCGTTCTGGCATTGTATATGTCTTTGCAGATGTCTACAATGTATCCACACATAATAATAATTTTGGTACTATTTCTATAACTGCAGTAACTATAGGTATGATCAAGGCAAGCCATAAACTGGAGAATAAATTTACTGGCAGCGTTAGACTGGTTCACTATGCCATTTTGTTCCAAACCTGGAGATCACTACCGAAAATCATGATTTAGGGCGCATTCGATTCGAAATGTCATCTAAAAAAATATTTTGCTGGAAAATTCAGGTTCTATCTAGACTTATCAATAAACAATAATCCGTCGGCAAAAAATGTTAACCTCTATTTTTATGCCTTTGTTAATCAAACAATTTTACTTGTTGAAAGTTATTATAAAAACCCTGATAATTGTTGAACTAAAAACCTAGATTTTTTTTCCTTTAAAAAAGATCCCCGTTGGAAAAATCGAAAAATTTAGATTTTTTACTTTTTTATTAACAATTAAAGGTATAAAAAAATTAAAAACGTATATAGAACAATTAAGGGAAGTTTTTTTTCTATTGTCTCTATCAATTTGTTTCCTTATTGCTAAAAGCAATATAAAAATATTTTTTTGAAATTTTTAACTTTTATTTAAAAAATTGTTATAAACGAATGCATTGATTATTAGATTTAACAAATTTATTTTTTGGGAATCTAGTCATTGATAAAAATAATGATTTAAAAAAAATCATTTCTTAAATACATTTTTTTAATGCTAAAAAACGCACTTGATAAATAACAATTTTTTGTTGTTGTTTAATATGAATATTAAGAAACCATTTTTTTAAATTCATTATCAAGTTCTCTCATATTAGGAAAAAAAATATTTACTTTTCATTTGTTTATTAAACAAATAATTTTTTATAAACAAATGAATTTTTCCGCTATACTTTTTTTTAAATACTGAAAACAACAATGTGGTTTTTTATGAAAAATTTTTTTCTATTTTTATATAATTTCGTGAATTTTTGTGCACTTTGACTTTGCTTCCTTTCTTTTTACTTAACAAAGGCATAATTAAAATAGAGGTGACTTTTTTTGCCGACGGATTATTGTTTATTATATGTCTAGATAGTACCTGAATTTTTTTATTCCTTAATATTGATATTTACTCGGTCAAAATAATTTGTTTTGTTTTTGTTTTGTTTATAAATATTGCCGGCACAGTTCCGGGATTTTCTTTTAGGAAATTTCCTGCTCTTTAAGGATCTTTTTTTAATTTCGGATATCTCAAATAGTTTTTGAGATATTTTCAAAAAACCGGACCATATATTTTTTTTTACTTGCTTATAACTTTTGCAATTTTTGCCGTCCCAATTTTCCAGGTTTGGAACAAAATGCACTTGTGAACCAGTCTACGTGGACCAACTTTTCTTGCTGGTGATTTCATTACTGTATTAGTAGATTTGCTCTCGTTTCTATTTAAAATTATATCGGTTTACAAATTTTCCGTCATTTGAAAAACTGCTACGTTATGTCCAGTACTAAAAAAAGTGACCCGATTTTGTTTTTAATTATAGGCATATTTCATTCATAATGTATACATTTTGCAGGTTCTCAACCTAAAAATTATATAATCTACATCGCAAACAAAACGTTGAATTTGAGAATTTCCAATCAGTACATTTTTTACCAATATCGGGCGTTCCCTAAGGGTCCAATCCCGGAGCCTTTTTTTTCCTGGATTCTCTAATGATGTTCAATCTAATATAGGCTCATTATTATGTATAGAAATAGGTTACTTGTAAACAATATTGATTGTCTATTACTTGCACTAGTTTCCCCGATTTTCAAAAAATCAGACCCGCATAATTTAGAAAATTACCGGCCAATCACAGTGCCTCCCGTACTCTCGAAAATTTTCGAATATTCTATGCTTTCTCAACTCCTCAACTTTTTGAACGTGAATAACTTACTTCATCCCGATCAACATGGTTTCCGTACAGGACATTCAACTATCAGTGCTATTAACTCTTTTTATGGAAACATTATACAATCTATTGAAACTGGACAAAATCCAACAGGAGTCTTCTGCGATCTTAGTCGAGCTTTCGACTGTGTAGTACACGAAAAATTGCTTGATAAACTTTATCTTAATGGAATAAGAGGTAAACCTTACGAATGGTTCAGTTCCTTTCTTGAAGGAAGAATCCAGCGGGTAAAAATCAATCACACCAACAATATTAAAACAATAACCCATGTCTCAAATCCACAACAAAATAACATTGGTGTTCCCCAAGGGTCCGTCCTAGCACCTATACTCTTTATAATTTATATAAATGAACTGCCAACTGTTCTGCCAAGAGCCTTCACCTGTTTGTATGCTGATGATGCTACCCTGCTTTTCTGTGATAAATCCGCAGTAGAACTCCAAAATAAAATAAACAACACAACTACATAGTTGGCTGAGCAACAACTCTCTGTTTCTCAATACCTCAAAAACAAGTTTTACTACTTTTCATACCAGGCAAAACACCAATCCACCTTCCCTGGACCTGAACATCTGCGGCACACCTCTTGAACATAGTACATCCTCCAAATTAATAGGTATAATAATCGACAACGATCTTAGCTTTAAATCACATTGCAATAATCTGACTAGCTCTCTACACTCCAAATGCTACCAAATTAGAATCCTCAAAGCGTTTTGGACAAACCTAGTTTGCTCCTATTTTATCACGCCCAGGTACAATCAAGAATTTGCTACGCAATCACAATATGGGGAGCTCCCCAGCAGCGAAAGACGTATTCATCGCACAAAAGCGAATAATACGTTGCCTTGCAAACGTCTCCCAGCAGACGTCATGTCGAGATCTTTTTAAGAAACTTGGAATTCTACCTCTCCCTGGTCTTTTTATCTTAGAAGTCATAACATATATTCACGCGAATAGAAAAACGTTTCCCACAAACAACCAATATCACAATTATAATACGAGAAAAAAAAACGACTTCCATTTACCACCCTCACATCTCACCATTTCTCAAAAATCACTGAACGTGATAGGACTGAGATTATACAATGTACTTCCAAATGAGCTGAAAGTAATAGAACAGACGCATATTTTCAGAAAAAAAATCAAATCATTTTTATTGGGCATTACTCCATACAACCTTGATGAATATTTTGAATATTTTTAATGTTTTTTTTTTATTTTATTGTTATAACAAACATTTTACCTGAAATATGTTCACATTTATAATTGTTCAGATATTTATAATATTTTTATCGATTTTGTGAGTTGATATCGTTGATGTGTGTCGCATTTTATCTATATCCAACTATGTATTGTATTTTATGAATAACTTTATTTATACATGTACTTTGTCTTGACTTGTCCTATAGCTTTATGAGCTCGCATTTGGATCAATAAACTATCTATCTATCTATCTAACTTAGACACTATATCGATTATATGCTAATAGTATTTTTTTTGTTTCAGATTTCTACCAGACGAGAAAAACTGTGCAATCGACTGACAAACCTCCAAAAGATGGAAAAGAAAATTAGATAGTTGAAATAGATTCCTGTAAATATTTATTCAAAGACTGTATATTTCTTTTAAAATCTATGCAGCATACAACCCAAAGTTATGATGTTTAGGTGATTTAACGCTTAGCGATTGCGTTTGTGTCCAAGTCGGTCAAATCGTTTTTTTTATATAGTCAATAATGTTCATGCACTTCCTCGGTATTTAAAATACCAATTAATTTTTGTATCATTATTTCAATGGAATATGATGAAAAAACAAATAATTTTGAACCATTTAACTGTATAATTGAACCATAGTGTCATCAAATTCGAAGAATATGACTTGAATGTTAGATCGGTTCTACTTGGCAAACGCAGTCATTTAACAATTTGTTAAAATTCGTTAGTCTAGTCCCTTATTGTATATTGTACCTATAAAATGTTATTTTGTACATGGCACTTCCATTATGTAAATAGCTCAAATTAAATTTTATTTATTTCTTAATATACTGTTTTTTTTTTCACCGTTATAAATATATCTGAAGGATATACACTTATTATTGTTATTTTCTCGAAATTATTTATGCAATATTAAAACAATTGATATACAGTTGAAATAGTTGAGAACATTTTCAAGGCCCTTTGGTAGGTTCAATCTTCCCTTACTGAGAAGAGCGATAAAATGTAATTATTAGAAGAATAATTAAAACAAGGGCCTGGTTTATAGGATATAATTTTTTTTTGGTAGGGGGAAGTTTCAATATATTTTCCTCCATTATATGAGTTTTCTGCCTCTTTGAAATAAAAACATAGTAATGTGTTATATACTTTGTTCATTCTGCAAATGCCAACGATTTAAAAATAAGTCTGCACTACTGCTAAAGAATCTTGTATCCCATAATCATATTTCATAGGAAAACTTTAAGAAAATCTATATTGTAAACGGTATTTACATGGAAAAAAAGGAATTGTTAATCCAACCAAATTTATTTGGTCACTCTTATTGGCTTGACCCGATAAAATTAAATTCATCCCAAAACACATGTCTAGTCTATTGAGGGAATCATTAAATTGCGGTGAAAAAATGGATTTCTTAATGCAATGCCAATATATATTTGATTTGAATATATGTTCCTGTATTGAAACAAACTCCAACTCATATTGAATGAAAATTTGTTTCAACACATATATATATATATATATATATATATATATATATATATATATATATATATATATATATATATATATATCTCTTCACTGTCATCTAACATTCTTAATGATACTACTTACTATCAATCAATAAATGGAAACCCTTCTAGTACCATTCAACAAAAAGCGAACAAATTGATCACAGAGCTAGAAAAAAAGAATATGATTTCTAAAGAAGAAGCTCCTTCTTTTAGAGTTTATAATGGAACGATTAACAAGTTCTATGGTTTACCAAAAATTCATAAACCAACACTTCTACTCAGACCCATCATTTCAGGCATTAACAGTCCTAATAGAGGAGTAGCACAATTTGTTACTAATATACTCACACTGTCATACAATTCAAATAATAATTATTTTGTCAAAGACTCCTTCGAATTTTGCTCTTTCATAAATGAGTTTCAACTTCCTTTTGATTTTAAGATTATTAGTCTTGATGTAGTATCTTTGTTCAATAACATTACAGTAGAAGTGGCAAAGGATAGTGTCTCTAGACACTGGAATGATATTTCCTCACATTGCAATGTTTCCGAAGTGTTATTCTTAAAATTGATTGATTTCCTGTTTGATACAACAGTTTTTAGTTTTGAAAATAAAATTTATAAACAATGTCTAGGTATGCCAATGGGCAGCCCAGTTTCACCGATAATTGCTCAATATGTAATGGATGATCTCATTGATGATTGTTTAAGCAAGATTCAATTTGAGATCCCATTTTTGAAGAAATATGTAGATGATATCATATTAAGTGCCCCTCAGGACAAATTACAAGAATTGTTACTTGTTTTCAACTCTTATCATGAAAAACTGCAATTTACCATCGAAGAAGAAAACATAGAACAGAGTGTCCCCTTCTTAGATACAAAAGTAATCAGCAGAGCAGACAATACTCTAATCACCAGCTGGTATACAAAACCTGGTGCTTCAGGAAGATTCTTACATTACGAATCATATCATCGACACAGACAAAGATAAATCTGGTCTTGTGCATGAAAGATAGAGTAATCAAAACAAGTCACACTTCACTAAGAACAATCAATTTAAAAAAACTTTTGCAACTTTTCATTAACAGTGGTTACCCACGGAACCTTGTGTATAAACTGATTTTCAGTAGGTCTTCCATTGATATTGATCATCCAAACAATAACAATAATAATATTATAATTAATTCTAATAATAACATTTTGGAACCAACGTTCTATCTTACCTTACCACATATAGAATCTTTAAACTATAAATTCAACAAATTATTTTCCAAGATTCCTAACATCAAAATCGCGTATAAAAACCAAATAGTATTGAACAAGATTTTTTCAAAGTTAAAAGACAAAGATCCTTTATTAGACAATTCAAACTTGGTTTATTGTATCCCCTGTTCTCAATGTGAAAAGAAGTACATTGGCCAAACCAAAAGGAAATTGAAAGACAGAATCACCTCGCATAAAAGCGATATTAGAACATAAAAGCGATATTAGAAATTTTAAAAAAACGTGTTCTTTAGCTCATCACACCATGGCTTTGAACCATAACCCAGATTATGATAATGTGAAATTTCAAAGAACCTAATTCAATGAATTCGAGAACTGACATCGATAATCTCAGCATAATCTATTCATATTTACTCAGTCGTTCTCCGTATGAGACAGACCACAACTCAATACATTAACATTATTGTGTCCTGAATGGTGGGTAATGAAATTTTGCACTCTGTCAAATTTTGTTATATATTAATTTTTAATATTTTTTTAATTGTTAAAAAACTCATATTTTCTCTGGCAGTCTCCTTATGAGACTTACCTAAATCGTTTCAATTAACATAAGTTGGTACCATGTAATTGTTTGGTGATATTATTTTTCATCGCATTGTATGTTGGCAACAGGTCGTAGATCTATTTTTCATACTTGTCAATTGTCAACTTCATTTACTTCAATAATCATCCATTTGTCACCACTGCCTCTTGAATCCAACATGTCCTCCATAAGAGCCCATTTGGAATTTTAAAATGTTTATACACTTATGTTTAAGTAATCTTGATCAATTTTGATCAAAGTTTTAACTATATATGACTTTACCAAGAGTGTTGTCTGTTGTGACATGGTATTTTATAATTTGCTGCAAGTGAAAGGGATTTTTAACCTCACTTTTGTAAGTACACATGCCTAATTGGTTTTCAAATATTATAATGTTCAATTTAATTCATTGTAGAGTTCCTGATGAAGAGACAATAAATGACTCGACAGCTTGAATAGAAAAAAGAGTACACTTTTTCCATACCCCTGTTGACTGCATACCCGAATTTAAAAAGGATTCTTCTTTAACTTAGACAGTCGTCTAACCTTCACAACTATATATATATATATATATATATATGTATATATATATATATATATATATATATATATATAAAAAGAGAGGTGAAAATAAATATGTAAATATAACACTAGACGTTAAATCCCAAATTCCTATTCCCTGCAGAGCTACTAAGTCCACATGCTGACGTCAGAACATTCGTAACTAACACTATGTGTTACTTACACTGTGTATAGGCTCGCGTCAAATTCTCGCTTGGTCCCGGCAATGCAAATACAATCGTCGATCATTTAGAGTGTGTTAGACCTCGTTGTTCAATCGAGGATGACCAAGTTATTGGGCTTAAACCAGGATTACCAATTTTGTTTCAGTTGTTCAATACGGGTTTATGAGATAAACCTATTAGTTTAACAATGGTTTAAGTTATTCTCATGAATTCGGGGGTTTAAGGAGATAATTTGCCGATTCTAACCTATTTGACTGTTTGACATTTAAATAGACATTGACTATTCTGAAAATTATTATTGTGTTTAATATTTTTGTTTTATACCCGACTGCAAAGATGATCGAAGATATAACAGACAGAATATTTTTTTAAAGTTTTTGATATTATTGCCCCAAGAAGAAAGATCCGTATTTAGACAACATACCGTAATTTCGGGTGGCTTTAACCCAGCTGGGTAACTGGCTTATTTTTAACCGACGAAACCAAAAAGGAGGAAGGTTCTCTAGTCGACGCGTATATTTTTTTTTCATTTTGATAAATAGACATTATTAATTAGAAAATTTAAATATTGACTTTTTAAGGCTGTTTTCTTATCAGATTCATTTTTTGTGATTCTTTCTCTTGTATATGGGTATACAGAGTGGGCCATTGAAAACGAAACAGCGGCTCTGTAGGTCGGCAGAACCGACTTATATAAAAACGCTCGGACACGTCAACTACATTTTCGAGAGGGACATCGTTTGCGATGAAATTCACCCGAAATACATTCCATCCCTCGGAGCTGTGACCGCCATCCCTAAATTTTTAAATGGCAACATATGGATACCTCATTTGAAAGGTATTTTCCTCCTTAATATCAAACAACAAAAATAAATTAATTCTATCGATTCGTTTTCGAGATATAGGAACTTGAAGTTGGGAAATCACTTTTTATTCACTCAATCAATAAAAACAATATCTGATAAAGCAACTGTCGCAATAATTATTATTGTCAATGAACTAAATGTTCAAACTGTCTACCGCCCATTTCCATACAATAGTACAAGTTCTGTTCAAAACGAGACCTCACATTTCGTAGCATTTACGGCGTTATTCGACGGCATTCTTCAATAATTCTCCGTCGTAAATCTTCCAGAGATTCTGGTTCGGTTGCAATGATTTTGTTTTTCAAGTGACCCCCCACAGGAAAAAGTCGAGTGGGGTTAAATCTGGAGATCTGGCTGGCCACTCTAGAGAGCCTCTTCTTCCAATCCAACTTCCAGGAAACATTCTATCCAAAAACGCCCTAACAGGCTGTGCATAATGTGGAGGTGCCCCGTCTTGTTGAAATATCAAGTGGTCTTCATGGTAACGATCGTCATTTTCAATGATATCTACTAATTGTGGATAAACAAATTCATTCAATAATTCCAAATAAGTTTCTCCTGTCAGGTTACCGTCGAGAAATACTGGTGTACCAAATGTATTTTGTGGAGGTGGAATTTATGATGTTTCAGGATTCGGCGGAAACTGGTTCTACTGATATTGGTAACACTAGCCAATTTCCTTTTGCTCAATGTTGGGTCTGCATGAACTTGTCCTAAAAGTGCAACTTCAACAGCTTCATTTCTCAACGGAAATTCACGTTCTGGGGCTCGTTTCTTGTTGGCTACTGATCCAGTTTGACGAAATTTTTGCACTAATTCTAGAACGTATTTTCTAGCAACAAGTTTATCTGGATGCGTTTCATTGAACAAATTAACTGTACGGTTACCGCATTCTTGAAAAAAATTGTTATTATTTCAACTCTTTCCGCGATCGTATACACCATTATTGCGGAAAGATATTCACCAGCTTTAGTCAAGTAATTCACTCTAATGTCGTTCAATCAAAGATCAGTTCACACTGATACACGTCTACAATTGCGATTTGGCGGAAAAAATTATCTCATACATGTTTTTGTTGTACTCGCATTTTAGTCGAATTCGAAAAAACGTCTTTTTATCGATTCTTAAGAACCTAAAAATTTTATCGATCAAGTAAATGGGGATGAAAATAAAAATTTGAAACGGAATTGCATGTTATTTGTTGGTAAACAGTTAGATCATTTAATTCCTTGACAATGATAATTGTCATTTTATTGAAATGAAACTTGCAAGATCTAGACTCGGAATAACCTATTACATCAAGCAATTATTTGACTTTAGGTATCGAATAAAAGTATTTTAAAAGTTCCTTATTATTGAAAATGGAAACATTCCATGAATAATTATAATTTTTTCTTCTAGTAACGTGAAATTTGGCAGATGTTCATAGTTCCCGTGACAATTCATTATGCATTTGTTAGTGAAAAAAAATGGCGGCTCCAAGATGGCGGACGAGATTTGTGTTTATGGTCCGATTCGATTCAAAATTGATATATGGGGATTTTCAGGGTCGAAGATTATGAATTTTCTGACAAAATTCATGAAATCAAAATGGCGGCTTCAAGGTGTCCGACGATTTCTGTGATTATGGTCCGATTCTATTCAAAATTGGTATGTGGGGGTTTTCGGGGTCGGAGATGATGAATTTAATTCACAAATTCAAGATGGCGGAAGAGTTTTGTAATTATGGTCCGATTCGATTCAAAATTGGTATGTGGGTGTTAGGGGTACTTACTAAAAAGCACAAAATAAAATAATTAATAAAAAAACCTTTTTAAAAACAATCTTTCATTCAGATACCCTAAAAAGTACAAAATAATTGCTTTGGATGTGTGACGTAGTTCATTCCGTGAGTTATAGATTCAAAAGCTTGTCGCATCTGTATTCGAAATGAAAACTTTGCGCGACAAGAATCTAGAACTCACGGAATAACCTACGTTACACATCCAAAGCAATTATTTTGTACTTTTTAGGGTATTTGAATAAAAGCTTGTTTTTAAAAAGGTTTTTTTATTATTGAAAAGGGAAACATTCTCAATTGAATATTGATAGAAAGATTTTTCTGTGAATTGAAAAATCCACGATTAAAATGAAGTTATTATTTGTGAATGTCTAACAGAAAACAACTACTTCCCCGGCTAAAGCCACGCTGGACATTGAACTACATCTGATAAATATTCTGAAAAGGCCCTAACTCTGATTTTATGAACATCCTGTTAATATTTTCAACAAATCAAGTTTTTTTATTAATTATTTTGTTATTTGTAAAGTGTTATTTCTTTTTTTGGGACCTCCGTAGATGGTATTGTATTTATTACTTATTACAGTCCACGCCTTAAATTTTTGCGAATTAGTAACTGCGTCCGTTTTTTACATTCTAGAATATCTTGGTATTTTTTTACCAGTGAAATGAGAATGTTTTCCTCACCACTATCGAGATTCATACTGTTGAATGTAGAGAAACATTGTTAATTTCGAGTTTTTTTTTCGAATAAGGTTGGATTTTGTTGAATTTTCAGGAAATTCTACCACAGGTATTTTTTTCAATTTGAAAAGAGTCCCATGAAGCCCTAGCTATGTTTAAAATGATATTAGGGTAATAAAAGCGATGGGTTTCATCTAACCCCGTCTTGCGGGTAATATGAAACACAAAAAAAAAAAATTGTTTTTTTTATTCAGTGTAATACTATGACAAATGCGTAGTACGAGTACGTACTCGAGTTTTGAAGTCAAAACATCATTGAAGAGACGTTTGGTGTGGCGAAGGCAACTTGAAGAACTTGAGAATTGTCCCAAGTAGCCCCGTTTGACGGTAAGATTAAAAAAATAATATATATCACTATCACATTATTTTGACAGATATGTATGTATTTCGACCTTTAATTTCAAATAAAATATTTAGAATACGTATTAATATTTTAATATATATATACAGAGATACAGATTATTATGGACTAACTCTTCGTCTACTTTTCTGTGAAGAGGTATTACTTTTGCATATTTGAAAATATCTGGGAATTTACCTGTTAGAAAAATTAAATTGATCAAATTGGTTAATGGGGTAAGAATTATATCCTGAGTTTCCTTAATGATTTTGATTTTGATTTCATTGATATCAGGACAAGCTTAATTTTTTTGTGAAATAATAATTTCCTGTACTTCATCACATGTAACAGGAGCTAAAAAGAAAGATGATCCAGGAGAAGGAAAGTTTCGAAAGTTCACCAATTCAGAAATTTGTATATTGGGCAAGAAATCTATAATATTGACTGCTACACTAGGAAATTAATTGTTGAATTCTTTTGGAGTCAAATTATCAGATAGACATTTCTGTTTGGTTTTATTCCTGTGAAAGTTCACAATGTTCCAACTGGCCTTTGATTTATTTTCAGCCTCAGCAACATATGAATCATTAGCTGTCTTTTTTCCAATTTTCAGTTGCATATTATAATTCTTCAGGTGCCTTAGTACTGCCACAAACGATTTTCAGAATTGATGAAGTATCCCTTAGTTTCCTCAATTTGTCATTGAACCAAGAGACGGGTTGCTTGTTAAACTTTGGTTTAGTTGGTTTCGTCGAAAAAATATGATCAATTAAACTATTGTAGGTCGTAATTAACAGAGAGGATAAAAAATCTATGTCTTGGCTAGAATCAAAGATAGTCCAGTCAAATTCTAACAAAGAAGAACGCATTTAGTTCATACCCTTACAAGTAATAGACCTTGTCAAAGTGAGTTTTTTAGTTTCTTTGCTACCTTCGGCGGTTGAGAGAAGAGAGAATTGACCTGCAAGGTCGGAAAATAATGAATCAACTACTCCAGCAATGTAGGAACTAGGATTCAAGTTAGTTAGAATGTTGTCAAGACAACTAGATTTTGAATCGATGATTCGAGTAGCTTCTTCTTTCACTATAGTCAGTCCATAGGAGTCCAGAATACCTTTGAAGTCGTGCAATAAACATGTTTTAACTAAAAAATCAATGTTGAAATCACCAAAAAATATATTTTTTTTTCGAGACAGTAGCAATTTCATCCAGAAGATTTTTAAAATTTTCAAGAAAAACTCTCTCATTACTCCTACAGGATCTATAGACTGTTATTACCACAGAATTCAAATTGTCCCTGCTCGTTGAACTTTTCAAGGTTAAAAATTTTGGTTTTGTAATTATTTCTTGAAAACATAGCTACTCCACCATGCTCAATATTATAAAAACTTTTTAACAAAAAATTGAACCGACGAAACTCGGAACTGAAAAGTAAAAATAAAATAAAATTTCTTATTCTCAATAACTAATGTAAGTAACTAATTTTGAGTCGGCGCCAAACAAACAAGCAAATGAATTAGGTGAGGCGTAAAATGATGGCATCGAGTTAGGCGGTGACATTCTCATAATTTTTTTGAAGTAATTTAATGATCTTCGTTGATTGTTTGTTTGGCGCCGACTCAAAGTTAGTTACTTACATTAGTTTAGGAGCTTAGTTATTGAGACTAAGAAGGTTTATTTTATTTTTAACTTTTCAGTTCCGTATTTCGTCGGTTTAATTTTTTGTTAAAAATTTGTATTTCAAAATTTTTGGTGGTTGAATTCTACTAATTACTAATTGCTTGTTTTTTGATTACTTCCAAATACTTACTTACCCACCTTACTTCAACTATTACCAGTTAAATAATATGATTATCTACTTTAACTATTTGTTGTAATATAAATTATTTTTGTTGTTCTGGTTAGTTTATTTCATTACTTTGTATATCATTCCATTCTCTCATAGAATATAATGATTGTGATAATGACACTAGCGATCTGTCATTGTCAACTACATATGTGTGCCAATGTTCACAAGTGAAAAATCAATTTTCCCCTATTTTTCCACCCGTAAGGGTGGATAATTCCATTCAAAATCCAAATATGATCAACTATGAGGTATACCCTATCTGATGAAAGAATAATCATCCAAATCGAAGATCCGAGTACAAATTTATGGCTGATAGAATCGGTTAACGGACCAGAATTCAGAGGGTGAGTGATCAATATCCTTCATTTGCTACCCTTAGGGGTGGATTTCATCTTTTAAATTCAAATGGGACCAACTTCGAATTATACCCTATCCACTGAAAAAAGGATTATCGGAATCAGTAAAAAGTTATGCGTGATAATACATAAAAATAAAATAATAAAAATATATGCGTCGACTAGAGAACCTCCTCCTTTCTGGTTTCGTCGGTTAAAAACTACGGCAGTAATAAGATTACAATTTGCATTCTGGAATATTCACTCGTTTCAGATTATCGTCGCATTGCCAATGTTCAGATATTAAAAAAAACAAATGGAAATTCGTTCAGAAAAAGTTCAATTTGTTCTAATTCGTTTCCAATACTCTCTCTGTAAATTAATGAAAAGTTTATTCTTTAAGGGTCTGAAAGAGTTTAACAATTCACCAAATGTAATTTTCATGGGTCAGGTTGACAAGAGTGTTATCGATATCTGAGCCAAACAACGTCGGCAGCGTTTAGTACTTGGATGGAGGTCCACCTGACAAGGAAAGTTCGCGTTGAATGGCCCTAACAAACAACTGTAGCGTAGAAGCATATTCGCAGCTGCAGGCATCTTATCAATGATTTTATTTGTAATACTGTTATTTATATTAAGATTTGTATTTATATTAAGATTTGTATTTATATTAAGATTTGAATTTTAATAATAGATATATTATTTATTGTCTTATTTCCTATTGTACAATAGATTAGACATTGTCAAAAGATGGATACAAAAAAAATACATATACGGGACAAATAGTTATTTACATAATATTTCCAGACATATATACAGAACACACAATAGTAATTGTCTAGATAAATATACATATACAGGACAGGAAATAATTATTTATATAAGATTTCCAAACATTTGCAAAATACATAATAATAATAATTACAAAAAATGAAGAGCATTTGAAGATTGCTAGACGAATGCATTTCCTAGGTGTTTTCAAGGTAACTTTTAAACTCTTTCAAATTATAAAAACACTCGTCATAAAGGATCTTCTGTATGGCATATGATTCAATATAGCATAGGATTCGCTATCCTTAACGATGACCGAAAGTTTATTGTAATATCGAATGCCAGCATTGTTGAGAGCTTTTTTCCTGAACGAATGATTCATTCTCCCTATGACAAAATTATTTTTTTGTCTTATATCGTAATTATGGATGTCACTATTTTTCATTAGTTTATCTTTATTGATATATACGTAACTGAGCAATTTTAGTAAGTAAATTAAGATTTTATACTGCTTGAATATCTGTGACACTGTGTGGAACTACTTGTATTGAAGAATACTTACTTACAACCTATAGCGAAATCACTTCTTCCCCACCTTTTGTAGGATAAAACCCCCCACATACTGGACTATTTTCTGGTATTTTTGTGGAGGCTTTCATTTGTTTCCCCCTAAATTCGCACCTATTTCTCCCCTCGCTACGGCCCTGGTACTTCTACCGCTATTTCCTGCAAAACACCGCTACCACATTCAAACCCTGGGAAAATTGGAAAGCCACTGCCTTCGATCAAAATCCATTAAATCCAGTGATGCTTATATCCTTCCCATTATATTCAACAGATGATCAATGACATCGATTTCAACATCCTGCGTCTGTTGTGATTCGAATGTGCTTCATCAACTTAAAATTAATAGCTCTTTAATCCAATCCATTCTCGTGACTATCATTACATTCATAATTGCAATGCTGCGGAGCAGTACCGATTTGAGTGCCTTCGTACTCTGGACACCGAAGAATAATCGAGCCTACTGAATAAAAAAGTTAAGTGACAATCATTAGTACACACTCTGTAACGAAGCATTTTTTTCGAGCTCCGTTAATAAGCTAACCAAAATTTTGAGGTAACTTTGCTACGTTCTTGCCTATTTTGGGGTTCAATATTAATTATAATTTAAAAAGAAAAAATCTAAGTGAAGTGGAATAAAATAAGAAATAAAGTGCACAAAGTCATCTTCACAAAAGATTCAATATAAATTGAAACAAAATTGGTAGAACACAGGCGAAAAACAACTACTTTCCTAGCAAATACCACGCAGAACGTTGAATGATATTCACCTGAAAATCCATGCAAACTTCCATATAAATGGAATATGATTGCAAATGTTTCTTTCTGATAAGATCGATTATGTTTAATTCATGTCGGGTACGCCTAACAATCCGTACGGAGTAGTCACCAGCCAGAGATCCGGAGAGCTCTGGCCGAAGCGAGACACAACATAAACAAAATCACCATCAAGCCTATAACATCTGTAGGTACGCCGGAACAGATAACTTTTAACCGGCGGTACCTAGTGACAGAAAGAAACACTCCTACCTCGATAGGATTCTAAATAAAAGATTCCTTCTCAGAGTTACTCGGCCGGCGTATATGTTTTATTATTGTAAGAAATAATGGAAATAACGGAGATCTTAGTCATTTAGAAATTTTATTTTCTTTCATTGAAATAATATTCATAAACGTTGTAAGTGAAATATTTCTCTATATGGTGGTTACTGAAAGTCAACCATCAATCTTCGATGGAAGATTGAAAAATGATCTATTATCGGTTTAGATTGTTTATTTGAGTTCGGAAGTTTGTTTATATCTCTTCACACAGTTAAGTGTTATGGTCTAATTGCAGTTGTGCTGAAATAACAAGAATTATTCGTGGTAAAGATTCATCTGGTAAAATCACACCATAATTAGTAGCCAATAGGATTTGAAGATGTAAAAGTACCACTTAACTGAAAGACAATAAGGGATTTTGAAATGGGACTACGCCTTGATGCTATTTTGGAGCGGAAAAAAATTAGATGAAATTCATTAATTCGGTCAGCGGGCTTTCCCAAACAGGCGTGCTAGGCACGGGCGCAGTGGTTTGGTAACAGATCCGGGTTTTTTTAATACGACGCTGGAGAATAATATTTTATTTGACTAAAATTTTGAAGCGTCGAGGGATATTTATATGAAATTTTGGGATAAAGTGAGTTTTTCGTGAGTCAAAATAGGTGGTGTTTAAGTATGGGATTTTTTATTGTATCGGTAGATCGAAAGGGAATATATACGAGTATCTATGAAACATGGCACAGAGAAAACTGGGACAACTATTTGGAAAAATTGGTTATTGGAGGCAACAATTGTTCTACAGGGTAAGTGCAAAGATTTTAGGAAAAAAATAGTTTAACGCTGGCTTTAATTTTATTCTTGGGGTGAACCATATGTACAAACATTGTTCGTATTATCTGTGTATTATCTATTCTATTATTTGACGCCAATGCACAAAAAGTTTTATTAAAATTAGGAAATTATACAAACATGAAATATTTTTACGGAAATATGGATTTCATTTGTTTTAAAAATGAAAGTATGAGCTCTTTTATTGAAATAAATTTGGTGTTGATCGATGTTTTCAAATTTATGGTTTCAATCTTTGGTTGAAGCTAGATATGATTTTATTTGTTCATTTCATTACCTATATTGTTATTGTTTTTCGATGATATATTTTTTTATGCTTTTGTTCAATAGAAGTATTGGTGTTATTTCGTGTATTATTTGAAAATAGAGTGAAGCAAAAGATAAATTGAAGTCAATGTAAAAGTCATTTTATTTAAGAAGAAAAGTATATATATATATATATTTTTTTATATTTAGAAAAACTTTATTTGAAGAAAAAAATACTATTTGATTCATATACGCTGGTCGAGCAACTCAGCCGCTCCTACTGAGAAGGAATATTTTATTCAGAATCCTATCGATGTAGGAGAAATGTATGGAGTATTTCTTTCTGTCACTAGGTAACGCCGGTTAAAAGTTATCTTTTGCGGCGTACCGGAGCTCTCCGGATCTCTGGCTGGTGACTACTCCGTACTGATGAAGGCCAGAAAGCCTGAAACCGGTATGCGGATTTTTAGGCGGACCCGACATGAATTAAACATAGTCGGGCTTATCAGAAAGAAACATTTGCAATCATATTCCATTTATATGGAAGATTGCATGGATTTTCAGGTGAATATCATTCAACGTTCTGCGTGGTATTTGCTAGGAAAGTAGTTGTTTTTCGCCTGTGGTCTACCAATTTTGTTTCAATTTATATTGAATCCTTTGTGAAGATGAATGTGTGCACTTTATTTCTCAAATTATAGTTTGGCAACAAGATGCTGACCGTTCAGAAAATAAGTGTAAATATACAAAGCTACTGGAACGATCACAAAACCGAGCAAAATAAAGTTCTGATGCCTTTTTGCACTGTACAAAAAGACGAACAGACTTTTCTGATTGTTTTTACTGTACAAGTAGTATGTTTGTTAGGTCATACTCTTTATTATGAAAAATTATCGGAAAAAATATATAATTTAATTCTTATATTACTCAGAAAAATGTATACCATATTTTTTCAATCCCGCCACTGGCCACCATTGTAAAAGTAGTCAATAATATACCGTACTTTTGAACAAAAATAAATTATTCATACTCACTAATACTATCTTCCTCTGATGTCCCATATAGTCACACTATCTGTTTTTCACACTATCTGTTTTTTGTTTCTAATAAGACCAAAAGAATACATATAATATTTTGAATATTATACGGGCAGCTGTCACCAGCGGAATGGCCAAAAATAGATTTTTCGACAAATTGCACAAATTTTTCTTTGAAGGCACTTATTAATTTTAGTCACCTGTTCTTCTGGACAATAAATTCGGTCTCGGCTTAACATGCGAGGTCTTCTTTTGAACAACTTTTCTTTTCCAATGAATCAAATAGTATTTATTTCCTCAAATAAAATTTTTCTAAATATTCTTCTCAAATAAAATGACTTTTACATTGTATACAATTTATCTTTTGCTTTACTCTATTTTCAAATGATACACGAAATAACATCAATACTTCTATTGAATAAAAGCATAGAAAAATATATCATCGAAAAATAATAACAATATAATGAAGAAATAAAATCATATCTAGCTTCAACCAAAGATTGAAAGCATAAATTTGAAAACATCGATCAACACCAAATTTATTTCAATAAAAGAGCTCATACTTTTATTTTTAAAACAAATGAAATCCATATTTCCTGTAAAAATATTTTATGTTTACCGATAATTCCCTAAGTTTAACAAAGCTTTTTGTGTATTGGCGTCAAATTATAAAACAGATAATACACCTGCATAAATACGAACAATGTTTGTACATGTGGTTCACCCCAAAAATAAAATTAAAGCCAGCGATAAACTATTTTTTCCTAAAAGCTTTGCACTTACCCTGTAGAACAATTGTTGCCTCCGATAACCAATTTTTCCAAATAGTTGTCCCAGTTTTCTTTGTCCCATGTTTCATAGACACTCGTATATATTCCCTTTCGATCTACCGATACAATAGAAAAATCCGATACTCAAACATTTTGACTCACGACGAAAAACTCAGTTTATTCCGAAATTTCATACAGTGCTTCTCAAAAGTCCGCTCCCCCCCTCTTATTTTTGGAACGATTATACATAAACAAGTGAAATTTGGAAACTGAATATTAAAGGTTGTAAACTTCCCTACTAGTGATGAGAGATGACGAAATCGTCAAATATGACGTCACAAGGCCATTGTGACCAATAATTTTAAATGGAACCCTACGGCAAGCGACACCTCTTCTAAAAGGTATCGAAAAAACCTATTCAATGATACTGATTTTGGTTGTGTTTATGGCAGTTTTGATGGCTCATTAGTAAACATTAAAATTTAAATTCCATTCAGTATGATATTAATTACAGATTTAAGAATGAGTATCTTCTCAAAGTTGCTCGGAGTGACCTCCATTCACTTCCTGACAGTGAAATATCCTATTTTTAAGCTCTTCTCCTACTTTTGCGGAAACAGCCTCACATTCTGCAACAATACGTTGTTTTAAAACGTCAATATTGTCAGGTTCAGTGGCGTAAACCTTCGATTCAGGGTACCCTCACAGAAAAAAATCCAAAGGTGCGAGGTCCGGTGATCGAGCTGGCCATTCCGTTGAACCTCGTCGTCCAATCAATCTACCACGATACTCCTCATCCAAATACCGTCTTACTGCACCGTAATAGTGTGGAGGAGCACCATCCTATTTCCAAATTGCCGAATTCATCTGGATTATCTTCCAAAATTTCAAGGATTAACGGTTCTATTGCGTTTTGCAACAGCTCCAGATAAACCTCACCAGTTAAATTAGTATTTTAAAAAAGAGGCCCAACGATGTGGTTTCCCAGGATACGTGCCCAAACATTCACCTTCTGGGGAAATTGGGTATGTGTTTCACGAAACAGGTGAGGACGTCACTCCAATACCTCACATTCTGTGTATTTACATTTCCATCTAGATAGAAAGTACTTTCGTCACTAAAACAAATTGTTTTGACATAGTCTGGCTGTTGGTTAATTTTAGTTTCCATATTTTCACAAAATTCTAGTCTTCGGTCTGGGTCGTCGTCTGAGAGTTGGTGAAACATTTTTAATTTGTATAGATGAAATTGGTTTTTTTCAACACCTTGTGTACTGTACTTCGACTGACTTCACAGGTAGATGCAACGTGATTCGTTGAAGAAGTAGGATTAAATATTACTTCTGCCAGTATATCAATTTTTTTCTCATCACAAATTTGTGGTCTGCCAGATCGTTTCGCATCATTAATACTACCGGTTGTTTCAAACTCACGAAGAAGCTCCCTTAAATAAGTCCTCGAAACGGGGCGATCGGCAAACCTCTCATTGAAAATGCGTTCTGCTGCATGAATATTTTGTCCAGTTTCACCAAGAATTAGGATCGCTGCTATTTTATCACCTAAAGCACGTACCATTTCGCTTTTTGAAGCACTTAAACGTTCGGCTCACAACAGTTTAACAAATTATTAAAATGTACAAAAATATTGAAAGTACTAAAAGCTGCTAAAACAGTTGAACGTTCGATCAACAATACACAAATTATTAAATGTACAAAAACTTGGACAATTACAAAAACGTCGAATTAGGGAGACTAACAAAAACGTCAGCCTATTTGACAACTATCCAGAGGCGGAGCTTGAATTTGGAATTTTAGTATTAACTGATTTAATTCATCACAGCTTTGCGTTTTTCAAAAGCAAGTTGCCAAAACTGCCATAAACACAAACAAAATTAGTATAATTGAATATGTTTTTTCGATACCTTTTAAAAGAGGTGTCGCTTGTCGTAGGGTTCCATTTAAAATTATTGGTCACAATGGCCTTGTGACGTCATCTTTGACGATTTCGTCATCTATCATCACTAGTAGGGAAGTTTACAACCTTTAATATTCAGTTTCCAAATTTCACTTGTTTATGTATAATCGTTCCAAAACTAAGAGGGGGGGAGTGGACTTTTGAGAAGCACTGTATAAATATCCCTCGACGCTTCAAAATTTTAGTCAAACAAAATATTATACTCCAGTGTCGTATAAAAAAAAACCCGGATCTGTTACCAAACATTTTCCACAAACCACTGCGCCCGTGCCTAGCACGCCTGTTTGGGTGAAGCCCGCTGCCGAATTAATTTTTTTCCGCTCCAAAATAGCATCAAGGCGTAGTCCCATTTCAAAATCCCTTATTGGTCTTTCAGTTGAGTGGTACTTTTGCATCTTCAAATCCTATTGGCTACTAATTATGGTGTGATTTTACCAGATGAATCTTTACCAGAATAATTCTTGTCATTTCAGCACAACTGCAATTAGACCATAACACTTAACTGTGTGAAGAAATATAACCAAACGTCCGAACTCAAATAAACAAACTGAACCGATATAGATTATTTTTCAATCTTCCATCGAAGATTGATGATTGACTTTCAGTAACCACCATATAGAGAAATATTTCACTTACAATAAATTCAACAACGTTTATGAATATTATTTCAATGAAAGAAAATAAAATTTCTGAATGGCTAAGATCTCCATTATCTCTATTATTTCTTACAATAATAAAATTTCAATCTCATAATTCACCAGAAAAATAGATACTTTCATCAAGGCCAAAAAAAGGAAAAGAAAACAATAATAACATAATACCTTACAGGGTGTTACATTACTATGAGAGTAGAAAAAGGTAGATTCATATCGGTAAAAAACGTAGTATGCTTTTTCATAAGGGGACAAAAACATAAGCTGCTTTTTGGTCCAGTTCTTATGTGAATCATACAAAAAGAGGATCTTTCTTTAAACGGTTTTTGTCCGATATTTCTTCAAAATCCGGTGGATATAAAAGCCAAGATTCAATTAGAATCGCTCTCTTTCCTTACGAGAACAAGTAACTTTAATTGTTCTGCGAGACGTCAACGAATGTAGTTTCGTAACGTATTCACTCAAAATTCTGGTTTGAGTAGTGAGGTAACCGTAAGTGGAACATTGTGTATAAACCTTTGATAACCTGTTGATTTGATTGTGTCAGTGAGACATCTTTATAGCCACATTTCGCTGTTGCATGTATACAGTTCTCGTCTAAAGTCCGTTCCCCCCCTACTAATTTTTGAACCACCTGGTATGTGGAACGAAATTTGGAGGGCTTAAATAGGAGATAAAAACACACTTTTTCATGGAAAAAATCACAGCTAAAAGTTTTAAAATGGCGGCTGAGCGCCAACTTCCATAATTTTTTTTTAAATAGAACATCCCATTTTCGAAATCTGCTCATGATTCTCGACAGTTTTCTCCAAAGCACTTTACTCCTAAATTCAATTGTTTTTGAAATATTAACGTTTGAAAAGTGACATTCCGGTTTAAAATGAAGTATGAATTTTGGTCACTTCCGGTAAAACATTTTGCTAACTTGACGTTGTTATTAATTTGTAGTTAAAACTCTTAATGAATTCGACTAATAAGAGGCGTAAAGAGAGTTCATTAAGGATAAACAGTACCGCTTACCGGAAAATCGCGAAGCCTACGAATGTGTTCTATAAATTCCCAATCAAAGCAAATTAGCTAAAAAATTATAATTTATTTTTGAATAACACTTTTATTTAACCCCAATAATCATTTCATCAAGTGTTCAATGTGGCCCCTTCCTTAATCTTGACAATGAAGTGCCCTATTATAAATAGCTTCTCTCACGTTGATGAAAGTCTGTTCATATATTTCTTCACATGTATCTATTATTCTGCGTTCCAACTCTTCTATTGTTTGGCATTCAGTGGCGTAGATTTTTGACTTCAGATACCCCCAAAGGGAAAAATCTAGTGGTGTAAGATTCGGAGATCTTGGTGGCCATTCTGTACTTCTCCTGCGACCTATCCATTGCCCAGGAAAGTTTGTATCTAGGAACTCTCTAGCCATGCGATCGAAATGGGGAGGTGTCCCATCCTGCTGAAATATGATTTCACGATTTTCAAACTCTTCCTGATTGTTTAATACAATTTGTCTTATTCGAGGTTCAATTTCAGTTTCTAAAAGATTTCTGTAAAGAACTCCCGTAAGATTGCCTCTGATGAAAATCGGTCCGACAACGCTATTGCCCAAAATCCCCGCCCAAACATTCACCTTTGTAGGAAACTGGGTATGTCCCTCAGTATCGTACATTCTGTTTGTTGACTTTCCCATTAAGAAAAAACGTGCATTCATCTGCGAAACATACATGTTTTAGGTAGCCCCGTTCTGCTTCAATTATTCTTGTTAACCACTCACAAAATTCAATCCTCCGGCCTGGATCATCCTCCGTGAGAGCATGCAGGATTTTCATTTCATAGGGATGAAACTTCCCTTTTTTTAGGACTCTTTGGACACTTTTTGAACTTACTCAGCAACTGCAGACGTTGACTGAGTCGGATTGATTACCATTTCAGCAGCAACATCTACCTTTTTTTTTCTGAAAGAGGCGGTCTTCCTAATCTTGGAGCATCATTCAGCGTACCAGTTGCTTGGAGCTTATTCAAAAGTTTGCGCAAATATTACCTCGAAATAGGAGATCTATCATTAAACATACGGACTGCAAGATGATAATTTCTTCCAACTTTTCCAAAAATCAAAACTGCTTCAAATTTATCGTCTAAACTATGAGCCATGATCACACTTTTCATAAAAGGATTTAGGCGCTCAACGGACTATTTGACAGTTAGCAGTTCAGTTTGACAGTAAACAAGATGTTACCGCGACAACGATTTCTTCCAATGCAAACTTGATTGAAAGCAACATTAGTGTTTTGTGGTTGGGTTTGAAATGACCAAAATGTCACTTTTCAAACGTTATTATTTCGAAAACAATTGAATTTAGGAGTAAAGTGTTTCGTAGAAAACTGTTGAGAATTATGAGCAGATTTTGAAAATGGAATAATATACAGAGTGTTCTATTTAATTTTTTTATTGAAGATGACGCTCAGCCGCCATTTTGAAATTTCAGCTGTGATTTTCTCATGAAAAAGTAGGTATTCATGTCCTATTGAAGCCCTCCAAATTTGGTTGCGATATACCAGGTGGTTCAAAAATTAGTAGGGGGGAAACGGACGTTAGACGAGCACTGTATACTGTATACCTCTACTGTGTTTGATAACCGTTTGAGTTTATCAGTTTGGCGAAACGCCTATTTTATTTTATTTCGTGCATTGTAAATATTGCATTAAAAGTACGATTCCGCTGTGGAAATAATTGAATCGCACAAGTGTAAAATATCCCAGTCCCGTGACTTTCACGATAAATCAAGTTATGCATTATTTGTTATTTCACATTGATATATGTCGTGAGGTATTCTGTTGATGCTTTGATAAGTACTGTAAATCTGCACTTTCGGCTGTTACAGGTATTGAGAGTGTCATATAAGTTTGGTATTGCATTTTTCGTAGTATATAAACTGATGTATCACATCTAGCTCGTTGTTCTTGTGTGCTGAGACCCATTAAAGGGAGCTCGGTGATTCACAGTTGTCCACCGAAACTCTGGGTTTGAGACCGGGTTGAGATTGGAGTATTCTTTTTTTTTCGTAAGTAGGTAGATCAGTTTTCACAGAAGCTCAAATTCTGGCATTGACCGAGTGACAGCAATCGTCGGGAAAAGAATTCAGAATATAAATTATCCTCCCGGTACAGCAAAAATCTAATATTTCGCTACAATTATTATATTGAAGATATTATAAGCGTTGGTAATAAATTCCACACTTGTGAAAATTAACTAAGTTAATGTTTCGATAAAATCATACTCTCCAATTGACTGAATAAAATATGTTATTGAAGTTCTGATAAATTTAAAATTGCGAAAATTGACTAAGTTACTATTTAATTAAAATTGTTATATTGTGGTTACCTTTGAAAGCTTATATGGAAAGTACCTCTCCTTTTGCCAGCATATCAACTATAGAATCGGAACAGTGTTTAAGTTGAGATAACGACAGTTCTGTCTGACTGTCTGTGCAATATCATAAGCAACCGGAATCCAGTAACAAAGGCTGTAATTAAAGCCCACAGACCTTTGGAGATTTCAATTAAGTCAAAAGACCAGACTACTGGACGTTCCGTATCTCCATCTGTTGCTACCCCTGGTGGAGTGGAGTAAAATCTGGCGCCCGAGAGTAAAATTTAATTTAAAAATAGTTTAATTTAAAAAATGCAAATACTTTAATAAGTTAAGCTGTTTTGTCATTAATTTTCAACTAAAATTAATTTTAAGTGTATGGGCGTCATAAATAAAGTAACGAAATAAAAGCTTGTCTTTGAAAAGGTTTTTTATCAGTTATCTTATTTTTTGCTTTTTAGTGAGTTCGCCTTAATCTGTTCATTTCTAATAGAGCATCGTTATTACAAGGCCACTTTCCTGTAAGTGTTGAGCTGAAATAAAACATGATCTCCGACCCCAAAAACTCCTACACATCAATTCTGAATAGAATCTGACCATAATCACACAACTCGTCCGCCATCTTAAATTTATAGATTTTGACAAAAAAATCAGAATCTCCGAACCTGAAAACCCCCACATAACAATTTTGAAAAAAAATATGTCTATAATCAGAAAAGTCGTCATCCATCTTGTGGCCGCCATCTTGAATTATAAATTTTGACAAAAATTTCATAATCTCCGAAAACCCCACATACCAATTTTGAATTGAATCGGATCATAATCACAAAACTCGTTCATCCATCTTGTGGCCGCCATCTTGAATTATAAATTTTGACAAAAATTTCATAATCTCCGAAAACCCCCACATACCAATTTTGAATCGAATCAGATCATAAACACGAAACTCGTCCTCCATCTTGGGGCCGCCATCTTGAAATTATGAATTCGGACAAAAAATTCATAATTTCTGACCCCGAAAAACCGCCGCATACCAATTTTGAATCGAATCGGACGATAATCACAAAACTTGTCCTCCATCTTGAATTTATGAATTTCAACAAAAAATTCATAATCTCCGACCCCGAAAACCCCCGGATACCAATTTGGGATCGAATTTGACCATAATCACATATTCGTCCTCCATCTTGGGGCCGCCCGCCATCTTGAATTTATAACTTTTTCTCTAACAATAATTCCATAATGCATTGTCACCGTAATTATGAACACCTGCCAAATTTCAAATCATCGGACGACTAGAAGTCTGTCAAAATTCACTTGCAAGATTTGACCCTAACTAACGAACGATTGAACTAACAAGTGAAACTAAATAAAAGCTTGTAAAAAAGTTAAAAGAACTACAACCGAAACCATGCCGATAAACCAAATGTTCGTTTACCGAAAAGAAACTGTTTTTTTGCAAGACGAGATCCAAACGTAAACATTATCACTTCGTTTCCATCCCCAATATTTTCCAATATCTTCTGCCCTGCCACATAGGTACATCAATGTATACCCTCATAATCCGTGGTAATGTTAGAATTGAAAATATATTTGCTCATATATTGAAAATAAATATTTACAATACTCTGTATCGTATTGTTTTTTTTTTAATGATGTAAATATGCAATTTTCTAATAATATTCAATGCACATCTTCAACCTAGGACCATTAATCAAATCTTGTCTGTGGCCATAATTTATATTTGGGATTCGTAAGTTGTGTCATCTCCAAAAACAGCCTAAAATGTTCATTCGATCGCGTGGAATTGGAAGTCGATGACTCACAGGTCTTACTCCAAGTTGAAATAAACCGTTTTCAATTACATGGATATTATTGAAAATTACGTAACACAATGACCGTGTGACGAGTTATATAAATATATATATATATATATATATATATATATATATATATATATATATATATATATATATATATATATATATATATATATATATATATATATATATATATATATATATATATTTTGGGGAGGTTTTCTTGGGTTTTGGATTCATTGAAAACAATGTTCTAGTAGTTCGTAGGAGAAGACGTTTCGTCCCTGGCCTGGGACATTTTCAATTCTTTATTTATTTGGTTTGCTTTGCAGAAAGTTCGCTACTTTTTTGAAAAAAACTGCGAGTAATGATCGTGGTATCACCACTGAGGTGTTGTAATTATACAGTTAGGTTTTTGGTTTTTGTGCCTCATTATGTTTTGTGGCTATAGTTATCAAAATCGGATATCTTATTCACTCTTGGAAAGTTTATTTTTCTTGGCTGTGCGCGCGTTCATTGAATGGCTGTCAGCCCAAGAAAACCTCCCCAAAAAAAAATATTTCAAAAAGGATTCAAGAATCAAACAAAACTTATATATATATATATATATATATATATATATATATATATATATCTAGTTTCTTTACCACATATATATTTTCTTCAATTTCTCTGAATGAAGGTCTCATTCTGTCATTTCATATGATTTCTTTCAACGACGTTTCGACATGGTATTTGTCATCATCCGGTTAAATCACTAAAATATGGAGTTTGAGACATATTTAACTTGAAACAATATTAAAATGTGTGTACTAAAATAATTCTTTAAAAACATATGGTTCGAAATATAACACGTTATTTAACACAATATAAAAATATCTGTAATATACAGGGTGTTAGTGAATAAGTGCGACAAACTTCAGGGGGTGATTCTGCATGAAAAAAATAATGACAGTTTGCTATATAACTTTTGTCCGCAAATGCTTCGTTTTCCGAGATACGGGGTGTTGAAGTTCTTCTTAAAAACTGACTATTTATTTATTGCTCTGAAACCGGTCGAGATATGCAAATTAAATATGGTGAGTTTTAAGAGGTAGTTATTGCGCATTTTTTGACATGCAATTAAGAATTGTATGTTCATCATTGGCGCGCATACGGGTAATGATCTCAATTTTTTTTAAGAAAAAAAATGGTACGCCACCAAATAAAAAATCATTTTTGAATTTATCGTTCAATTTTTGACAGAAAATCTCTCTGGCCTTTTTTTGTATGGGGCGCCGTTTTTATGCAAAAAAATAAAACATCCTAACGCGTATTTTTCATTCCTTTAATACATTATCGGGAACTATCTAATACAATAAATGTTCAAAATGACCTCCCTCAGACGTGATACAAGATTCAACTCATTGATTGTCGAATAAACTAATGACTTAAGAAAACCCCAAATGCAAAAATCTAGAGGATATAAATCCGGAGATCGAGCAGGCCAATGTTCCGTACCTCCCCTACCTATCCAACGATTTGGATATACTGTATCTAAGTGATCACGTACAATAATGCTAAAATGGACTGGTGCACCATCATGCATGAGCCAGAAGTGTTGTCTCAGCTGTAGAGGAATTTCTTCCTGTATAAATTAAGGTAAGAGTCGCCTGTTAGTCGTTGTGGGAGGAAATATGGACCGATTAAATGATCATCAAGTACCCCAAGCCATACATTTACTGAAAACTTATGCTGAAAATGAGCTTCAAAGATGTGGATTTTCCTCAGCCCAGAGGTGATTGTTATGTATATTTCGTATACACTGTCGTCCAAAATTAGCCTCGTCAGTAAACAAATCACCATTTGAAAAATTATGAATTTGAGCGACTTGATGAAGAATCCAATGGCAAAAAACTAGGCACGGCAAAAAAGTCTCTAGATAGTAGAGCTTGCACATGTTGAATATGAAACGGATACAATTGCTGTTCTTTAAGAATTTTGAATACAGTGAAGTTGCTTACATTCAGTATGTAGGCAATTTTTCGAGTACTTGTTTCAGGTTACTCCGCAATTAACTCGAGAACTGCTTCTTCTAGTTGGACAGTTCGTACTTCTCGAGGGCGCCCGCAGTCAGCCGTTTGTTTCTTAAATGTACCATTTTCGCGCAAACGTTGGTGAAGACGAGCAAATATTGTGTGATGGGATACCCTACGTCCTGGATACAACTCAGCATACAATCGTCGAGCTTGCCGACCATTTCCATTACTTCGACCCTTCACAAAATACATGTCTGACATTTCCGTATTTGTATAATTTTCCATTCTTTCCGATGAATGAAAAATTAATTACTTATTATCATTAATGTTATACCAAACTATAAGCTTAAAAATGAAGAAATGCTAATTTGACATTTCGTTGAAATATTCGTATTCAACAGAATGTTGACAGTAGCCTACTAGCATCGCTACTAGATAATGTATTGAAGTAATGACAAATACGCGTTAAGATGTTTTATTTTTCTGCATAAAAACGGTTTCATACGGAAAAAAGGCAGGAGAGATTTTTTGTCACAAATTGAACGAAGAATTCAATTTGAAATATCTCAGTTGCGTACCATTCTTTTCTTTAAAAAAATTGAGATCATTGCCCGTATGCGCGCCAATGATGAACATAAAATTCTTAATTGCATGTCAAAAAATGCACAATAACTACCTCTTAGCACTCACCAAATTTCATCTGCATAATAAATAAATAGTCAGTTTTTAAGAAAAACTTTAACACCCCGTATCTCGGAAAACAAAGCATTTTCAGACAAAAGTTGTATGGCAAACTGTCATTATTTTTTCATGTAGAATCACCCCCTGAAGTTTGTCGCACTTATTCACTAACACCCTGTATAGGAGTATTCACTTACAAATTATTTTATTTGAATTTCTGCATTCGCATTGTACGAACGTTATTGTAGTTGTATGAGTTCGAAGTCGAAGTTATCGGGAATGGTTTGTTTATCTTTCATGCATTTTGACCCTCTTCATAAGTACACCGGACTGTTTATATTGAATTATAGTATATGAGCCGGACTGTATTTTTTTGGCAGTATGTAAAGATCAGTTTTCATTATTATCAGTATAAACAAAGTTAAAAAAGGTTTTTATAAATCTGGCTTGAGTTTTTGATATCATTTCTATTGCTACTGCTATTGGGTTTTTTAAATACGTATCATGTCAAAGAATGTTCTTACTCTTGGATTCCTTTCTTTGGTCAGAATTTCAACGTTGTTAGTGTCAAACTTATGTTGATTTTCTTTTTCGTGTTTGGATAAGGCTGTAATGTCGGTTTATGAGTACTTGTGGGCTTGTACTCGTTTCTGCAAATATTGTTTTGTTTGACCTATATAGGTACTTTGGCAGTCTTTACACGGTATTCTATATACTGTACTGTAATTTTAGTGTTTTAACCTGATGATGACAAATACCATGTCGAAACGTCGTTGAAAGAAATTATATGAATTGACTGAATCAGACCTTTATTCCGAGAAATTGAAGAAAATATATACGGTGCATTCATAAACTGTGGAAACGCTTCATTATCGCACAAGTTGATTATTTTCGGAGGTAAAGCTTTCTACTTTTTTCTCAAAAGAATATGTTTACCCCCCACTACCTTACAAGATATGACGTCATCGATAATTTGTTTCAGTTGAAAGGCTATATAGGTACTTTGACAGTCTTTACACGGTATTCTATATACTGTACTGTAATTTTAGTGTTTTAACCTGATGATGACAAATACCATCTCGAAACATCGTTGAAAGAAATTATATGAATTGACTAAATCAGACCTTCATTCCGAGAAATTGAAGAAAATATATATATATATATATATATATATATATATATATATATATATATTGTTGTTATGAAAAACCAGTTATATATTTTGAAAAGAAAAAACCCATAAAAAGAATAATTAATAAATAGCTATCAGTTTCAAGAGATTGTTTTTACATAATTTTGAAGTTATATTTCCTTTATTAAGCCTCTGTATGATATGAATAGATAAAAATGTCCAAATACTATAACACAATCAATTTTATACACTGTCATGATGATTACAACCCATAATTCTTCAAGAGACAACAAAAAGTCTAGATTTACAAAAATTTCCTGAATAAAATGTGATCAACAAAATTATAAATTTGAAACATACAGTATATGAAATTGTAGCTAACTAAAAGTAGCCAATGGTAGAACAGCAAACTTCTTGATGACAATAGCCAATCAGGGAACAGATGGTCACATGTAGAATTTGAAATTGTGAGGGAATAAGAACGAGAGAGTGTCAGAGGCAATTATTATTGAAATTTGTACATAGTTAATAAGAATGGAAAAATAGTTTTATGTATAAGTTATGACAAATAAACCCAAACAGTGAAAATGTGACAATTTAGTGCGTGAATTCAAAAATTCGAATCAGAGGGAAGGAACAAACATGGTATCCAGGTGACAACAAACAAAGCCACAGAGAAGATCGAAAATAAATTTAAAAGGAATGCCACGTTATATTTTGGGAAAAAGAAAAATTGAATAATTTTCAACATTATAAGCGGAAAACCAACATTACCTTATTGGTACACCGTATACAAGTATCCAAAGCTGATTGCTGAATTTGTATGGTTCCTTCTATTTGGTATTGGAGTTCCTGATAGCATTGGAGTGAAAGGGAATCCAAATCCTGGCGTGTATTGAACAGCGACAGTTCCAGACAGGTATAAACCTTCCATAGTGCACATTCCGAACTGAACAATTTCATATTCCATCGGAAGAACTTTATTTCAATTGATTTCGAACTATTAAAGAAATTTTCACTTTCAAGGTAAAAGTGAGGTTGTGTATATTTTACCAATGAACTTTTCTCATGATTATCCATGAATATTTGTAGATTCACCTTAGAGTAAGTTATCTTTCGTAGGCCAGGTAAAATTAAGTTTTCCTGAATAAAGGAAATAATTGCTTTTTGATACTTTGTCGTTTGTTTTCTACAATAATCAACAATCATACTTATGACCATTGAATAAATTGAAATTTGACATATCAAGCAGTGGCTAGTGGCTCAATTGCCTGAACCGGCTATCTGAGACAAGAGGCGTACCAACTGTGCTTAGCAGTGCTAAGGAAAGTGATAACAATTGGCAGCAACGTGACGAGAGAACAGTGACGTTAGCTAGCAATTATTATTACATTGTAAAAAAAAAATTATACAGGGCGAAAATACTCATCTATATCATGACAATTTGGCTCACAAAGAAGAGCGAAAAACTATTAGCTATCTTCATTTTATAAACAACAATTCATTTGCAAATCATCATTACATAACAAATGGCACCCAAAACGTGGGGCGAAATAATAACAAAATAATTTGTTATATCACATTACATTACAATTTGGCGCCCAACGCGGTGCAAAAATATATTAATAATAATAATAATAACAAAATTCAATTATAAAATTCATTTAATGCAAATTTGTTAAATCATCATTACATAACAATATATATATATATATATATATATATATACAGTGCATTCATAAACTGTGGAAACGCTCCATTATCGCACAAGTTGATTATTTTCGGAGGTAAAGCTTTCTGCTTTTTTCTCAAAAAAATATGTTTACCCCCCACTACCTTACAAGATATGACGTCATCGATAATTTTTTTTAATTGAAAGGCTATATTTTTATATAAAAAATTAATAGCCCACACTTTTCAGAGTTCAATCATACCACATTCGTCATATGTAACACTATAAGTTACAGTATACTCAGTATAAAGAAAACAGGTGGTCATATTTCTTCACATTCATTTATTATTTATTTTGCAGAGAAAATATTAAAAGTGGTCAGTACCTAGTAAAAATAAACAAATAACATATTCACAACAAATGCTCGAATTGAGCTTCTTGGGTTAGTTGACAATATCCGATGAATTCTTGGGTTACGTTTGACAACATCGACAATTCGTTGAATTTCAGTTCGAATTCTCTCTCTAAGGTCTTTCAAATTGGTGGGTCGGTTTATGAATACTTCACTTTTTAACTGACCTCAGACAAAAAATCCATAGGATTTAAATCTGGGGACCCAGCAGGCCATTCAATGTGACCGCATCGTCCAAACCAGCGATTGGGAAAGGTTTCTTTCAGAAAATCTCTAACCACTAGAACATAATGTGGACCAAATGGTAGAATATATTTGACCAGGATGAGTAAGTCTGGAAATGTTGCAGTTAAATATGGAACTACACCAGTTTGATACATTTCTAAATACTTTTCACTCATGACAGTACCGTCAAAAAAATGTGGTCCTACAATGGTATTCCTAAGAATCCCACCGCAGACACTTAGATTTGGAGGGTATCGTCCGATTGGGATTTTCTGTTGACAGTAACGACCAATTTGCGTTTTCACATTACCGTTCATACATAAAGTTGATTCATCAGAAAATAAGACATCAAATTCAAAACCGTTATTTTGATTACACACTTGCATTTTTACAAAACTTTATGCGTCTATCGAAGTCGTCTTCATTAAGTTCATGAATAATAGGCCAGTAGAGATAGACATGATTTTCCTAAAATTTAATAACAATTCCAAAAGTTTCAAAACTTCAGTAGAGTGAATAGGACTTTCATATGATATGTAGTATGATTTTGCAACCCTTTTTCTGAACGGAAGATGTTAATAATCAAGATTTCATGAATTTTCACATTATTAGCTCAGAAAAATTTGCAAAAGTTCTGCAAACTTCCGAAGTTTTGAAAAATAGCAATTTTTATCCTTTGATGAATTTGCAACCACTCATACGAAACGGAAATGTTTGTTTTATCGAAAAGAAAAAAGTTGTTAGTCCTAATATTCTTGACAAGAGTTTCAATTTGCGACCTCTTGCGTTAAACGGAAAATATATTTTTTCATTATATTGTTTTTTTTTTATTGAAATAAGTATCGGAATTATTACAAAAATTTCAAATAACGGTTGCAAGTGGAGATGTCCTGACGTAGAATGTTTTCATCAATTTGCAACTCCGTCTGCAACACGGAAATGAGGGTAAAATCAAAAGAAAAATATTTTCGTATTTGTACTCTACCAAAAAAGCAAAAGTTTTGCGAATCGGGCAGACAACTCATTTTACCCATTGGTGGCAGTATAATAATTTGCAAACAATGTTACAATGCGAAACATTAGGAATTAAAAAAATATTTATTTTTGCAACACCTGTGTTATCTGAATAATAAATATTTTTATATATCTGATAAACGACATTCATTCTGTTACCAAGTTAACTATTGATCAAGAAGAAGCTCGTCAACGGTAGGTGAAATCATTCAATGTTGAAAGCTAACGTTTTCGATATGAATTCAAAACATCATATTACTATTAGAAATTTGCATAAAAAAATACTCTTGAGTACGTTTGATGGAGGATCGAGAATCTCTCGACACTTTTCCATAATTTTCTTGATTCATAAAAAAATGGAGGAAATATTCAGATTTGAAAAACACTCGTACAGTTGTACATTAGTACGATTAGCCTACAACTGTGTTACGTCACAGTGTTTTGTTTACAGAGTAATGAATGCACAGCAGTTTAATAACATGATTTTTTTATCAAAATTACAAGAAGACTGACAATTGTATTTTTATGACAGACAACTATATAACTCGATGAAAGAAAATTGTATTTCGTGCATAGAATAATTTATTAAAATCGTAGCAAAGCGCTTCCGTGCATAAATTATTTTATGCACGAAAAACAATTTTCTTTCATCGATTATATCGATACGTGCATACAGTCATACTTTTCATTTAACTATATAACTAACCAAAAACAATGCACATTCACTAATAGTCCTAGAGCTACAACTGAAATAGAATTGCCTACCAACATGATTTTCTCTCTTTATTTTAAAAAAAAATATAAATCAAGAAAATAATTCTTACGTGTCGATTAGATTTCAGTCCTCCATTCGGATTCAATAGAATTTTTCATACGATACCACAATTGGAGTTAGAAAGTCGAGTAAAAAGGTAAATTAGAATTTTATTTAATTCAAGAAATACCTACTCGTAAAAATTAAATTTGAGATGTGATATCTATTTCACAAATTTTATTTTTCAGTAACATTTCTGTCTGACGATGAAAATTATGTACTTGCGAGATATACAATCGATAACATTTTGATATCCTTACTTCCATAGAGCATCGATTATTCATTTCAAAATATCGTCGATTGCTATAAAGTCATGTTGTGACAAGTGCAAATTTTAAATGAGGAATGATTGCATGTCATTTCTAATGCGATAAAAAATGTCTGATTAGTCGAAAACAGTGATTGCTTCTGAGATCAATATTTCGTTTCAAATCTTTTAGTGATTAACTACGTAACCGTATTAATCTTTGGATGTAATTTCAATAAACCAGTACAAACTATAACAGATATACGCGATTGATAATCAAGTATTTAATTGGACCACTTAGATATGTCTAATATATATCTTAAACCTATTTGCCAAATTATAAAAAAACAAATTCGTTAAACAAAAAAAATTTTTTGTTGAACAATGACGGTTGCAAATCTCTTGCGTCACGTGAAATATTAGTCGTAATTTTAATCGCAATTTGCAGAACTTTTGCAATTTTTTCAAAAGTTGTAAAAATGCAAAAAAAATATATTGGTGGATAAATAGGTTTTGTTTTTTGTATTGGGTTGCAAAGTTACATATCAACTAAGACCGATATTCTCTTCATTTGCAAATAAAAAACTTTTGTAATTATTGCAATGCTTGTGTGTATTGAAAATGGGAGCGTCGATAAAAAAATTTGATAAACAAATTATGCGTTTTTCAGAAATGGTTGCAAAAGTACGTGAATATTTAAAACTTTTTTTTCCGTTCACATGTCCAATTTGCAGAACTTTTGTAATTTTTTAAAGAAATTACAATGATAAACTTAAACAAATGACAAAAACAAGATTCCGTATCTTTTACAAGGTTGCAAACTTAATGCAGTTGTAAAACACCATTACTATAGGTATGCCTAGTATGCAGAACTTTTGGAATTTTCAGTGCAAAAATAAAGCATGAAAACGTTTTTTGCAATAGGCATTTTCATTTAGATGATTTTTTAAGGCGCATGCACTCGTTTTGAGACCCAAAGTCTATTTGGCTATTGGGAAAGTGAATAGCCATTGGTTAGTTTTGAAATAACAATTTGAGATTGGCTTAGTTCAAAATTAGCGGTATTTTCACATTATGTCAACTTCATGACAAATGCACCTGCATACATTGGCGTTCGTAACTTTCTTTGTAGGTTAAGTACTTATTACCTATTTCATACCGCCAAAAACCTTTCATTCGTAGATAAAATAATGTACACGAATATTTTCTAATGGTGAGTTTTCTTCTCCATGTAAATTCAAGTCAACTATCCATAAGAAAACTCGGAAATATTTTATTTCCTTCAAAAAAAAATTCGCCGTCATTTCCGTTGGGTCTGACAGGTAAACAAAGTTAGTCATTTGTCATCTAAATGAAAAAGCCTATTAAAACAATGTTCTGTTAATCGCAGACTTCTGCAGAATTTTATAGTTTGTTTTCATTAATGCACTAACATACCATTGAAGTTTGAAAACCTTTGGAATTAATGTTAATTGATTTTCTATATCTACTGGCCTATAAATTTAACTTTATATGGATGTAATTTGGCGACAGATCTCATTGTTGAGAGATAAAGTTGTAATTGAACGATACGGTTTTTTTCAATTCCAAGTAATACATTGAATTGAATGTCATAGGTAACGGTAGGTCTGCCACTCTTGGGTTTATTCTCAACATTGCCAATTTATTTAAATGTATGCAATATTTTGCTTAATGTCGATTTGCTTATTGGTTCTCGATCAGTATATTTTTTTCATCAAAGATGTCGCATACTTACGCCATACTTCTTTTACGATCGCCGTAACCTAAGATCATCAAAACTTCTATTTGCTCTTTTTCTGACAGTACCTTTATCGTAATTTCAAATAATTTCTTTTAGAGTAATATTCTTCAGAAATATATTGAAGACTTATAAATCGATATGCTACACAACGAATCAATTTAATAATGACATGTGCCACGGTAACTAAGAACTTATTGTCTGGTTGCTAAGGGCTTTCAGATGTTTTCATAGCCTACTACTGAGTAATTTTCCGGTATTCATTGCAAAATAAATGATGAAATAATTATTAAGAAATATGAGCACCTGTTTCCTTCATACTCAGTATACTGTAACTTAAAATGTTTCATATGACGTATGTGGTATGGTTGAACTCACAAAAATATGGGTTTTCAATTTTTGATATAAAAATATAACTTTTTCATTAAAAAAAAATCAATGACGTCATATCTTGTAAGGTAGTGGGGGTAAACATTATTTGTTTGTTAAAAAAAGTAGAAATAAAAATCGACTTGTCCGAGCTTTGTCTCCGAAAATAATTAACTCGTAAGATAATCGAGCGTTTCACACTTTATGTATATATATATATATATATATATATATATATAGTCTGAGAAATTCTTTGGGACAGCAGCAAACGCAAATGTACTCTTATAACATTATATTTCCAATATTTCGACAATGAATATTGTCATCATCAGGGAGCTATAAAGGTGAAACTACTATAGTATGTTGATAATTATAAAAATAGTCTGAGAAATTCTTTGGGACAGCAGCAAACGCAAATGTACTCTTTTCTGGTGAAATACAAAGATGTAAAGACAGCATTAAAACATGTAAAACATGGAGCAACAATTAGATTTATGGAATAATATTTGTAACACAAAACATTACTGGTAAATTTATTAAAGCCGAAAACCATTGTGGTGAACTTTCTTTGGTTATGAATGTGAAAGTGAGGAAAATAACAGCATCGAGGTTGAATTTAACATAACCTAAATGTCAACGTCAAATTGTACAATTTTAAGAAGAAGGAGAGCATTTGTCTAAGCTGTCCAAATGAAAGTGGAAAACATCAATTGCAATTACTACTGAGGATGAAATTTTCTAATGGTAAAATTGGATGAATATATTCATTAGTTATTAATATTACAAAACTTTCATGTTAGTTTGTATTAACTAGAAAGAAAATGAATTATTATTGACATTCGGTTCTTGTCCAAGATTAATAGATAGAATAGATCTCACTTGAATGATTGAGATCTGTTCTTTGTTTAAACAATTGTTGATTGAGAATAAATGCCATTTCAAAGATTCGTTTCGAAGCATTCTTTTCTTTTACTAAAATTTTTTGTGGAATTATAATCATATTGTGATCTTCTTTATTCACATGTTCACGAGACACCTCTCAGGGTGAAGTCTACAATCACTTTTATGGGCACTTATACGGTCTTTCAGTAACCTAGCTGTTTGACCTATATATTCATGGTTACAACTTGCACAAGGAATGCAATAAACTAGTTTTGTTTGTGAAAAAAACGGAGTTTTATCCTTGACCACAGAAAATAAAGAATTTATGGTTAAAACCGGTTTTTGCGCTATTTTTATATTGCCACGGTTTTAACCATAAATTCTTTATTTTCTGTGGTCAAGGATGAAACTCCGTTATTTTCACAAACAAAACTAGTTTATTGCATTCCTTGTGCAAGTTGTAACCATGAATATATAGGTCAAACAGCTAGGTTACTGAAAGACCGTATAAGTGCCCATAAAAGTGATTGTAGACTTCACCCTGAAAGGTGTGCTCTCAGTGAACATGTGAATAAAGAAGATCACAATATGGATTATAATTCCACAAAAATTTTAGTGAAAGAAAAGAATGCTTCGAAACGAATCTTTTTGGAAATGGCATTTATTTCTCAATCCAACAATTGTTTAAACAAAAGAACAGATCTCAATCATTTAAGTGAGATCTATTCTTATCTATTAATCTTTGACAAGAACCCGAATGCTCTCAATAATAATTCATTTTCCTTTTCTAGTTAATACAAACCAACATGAAAGTTTTGTAATAATTAATAACTAATAAATATATTCATCCAATTTTACTATTAGAAAATCTCATCTTCAGTAGTAATTGCAATTGATGTTTTCCACTTTCATTTGGACAGCTTAGACCAAATGTCTCTTCTTCTTCTTAAAAATTGTACAATTTTGACGTTGAAATTTCAGGTTATGTTAAATTCCAACCTCGATGCTGTATTTCCCTCACTTTCACATTCATAACCAAAGAAAGTTCACCACAATGGTTTTCGGCTTTAATAAATTTACCAGTAATGTTTTGTGTTACAAATATTATTCCATAAATCTAATTGTTGCTCCATGTTTTACATGTTTTAATGCTGTCTTTACATCTTTGTATTTCACCGAAAACGACCATTCTCACTAACATTGTAAGTAAAGTTTATTTTTATAATTATCAACATACTATAGTAGTTTCACCTTTGTAGCTCCCTGATGATGACAATATTCATTGTCGAAATATTGGAAATATAATGTTATAAGAGTACATTTGCGTTTGCTGCTGTCCCAAAGAATTTCTCAGACTTTTTCCTAACTAGTCAGCAAAGACTACCTCTCCTCTTTCTATATATATATATATGTATAAAATGTTGTTTTATTATTTCGATAATTGAAAAAATATTTCGCCCATAATCCTCAGGAGCCTCCGATTTCCCACCCACGATTTGCCCCTGAACTTTGGAGACTTCTTGATCAAATTGTAGAATGTAATTACGTTTTTTTTATTGGTGCCCCTTTTTACCCATTTAAAGCACGCCTCAGCGTGTTTAAATCGAACTTTAAAAAACGCGCGTTTTTTAAAGGTAACCATGACAACATCAACAAATCGAGAAACGTGAAGTCTAAATGACAAATTTTTGATAATTGATCTGACAGGAGTACCTTGTCAAATAAAATATTACTCACAATTCGTTCATTTATATGTGCTCCTCCATCCATTTGATGAACTTTTCATATTCTTTTTTATATATATCACTGGATTTTCGCGGTATTAACCGCGATTCTGCCCACTATTCGAAAAATCGATATTAGAATCATTCATTTTTGAGCTCTGGTGACAACAAATATTGATCTTTGGTAACAAATTGCAAATGAATGTTTTTCTCATTTCCATGACAACGAAAGGTATACTGATGTCACATCACGAATTCAACCTTCTTGCATTATTAGTTCTTATTTCTATTTTTTGTAGTAATAATACCAGTATATATGATTTCAAAGTGCACCAATAAAAAAAAATAACGTAAAGTATTCGTGGATAACTGGTCTTAAAACACTTGCTCTATTTCGAGCACTCCGGCTGCGCCGTCGTGCTCGAAAAATCGCGCGTGTTTTAAAGCCCTTTTTATCCACTTATACTTTAATATACTATTTTTCAATTCCGTTTGAAAACTCGTCACACGGCCATTGTGTTGCGTAATTTTCAACAATATCCATGTAATTAAAAACGGTTTATTTCAACTTCCAATTCCTAACGATCGAATGTACATTTCAGGCTGTTTTTGGAGATGACTTACGATGCCTAAATATAAATTATGACCACAGACAAGATTTGATGAATTATCCAAGGTTAAAGATGTGCACTGAATACTATTAGAAAATTGCGATTTTCAACTGCGATACAGAGGATTGTAAATATTTATTTTCAATATATGAGCAAATATATTGTCAATTGTAATATTACCACGGATTATGAGAAAATACATTAATGTATGTAACAGAAAATATTGGGAAATATTGGAAACATAAGGGGTATGGGAACGAAGTGATAATGTATCTCTACGGTTGGATTTCGTCCTGCAAAAAATTAAATCAGGAAAAAACAGTCATTTTCCGATAAATGAACAGAACAGTTTTCTTAACTCTTTTACTTTACGTGTCAACGTATTCTTTAGACAAGTAAAATAGTTTCCAGAGTTCCGAGGGTATAAGATCCAAACTTGGCATGGGCGTTGGATTCAAGAATTGTTTTTTTTTTTATATTTCATACTCTCCCATCACTTCCGGTTTCACTGGAAACCAACCCACTTTGGGAATTTCTGAAACATCTCCAAGTAGGTCTTCTCAGTTTTGGAAAAAACTTAAAAAGTCAAAAGTGTGCTATGGAAACAAAAATAACTTTGACAAGTAAGAAATTAGTGTTCATCAATCTAATATATAAAATTCTCGTGAAACGGTGTTTGTAATTAAACTCCTCCGAAATGGCTCGACCGAGTCTCATGAAATTCTGTGTGCATATCGGTTAGGTCTGCGAATCGGACAAAATCTATTTTTCATCCCGCTAAATGTTAAGGGTGGTCCACCCCTTAATTTTTTATTTTATTTTTTTGATGAAAAAATTTTTTAAATTTTTTTATGATACAGCATTCAAAAATACATACAACCCTAAATTTTCACCCTTCTACGATCAACCCCTATTTTTCCATCGCGATTTTTTTTTTTTTATTTTATCCACAGATCCGCAATAGGGTTGCAGGATGACAGTCGAATATAATAATTGTATTACGATAAATTGAAACGGGATAACGGGTTAAAGAAAAAACGGGATAACAGGAAAACGGGATAACGGGAATAATGGGATAACGAAAAACCGGGAAAACGGGATGAAAGGATAAGGGTATAAGAGGATAAAGGAATAACGGGATAAAAAAATGGGATAAAGGAAAACGGGATAACGGGAATAAGGGATAACAAAAGGGAAACGGGATAAGGATAAGGGATAAGGGAATAACGGGATAACAAAAAACGGGATAATGGGATGACAGGATAAGGGGATAACGGGATAACGGGATAAAGAAAAAACGGGATAACAGGAAAACGGGATAACGGGACAACAGGAAGCGGAAGGAGTCAGAAGCATAGTCTAGATGGAACAACATAAAGGAAAACATAGAAAAAAAGAAATTCTACGCGGACGAGAGTTTTCGGTAAAAACATTTTAGGGAACATAGAAATTTGGACAGGACAACGTCTGTCAGGTCAGCTAGTAACCTTATAAGTTCGTATACCTAGTACGCTTTGTAACAAACATGTATACAAGAGATAAAAAAGTGGACATGCTATTAATTTATGGCGAATGCATGAAAAACTCGAGGAACGCAGCAACTTTGTAGGCTGAAACGTATCTATCGCATTAGACATCATCCATGTTTCAAATATTTCCCCGTTGTGGAGGAACAACTCAGATAAGAAACTCCGAACCATGAGCTTTTTATTTTATTTATTTATTTGAATACAACTAGGGCAGATGCATTCGCATCCAATATATCGACGAGCTGGCGCAGCATGTGCGGGACGGAAACAAGGAGGTGATCATATTGGGCGACTTCAATGCAAAATTCAGCTTGTGGACAGGAAACATCACGGACGCGAGGGGACGGTACATTGAGGACTGGATGAACGCAACGAATATGATGGTACAGAATTGCGGAGGGGAACCTACCTTCATAAGAGCGGCCCAATCATCAATCATAGACATCACCCTAGCTTCTGACCGAATCTCTACGAAGGTTAGTGATTGGCAGGTCTCGCAAGAGGAATCCGGTAGTCTCCACAGATATATAACCTTCCGGAGAGACCAATCTCCAGATCGAGAGGACAGAACAACCGCGACAGAGATGTATAGATCAAGTGACCCTCAAGGATACCCTGCAAATGCTCGAACATAACATTACTGACACTCAGGGGCTCACAGAGTCAATTAGGAATGCTCAGGAAAGTAGTACGGTGCGGACCAACGCAGGGGCGGACCGAAAGCAACCCATATGGTGGAATGACACCACCAAGGAGAGCAGGCAATCCTGTACAAACGCTAGTAGAGAGCTCACCAGAATGCGCGGCAGGACGAATGCCCCGCAAGACCAGGTAGACGAACTGGAAAGGGTCTACAAGGAAGCGAGGAAGGCGATGAAGAAAGAAATCATTAAGGCAAAAAAGGAGGAGTGGAAGTTGCTGTGCGACAGACTGGAGGAGGGCCCATGGGGGCAGGGATATCGGATCGCGATCAGGGACCTGAAGGGATTCAGGTCTCCGTACGAGATGGATGAAGCACGCAGGGAGAACATACTGCGTGATCTCTTCCCTGGGACAGCAGAGGTTGACCCCAAAAACCAGGAGCCTGACATAGAACTACCCCTCCACCCATTTACTAGGGAAGAGCTAAAAGAGGCAGTACGGAAGCAGAGGAGCAGGAGATCCCCGAGGCCCGACCGGAGACGGTGGAGTACGCCATAGAGGCGATACCAGACACAATACTCACGATAATGAATGGATCACTCAGACAAGGAGTCTTTCCAGACAGCTGAAAAAAGGCAAGGCTATCCTGATTCCCAAAGGGGATCCGAGAATAGATGGATAACACAGACCAATATGTCTTCTGAAAATATATGAATACCAATTGAAGGCCAGGCTGGAAGAGGAGTTAGAAAACAGAGAGAGCATGGCCAGCACCCAGTTCGGCTTTATAGTCAAAAGATCAACGGTAGGAGCCATCAAGCACGTGCTGGATAGGGTGAACAGTGATCGGAAGGAATGAAGAGCGGTGATAATGATGGATATAAAAAATGCCTTCAACACGGCAAAGTGGCACCTGATAAAGCACGAACTGGGCCGGCTTCAAATTAGCCCCTACTTACGCATGGCAATCGGGAGTTACTTATCGAGTCGAGAGCTGACTTCTGGGAAAATAAGGATGAACCTGACCCAGGGTGTCCCGCAGGGTTCCGTACTCGGCCCCACTTTGTGGAATGTGTTATCCAATGGCATCCTAACGCTGGACCTCCCGAGGAATTGCGCAACCGTCGCGTACGCGGACGACCTTGCACTTATAATCACGGCCGACAAAAGTGACGGGCTGATGCCCACTGCAAACCAGAGCCTAGCAATAATTGAACGCTGGACGGAGGATAATGGGTTAGAGATTGCTCCGCAGAAAACCGAGGCCATCATAATCAGGGGACGCAGGAAGAGAGAAGGAATTCGCTTCGAGCTGGCCGGCACGGAGATAATTCCAAAAAAAAATCGTAAAGTATCCCGGGGTTTGGCTTGACGACAAATTGATATTCAATAATAGGCAGGTGACGGCCCTAACGAGGATCCTTTCAAACACAAGGGGACCTGGCCTATATAAGAGAAGAGTGATGTACGGAGTGGTGCAGTCCGTCCTTCTATACGCGGCTCCGTGTGGGGCGATGTCACCAGAGTGAAGACATACAGGGGCATGTTGATATCAACGCAGCGGAAGATGCTACTCCGCGTGGCCATGGCCTATAGGACTGTGTCGGCTGATGCACTGTGCGTCATAACGGCGATACCACCAATAGACCTCATGATTCCATTCCCAATCTGACTGAAAGGGGAAAGAAGAAGGAGAGGGACAGGACCATTGAACAAAGGCAAACGCGATGGGATGAAAACACTACTACTTCTCAATGGACCAGAAGACTCATTCCGAACCTGAGAGCGTGGATAGAATGTAGCCATGAGGGTACCAATTACTATGTAACCCAGGCCCTAAGCGGGCATGGGTCTTTCAGAAAATATACCTATAAGATAGGAAAAGCCGCGGACGATTAGTGCTTGTATTGTGGTGGATGAAATGACCCAAATCACACAATATTTGGATGCAAGAGATGGGAACGAGAGCGACACAACGCGGAAATGGCCTTGGGGGTAACAATTATGCCTGAGAATATGATCGTACTCATGATCACTGATGAAAGAAGATGGCAGGCGGCCTACAATTTTCTAAGACAGGTAATGGAGGCTTAAGAAAGGGAAGAGAGGGCTATGCAAAGGCAGGACCGATTCCCAATAAATGATGGAGATGAACTGTGATATTTAGTCTGTGATACCTAAGTTTGTGATATTTTAGTATCAACTTTATTTATGTACTGTCCGTGGCGTGACGTGGAAAACCCATGCGAAGATAGAGAAAGAAGCAGCTGCATGGTACGCCGCCTATGCTTGATGCTATGTCGACAAGATGGTCCCAAGCATAGGAGGGGGGAGGGGGAGGGGTTTAGTCGGAGTTGCGCCCGACACTACCTGAGCTGATAGACATAAGGCCCAGGTGCCAAGCGGTTTCCCCCTTCAGAACGAAAAAAAAAGAAGATGCATTCGCTAATTATGCCCAGAAAAAAACAGAATTATATGAATAAAGAACAATTGACTGATAGATATCACATATTTGTTGATTGTGCAAAGGAGTCTTAACGGTTCTTGAAACTGCTGCTTGAGGCTGTCACAACTTCAGGAGGTAGAGTATACCACTTCGTGAATATTCTGTTCGAGAAGTACTTTTGACGTACAGTTGTTCGAAAAGGCTTCTGTCTCAATTCCAATGACCACGTAACCTATTGTTATCTTGTAGCAGGAATAAGCTGGCTAAATCTCGTCGTGCAGTATTCGGTTGGTAAAATTGCATCGCCCCTGGCACGTCTCTCACTCAGATATGGTAGATTCAGCTGAGATAATCGGTGATCGTGAGTTGGCCGACACTTCTTACCATCCGGGTGGCGTTGCGTTGAACCCTCTCAAGAAGTTGGATGTCTTTTGCCAAGTAGCGGGAGCAGATTTGGATAACGTATTCCAGGTGAGGGCGGCTATATGTTTTATAGATGCACGATGCACAAAACATTTGTTTAGTAGGTACGACTGTTGGCTTTCTTAGCAACGGCCGTCACTTGGTTTGATGCAGAAAGTTCAGATATTTGTAATAGAACTGGTGCTAAAAGGACATAATAAATTCAAGGCGTTCAAACTGAAATTCCTAAAGAGCGACATTCTGACAAATGGTTCGATTTATCTTTTTGGTTTCAAGGGCAAAGAGAAGAAAATGCAAGTTTTCCTTGTCAAATTTTAAGGACAGTATTTTGCCTCAAATAGGGGAGTCGTTCAGAAAACTGTAGGTGGTGGGAGCAAGAAAACCCAAAGTATATGCTGGAATGCTGAGATCAATATTATCTTAAGACAAATGTGTATGGTGTGGTGTTCCAAACAACAGAGTGATTAGACCATATTTCTTCCGGGAAAAGTCATGTTATAAATAAAATGCCCCTTTATGAAAAACAAAACAGACATACCTCTGTTTTGTTATATTAATATCCAACCTCTGTTGTACATAGAGTTGTTATCATTTGAACCGCCTTATAATTAGATTTAGCTCTATACATGTTTATTATGAAATAATTGTACTTTGTTTCTTTTTCTATTACTACATATAACTTTTTTCACAGCATACCAAGAGCAGGTTGATCAATTTGCTAAGTTCAATTTCGGAGAATATTTTTTTAAGATTCAATTAGCAAGAACGTTAGGCCTATTGATTTGGAAAAGGATTCGAAAATTCAGAACTAAACCATGTTCATCAATTTCGATAGTTTATTAGGTTATTTTGTTTTTTTTTGAAAATAAACAGTTCGTTGATGAAGAAGAAGAACTGGATCTTCAATACATTGCCACTCTTGCATCAATGTTACAAATGATTTCTGGTGAGTACTCCATTTTGGAAAACATTCTCCTTCGCCTCATTCATCTATAACAGTTTTTAATTAAGACTGGAATAGAATATTAAATATTTATCTGAGTAGTTCAATGTCCAGCGTGGCTTTAGCCAGGAAGTATTTGTTTTCTGATAGAAATATATATAAAAAATAACATCATAATTGTTAGAAATTTTTCAATTTTCAGAAAAAAACTTTCTATTTATATTTAATTAAGAATGTTTTCCTTTTTAACCAACGAAACGAAAAAGGAGGAGGTTCTCTATTCGACGCGTATATTTTTTTTTATGTATGACCACGCCTAACTTTTTACTGAGACGTCCGGTTTCGATAATTCTTTTTTCAGTGGATAGGGTGTACTCCGAAGTTGATCCCATTTGAATTTGATGAATGCTAGCAAAATGAAGGATATTGATCACTCACCCTCTGAATTCTGGTCCGTTAACCGATTCTATCAGGCATAACTTTGTACTGGGTTCTTCGATTTGGATGATCTTTTCTTTATTAGATAGGGTTTACCTCATAGTTGATCATATTTGGATTTCGAATGGAATTATCCACCTTTACGGGTAGGAAAATAGGAAATAATTGATTTTTCACTTGTGAACATTGGCACACATATGTAGTTGACAATGACAGATCGCTATTGTCATTATTTTTGTTCTCCTACATCCGTCACAATCATTATATTCTATGAGGGGATGGAATGCTATACAAAGTAATGAAATAAACTAACCAGAACAACAAAAATAATTTATATTACAACAAATAGTAAAAGTAGATAATCATATTATTTAACTGGTAATAGTTGAAGTAGGGTGGGTAAGTAAGTATTTTGGAAGTAATAAAAAAACAAGTAGGTAGTAATTAGTAGATTTCAGCTACAAAAAATTGAAAAATAAAAACTTTTTAACAAAAAATTAAACCGACGAAATTCGAAACTGAAGAGTAAAAAATAAAATGAATCTTCTTAGTCTCAATAACTAAGCTCCTAAACTAACATTAAATTACTTAAAAACATTATCAGAATGTCACCGCGCAACTTGTGCCATCATTTTACGCCTTACCTAATTCATTTGCTTGTTTGTTTGGCGCCGACTCAAAATTAGTTACTTACATTAGTTTAGGAGCCCAGTTATTGAGACTAAGAAGGTTTATTTTATTTTCTACTTTTTAGTTCCGTATTTCGTCGGTTTAATTTTTTGTTAAAAAGTTTTTATCAACTAAAATTAATGTCTCGGGATTTTTTATTATCATGCACACTGAATTTCATTTGGCTTTGAATTTTTAGGAGGCAGAAAACGCTATTCAGTATTCAAAAACCGTAACAAAGTTACCATCAAACTTTGATCGATCGGAATGCATCCCCAAAACCATTCACAATAACCTTTTTACTCGATATAACATAAGATAAACATCGATGGCTGTACCATAAAGACCAGACACTAATAAACGAATAGCCAAGAAATGACTCACTCTGTTCAGAGCGCCCAAGAATGGACCGTCGACGGATTTCGATTTGCTTTTTTCCCGTTGAAATCGTATGACGATGACGAATTGCTGAGGTATGTTCCCATAGGGTGTAGGGAAGAAGAGTGGATGACAAATAAACGGTGGGTGGTTGGGTTTTGTCTAGACGAAGCAGATGGACGTAATGTGCGTGCAGAATCCATTTTCTAATTTTGTGTCTTTGAGGAAATTATGTGGCCATTGCTGAATTACGTTTAGTTATGGAACTGCTTATCTTCGACATGTTTGCAAGAACTTGTTTGCTATAAAAACAAGATTACTTGATGTAGATTGGGTTTTTAATGATGTAAATGTCAACTCCCTAATGAAAAATCTTTATGATAACTGTGAACTGATTATGGACGAAGTAGCACGGATTAAATCTGTTGTAGAAAGAGCAAATAAAGTACCGTGGTATGATGAGGAACTGACTAATATTGCAAGGGAAAGAGAAAGGGCATATGAAAACTTTGAAAAAACGGATGCTGATAAAACTGAATATTGGGAGAGGTATGAATATTATACAGTGACCGGCAGAAAGTACGCATCATATGGGAAATTCTTTTATTAATAAATTTTGAGGAATATCGATATGTGCAAACGCTTCTGCATCGAAAGCAACCCCAAAAGACGTTGTACAGTGCCGTTTGTCTTTTCGTGGTTGAAGGGAAATTTAAAAAAATTCAAAAATATGTTGCAAAACACACTTAGTTGGGAAAATATCGAAAAATGTTATTCGAAAAAGTTGTTCAGAACGTTATTCTATAGCTATCTACAGGTTTTGGAAGAAATCTGAGATAAAAAAATTAAAATAATTTTTTTGCCATAATAAAAATTTTAATTTGGAAAAATACATTTTAGACAAAGAAACTCATTAGTAAGGCCAACAGTAATATTTCAAATGAAATTTTGTAAATATTCGCAAGCTACTTCTATTTTATTCGGAAAAAATTGAAATCTATGGATTTGCCATGTATTCAGCTGGTTCATAGGAGGTCACTGAAATATCTCCAGGACATTATAATCCCGATACTGTTCATTATTAATAAAGGTCCTTGTATCTACATAATTTCAAATTGAATTTTTTATTCAAACAAAAAATAAATTGATTTTTGGCAAATTGTTGGAATCATACAATATTATCAATGTTGATGCGTGCATCGACAGATTTCCTCATGATCAAAGAGGCCATGGAACAATTGACTAATAATGACAATGTGTTATTAAGAGTTGTCAAACGATTTAGTAGTGTTTTTATTTATCCAGGTGTTTTTATCGTCTTTATTCTATAGTTTTTTTCATTGTAAAAGTTACATTTTGTTGTGTGTTAACAATAATTAGAGATGCCCCAAGAAAAGCTGAGTTTGCAAGAAAAAATTGAGCTCGTCTTAATATGTGGTGAGCGTTTTCATAGTTCCAGAGAAGCAGCAGATATATTCAATGCTAGATATCCAAATAAGAATATCCATGGATCTACTGTGTTGCGTATTTTAAACAAATTTAAAGCTACAGGCAGTGTAGAAAATCGTTACAAAATTCCACATAGTAAGCCCGTCACTAATGAGAAAGGTACCCTTGATGTTTAGTTATCGGTCACAGAAAATCCACGGATGGCACTATCGGAGAGGCAGGAACAAACCGGTATATCTGAAAAATCCATAAGAAGAATTTTGAAGAATAATAAATTCCGTGCATACAAACCAAAATTCATCCATACCTTACTCGATAGAGATTTTGATGCACGCTTAGATTTTTCATTTTGGTTCCAAGGCATGATTGAAGAATGCCAACATTTTCCTAGAAACATTTTATTCACTGATTAGGCGACTTTTACATCAAACGGTACTGTCAGTTCCCAGAATTGTAGATGGTGGGCTGATGAGAACCCAAATTGGAAGATAGAGCCAAAAAGTCAATTTTCTTTCAAAACTAATGTTTGGTGCGGCATATTAGATACACAGATCGTTGGGGCTTACTTTTTTAATTCACGAAATTATTTAGTGTTTTTAAATAAAGAGTTTTTTTATTTCTTATATGGATTACCGCTGCACAGAAGGAATGATATTTTTTTCCCAACAAGACGGAGCGTCAGTACTTAGTACCCTTGAGGTCAGAGCGTGGCTTAACGAACACTTTCCTCATAAATGGATAGGACGATATTCAGAAAACCCGTGGCCTGCAAGATCCCCAGATTTGACGCCCTTGGATTTCTTTTTATGGGGGTACCTTAAAAGTAGGGTTTATAAACATCGGCCATTCCGTAATATCGACCATTTAGAAGAAGTAATACGACAATGTATCAATAACATTACACCACAAATGCTGCGAAATGTGTCCAGAGAAATGAAATCCCGAACAACTACATGTATTGAACGTCAGGGTGGACACGTCGAGTAATGAAAAATTCACAAACTTTCGAGTATGCATCAAATTGTTTGGTTTATAATTATTTCAGCTTCTAATTTTATTATAAAATGTAATTATGTAAAAAATTGAATCAATTTTTTGTTCTAATAAAAAATTCATATTAAAGGTTCTTTGTCAATAATAAACAGTATCGGGATTATAATGTCCTGAAGATATTTCTGTGACCTCTTATGAAGCAGCTGAACACATGGCAAATCCACAGATTTAAAATTTTCTTCGAATAAAATAGAAGTAGCTGGTGAAATCTTTACAAAATATTATTCAAAATATTACTCTTGGGCTTTACTAATGAGTTTCTTTGTCAGAAATGTATTTTTCCAAATTGAATTTTTTTTTATGGCAAAAATTGATTTTTATTTTTTCATCTCAGATTTTTTCCAAATTTGTACATAGCTATAAAATGTCGTTCTAAACAACTTTTCCAAATAACATTTTTCAATATTTTCCCAAATAAGTGTGTTTTGAGACATAATTTTTAAATTTTTAAATTTCCCGCCAAACAAGAAAAGACGAACGGCACTGTATGACATCTTTTGGGGTTTCTTTTGATGCAGAAGCGATTGCATGTATCGACATTTGTCAAAATATTATATTAAAAAAAATTCCCATATGGTGCGTACTTTCTGCCGGTCACTGTAGAAATCACTTTGTAAATACATTAAAAATGAACATACCATATACTATGAGAATCAAATTGATAAGTATAGGTACGATGTGAAAAATGTGGAAAAATTTAAAGCAACTTATAAAATGTGAGAAAAAAACTAACTTTGAAAAAATAATATTTAATATCGATAATGAAATCAAAATAGTGAGAAAGGAAGCTGAAATGGCGAGATATTTCAATATATATTTTGTGGAGAGTATAAGAGATATTGTTGAAAGTATACAAAATTAAACATGGATTGAAAACAAAGAAAAAAAAGCAAATTCAAATGTCGAAATTCAAAACTTTGAATATCAAAGGATTAGAGAACATTGTATCTAGCATATCGAACAAAAACAATAATGAAATATTGAGTATAAAATTCATCAAGGGCACTTTTGATATTATAGGCAATGCAATTCTAAACTTCATGAATGTCTCACTACAAACTGGTACATTCCCTGAGAAATTAAAACTTACAACAGTAACACCGATCCCAAAAATTACGAACACAATAGAAGCGATCAATTTTCGTCCTGTTAATACATTGCCCGGGCTGGAAAAGGTTTTAGAAATAGCAGTGTATAGACAAGTAGAAGAATGTTTAGATCTCAATAAAATAATCATGTTGAATCAATCATCTTTCAGGAAAAAACACTCATGTGAAACATCATTGCAACTGACTATTTCCAAATGAAAAAAAAATATGGATCAGGAAAAGTATATTGTGGCTGTTTTTGTTGATTTCAAAAGGGCTTTCGAAACTATCGATAGTTGGTGAATTTATTTCCAGAGATATATGTTGACAAACCCCTTGAATAATAAGACAAAAGTTAGGAAATGGTAACACACTTTACCAAATACAAACTGAATGAAAATGTCATCATTAATATGTTGGAAGTATGTTTGAACACAAATTACACAGGTACCTACGCATTAAAAAAAATTAAGAGCTGTTTTGGTTGTTCCACATATTCTTCTTTATATTTTTCTGTACGCTGAATCTGAAAACGACCTCCGTATTGTCATAGGTCATCACGTTTCCTGACAATTCAGGTAACTATATTGAATAAGGCAATACTTCAAAATAAATAAAAATAGACTTAGAAAATTAATTTTTAATTACAAAGAACCCCGCACGAATACATAGGAAATTGGCTTTCGGTCGAATTGGCTGAAATTTTATTATATTATAGTAGGATGGGTCAATAGAAAAAAGTGTGAGTTTAAGTGATTTTGTATGTTTAGTTTCTGAGATATAAGCGGCCAAAGTTCGTAAAAATGTCGAATTGGGGAAGGATTGACAAAGAAAAAAACTGCTTTCTTAGTCGAAATAAGACACAGTAAGGATGGAAATGTATTGGTCGGAACTCATAAACATGTTCAATTATAATCTTATTGATGATAGTACATTAGGGTGTATACGGGGCATAGTCAAAAAAATCGTTTTTCCGCTTTTTTTTCCAGCACTATTTTAAAACTAACAAGTTATATTTTGTTAAGATATCGTTTCAGTCTATTGTAGGCGAAAAAACGTGTTTTGTTTCTTAATGACTCTCTCTGTTTGAAATATATATATATATATATATATATATATTTATTTTCGAGTATACCCCTATACTGAAAACAATTGACAGATCGTTTTTTATTACAAAAAAGGAATTAATTGCTACTGCCCATTGAATAAAAGATAGGGTAACATTCTGATAAACTCAATTGTTCAATATTGCCTTTCATTTAGATAAAGGGTGCGTTATATTTTTTTTTAGATAATTTGCAATTTTTTCAATGAATATCGAGAAAACTGTTCCGTTAATTTGGACCATATTTCACTCACAATATTATGAGAATGCTCACTATCATATACGATAGTTTCAACAACTCTGTATGTTGCGTTTGTAAGATATGCATTTTTGAAGTTTACGGTATTACGATATATGGGGTTACCCATCGATTCAACAAAATTTTATGGCACCATTCGACACATTAAATTCTATTATAAAACTTTTCGAAATCAATTATTTGATGCTATAAACAACACAAACCACACTCAACAACAGTTTTGAACTCAACAGTATAGACTCAAAAAAAATCGAATTATAAATAACGTCTTTTAACATAAAAAGTCAATTAATATTATGGAAATTATAATATAACAAATAGAAATGAACCTGATGAAGCTATTGCATAGCGAAACACGCGTCGTGCTTTAGTGAACCCTCACGTAGTGAAAATATTATAGTGTATTGTAGTAGTGAACTCTAAATCGAAATTGAAACTAATTAGTTATAAACAACATAAACAACAATTTACATAATTGAACTCTCAAAAACAAACAATAAACAAAACCTAAATTCAAATAATATTATTAATATTGTTATTGATTGGTCTATTTGCGCAATCTAAAACATTGTTTAATAGTTCATGGCTAGGGTACTTTATTGTTTATTGATGACGAGCATATCCTAGGTACCAAAATACGCTGCAAATATGGGAACAACATCCCACTGTTCTTGTCCAATTTTGCAGGTACAGTAGTAGCCTAGAATACGTTCATTTGCAGATGCATCAGGAATAATACTAAAGGATATCCACAGTTGATACAATATAGCATTCCTAAATCTGGACGCTATGCGGCAACGTAATAGTCCAGGTTCAGGATTATGCATATCAATTTCAAATAGAAACAATAAAGTACCCTAGCCATAAACAATTGAGAAATGTTTTAGATTGCGCAAATAGCAATAACAATATTAATAATTTTATTTGAATTTGGGTTTTGGTTATTGTTTGTTTTTTCAGAGTTCCATTATGTAAATTGTTGATTATGTTGTTCATAACTAATTAGTTTCAATTTCGATTTGTTATATGTTAATTTCCATAATATTAATATACTTTTTATATTAGAAGTCGTTATTTATAATTCGATTGAGTTCTAAATTGTTGTTGAATGTGGTTTGTGTCGTTTATAGTATCAAATAATTGATTTCGAAAAGTTTTATAATAGAATTGAATGTGTCGAAAGGTTCCATAAAATTTTGTTAAATCGATAGGTTACCCCATATATCGTAATACCGTAAACTTAAAAAATGCATATCTTAGAAACGCAACATACAAAGTTGATAAAACTATTGTAAATGGTAGTCAACATTTTCGAAATATTGTGAGTAAAATATGGTCCAAATTAACGGAACAGTTTCCTAGATATTCAATAAAAACATTGTAAATGACCTAAAAAAAATGTAACGCACCCTTTATCTAAATGAAAGGTAATATTAATTGAGTTCATCAGAATGTTACCCTTCCTTTTATTCAATGGCAGCAGCAATTGATACCTTTTTTGTAATAAAAAACGATATGTCAATTGTTTTCAGTATAGGGATATACTCGAAAATTTAAAAAAATATATATTTTAAACAATGAGAGTCATTAAGAAACAAAACACGTTTTTTCGCCCACAATAGACTGAAACTATGATATCTTAACAAAATATACCTTGTTGGTTTTGAAATAGTTCTGGAAAAAAACTCCGGAAAAACGTTTTTTTTTACTGTCCCGTATACACCCTAATGTACTATATTCAATAAGATTATAATTGAACATGTTTATGAGTTCCGATCAATACATTTTCATCCTTACTTTGTCTTATTTCGACTAAAAAAATAGTTTTTTTCTTTGTCAATCCTACCCCAATACGACATTTTTTACGAACTTTGGCCGCTTATATCTCAGAAACTAAATATACAAAATCATTTGAACTCACACTTTTTTCTACTGACCCATCCTACTATAACATATCAGCCAATTTGACCGAGAGCCAATTTCGCATAAGTTTTCGTGCGGGGTTCTTTCCATCAATTTTCCAATATATTATTCTTATGAAATATTCCTGACAAATCATTTTCAAACTATTCCTGAGTAAAAAAAAGTATATTCACTTACGTATTGGGATAAATGAACTAAATTGCTCTTTTTAGAGATATTTTTTTTTATTATTTATTTCAATAGGAAGAACCTAAAAATTCGAGTGTCGAATTAATTTTATATCTTAAAAAAATCTTGTTCTTCCATAGAATATCCAGCATTCATAATATAAAAATCAGCAGAGTATTTTGTAAAAATTCGCCATTAAATTCGTGACTCAGCATCAATGTCATTTTGGTCAAATTACCCAATAGACGTCAAGGTTTTGCACACAGTGTTAATGCAGTTAATTCGCCACAGACAAACAATCATTGTTAATTATTCACATTAAATTGCAGATGAAGCAGGCACATTGTGAGGACGTGACAAAAATTCGATAATCGGAGTGTAATGCGCCAAAAGTTGCATTCGAGAGTTCCAAGAAACATGTTCTCATGAGGTGGCATTACATACAATTTACTGAATTTCAGATACTGTGTAGTGCCATTCAGATCGAAAATAGCACTACAATATAATAGCTGTAACGACAATATGTCACTTTAAATACCCAGGCTATTCAGTATAGAGTGTGAATGTTACAAAATGAAATTTGAATAAACAAGATTGAATACATGGTAAGTCAACAGGATTCCCGTGGTTCATTGCTCGTTAATGTATCACTATTTCGATTTCTTATATTTTTTTTGTCAAAGGGACCATCTGGGACCACCTTTCAAAATAATTTTCATTCATACAGGGTGCATCATTGATGCGTCGCTAACCAAAGTTGTTCTTTTTCAAATGAAACACCCGGTATATTTTCATATATTCCGATCGGCTGTTCCATTGGCTGCTCAACGAATTTTTAATTTTGAATTCCGTTGCGGCGTTGCCGAGTTATTCAAAAGAAATCTATTTTGTAGACTTCTTTTCGAAAAATTACCTATTTCACATTTCGAAATATTTAGAAAAGATAATTGGGGAATCGTTGGTCGATATGATGATGTTCATTGAGAATACCAAGAATATGGAATGAATTGTACAGGATGTTCGATACAACAACACAAACTTAGCCATTTTCAAACATCGGTATTTTGATTCTTTCAAATGGAACACCTTGTATATTTTCATTTAAATCAACTCCTTTCTAATAACTCTACACTTTTCACTCTTCATGTCATGTACCTAAAACAACTCGTTTCCGAGATATTCTACATAAAAAAAATGGATATTTTTCCACATAAAATATTGACAATGTTCGCCTTTGGTATCATATTTGGAATTAAAATATGCATAAAAATCATATTTATTCGAATCTAACAGAAAATAACAATAATTAATGCAGCAAATGTTCACTGTGCCTGCCATTTCCACCAATACACACTCTAAATCTGTTTCGGAAATTAGTATCCACATGTGCCAGCATGTCCTCTGAAATTTCACTGAAATACGAATTCTTGATTTCTTATTTTCAGGAGTTGTAGGCGGAGTTTGATAGACAATACATTCAATGTATCCCCATAGAAAAAAAACAATTTTTGTAAGGTCCGGTGACCTTCGAGGCCACTGTACTGGCCCTTCTCTACCTATCCATTTTTCACGAAATTCATTATCAATGTATTCCCCCACATCAGTGTGGTAATGTGCAGGCGCGCCATCTTGTTGTAGCCACATTCTCTGCCTTATTGCCAATGGAATTCAAATTTGATAACTGACTTCGCAGAAATCTTAGATATTTTCTTCTATTGAGATGACCGTTGAAAAAAAGGGCGCAATTACACGCCGTCCAATGATACCTTCCCAAACAATCAGTGACCAACGTTGTTGGTGATTGACATATCTAACAAAATGAGGATTTTAAATTGCATAATAGTGCTTATTATGCCGATTCAGATGGCCATTGTTGTGAAACGTGGCTTCGTCCGAAAATGGAACATACTAAAAAAAACAGGTTCTTGGTTGATTTTATCTACACCCCATTGGCAAAACCGCATTCGCTTTGGAAAATCTCTTTCAGTTAGCTCCTGCATCAACTGCATATGCATTTTCTCACCATCCGAGAAACACTACTTTGAGATATTCCTAACTCCCTACTCAAAATACGTGTACTCACATAGGGATTCTCGGTAATATGCAATGCAATATCAAGAGTATTTTCATCATTCGTTACAGGAATAGCACCTTCGAACTTTTTGAAAAAAAAAATCCGGTCTCCCCAAATCTTGTTTTGAGGTCTCGAAATGCTCGCTGGTCTGGATGTCTTCTCTCAGGAAACTTTGGATCGTATAATCTAGATGCCAGTAAGCAATTGCCATCACTTTCCCCCAAAGCATACAGCATTTTACCATGTTCTCTAAACGATAATTCATAATGCCACAATAATTTTTAACACAACTGGATTGCAGTTTGACAGTTACCTCGACCTACAAATTCCGATAGTCATTTTTTCAGCGGTAGTCATGGATAACGAAACTAGAAAAAATAGTTACATTTGGAAATTCCTTTTGCTATGCTAGTTATTCATGAGTTGCCAAGAATGCTTTTGAAGATGGAAAAAAATAGTTGAAACATCATTCAGTATCAGTATTTTCTATGAACAAACATGTAGATGAAAAAATATATAGAATTGTTGATTTGATATCAAACCACAATGAAAAGTGTAGAGTTATTGAAACGGAGTTGATTCAAATGAAAATATACAGGGTGTTCCATTTGAAAAAATCAAAATACCGATGTTTGTGTTGTTGTATCGAACATCCTGTATAATTTATTCCAAATTCTTCATCATCATATCGACCAACGATTCCCCAATTATCTTTACTAAATATTTCGAAATGTGAAATAGGTAATTTTTCGAAAAGAAGTCTACAAAATAGATTTCTTTTGAATAACTCGGCAACGCCGCAACGGAATTCAAAATTGAAAAAAATGTTGAGAGGTGTCAAGGGACACCCGGATGGAACGAAGTTCCTTTCGATTAATTAGTGAAGGAATTGTAATAGTTTTTTCTTTTTGAGTTATAATAATATTTTTTTCATTATTAACAAATATAATGTAATATAAACCTAATCAGTAGGCTCAATTTTAGTACATACGCATTGATATTGTAATATTAAAATATAATGTGCTTTTAAATTTATTAAAGTTATGACGCGTACACTTGCTAAACACACAATAATGGAGAGATTATAACGCGTATGACTTGGTTAGCACAATAGTAAAGAGAGGTAATAATGCGTACTTGCTAAAAATACATAAGCATTTATTATTGTCTGTATAAAATCTCTACTTACCTAACTCCATCAGCAATATCCGGAACTTGTGCAGAAACACTGTCAGGATTCATTATTGTTATTATTTTTTATGTACAAAAAACCTGTATACACTCAACAAAAATAATCGTCGCGACACCACACTGTTCAATGCGAAATAGAAAGACGAAACGAAAATAACTGGCTTGCTTTCTATGAGAGAGAGAGAGACAGACAGACAGAGAAACACGCGCACGCCGCACGGCTTACAACTACAGCAAAAAGTGTCGTTACAACTTTTGGTCTTAATTTATTCCGTCTAGCCCCCTTTCGCAACGCGTGATAAGGAACTTCGTTCCAAAAATCGTTGAGCAGCCAATGGAACAGCCGATCGGAATATATGAAAATATACCGGGTGTTTCATTTGAAATGGAACAACTTTGGTTAGCCACGTATCAATGATGCACCCTCTATGAATGAAAATTATTTTGGAAGGTGGTCTTAGATGGTCCCTTTGACAAAAAATATAAGAAATCGGAATAGTGATACATTAAGGAGCAATGAACCACAGGAATCCTGTTGATTCACCCTGTATAAGTGTCTGTATATGTTTAGAAAATTGGTGTGAATGAAGGGTATATGGGTGATTGTAAAGATTGTATCTGTTGTTGATTATATCATGAACTGTTTTTCTCTCATTGAAATGTAACCATGTTTCCGCATTAAATTTAAAAGATCTATATTGTTTTATCGATTTTAGTTTATTTGGTGAAGAGTTGTATATTTTTGTCCATAGAAATTATAAATTACGTTGTCCTAAACTTTTTTCACACTTCGAATATAAAGTTATTGATTTTACGTCTTGTATAATGAATGAGTTCAATCGGATCCAACTTAATTTGGCCTTGATGAATATTTACTAATTTCAGAGAAAAAACTTGTATGACATCGCGAAATGAACTTTCTGTGAATAATACGTCGCTAAGGTAAGTTATTTTCTGTCATATATAATTCTGAAAATCCAATTTTGTAGCGTATTTATGTGATTAAATGACAGTCATTGATACCGCCTCATCCCAAAATACCATATGATAGCTGAGATTGGATAAGTGAATAGTAAACAAGTTTTGAGTGGGGTATATCTAGGAATACTATCAAAATTTCAAGACGTAAAAACAGTTTATTAGTGATATACAAGTCGCTTGTGATTCCCAACGCAAATGTATATCAATTATTATTCCTAGGTATTCAATTGATTCTGTTTCTGGTAACATGGTTTCCTGGTTGAAGTTCAGAGACCCTCCCAAGTTGGTTTCATCTATATTTAAAATATAATTCTACTTGAGTTTTAAGACTGCCCCAACTTTCAGGCTGATAGAAAATTGAGGTTTTATCTGCAAAACTGAGAACCGAACCTTTTGTATCGATGGGTAATAGGCTATTTATGTATGGAGTGAATATCAGTGGTCCAAGACTGAACCTTGCGGTAGGCCGTGTATAAGTTTTCCCAATATCAATTGCAGAAGCATAAAAAGTCTTGCGGCGAAATCCTGTGAGCAGCAGTGACGGAGATAACTAATTTTATTTACATATTTCAATATCCTAAAACGAATTTCGATCGGTACA